>CM031860.1:13958839-14394098 GCA_018697195.1 Certhia americana
CAACCTGCAATTTCTGTCTGGACAAACCCTTCATTGAGATACCTTCACAAATTTGACTTAGGTTTGACTGTGGCCTTTAATTTTGACCACTGCCACCCTGTTCACTGCTTTTTCTTCCCTTTGCCCCTTACCTAAATGTCTTGCCCCTTACTGAAGTGATGTTTTGAGTCTTTTTCTCCTGCCTCTTGGGCATCACTGCAAATGTGAATGCTTCAAACTGCTTGTGAATTGAAAAAAATTGGAGAGCATAATAGAAATTAAATGTTTCTAAGGTATGGGGTTTTTTTCTCCCAAGATCTGAGCTGAGGCTGTAACTGGAATGGTAATTTAAATTAAATTTACAAGTACATTTATTTCATGCATGGTTATGAGGAAGAGTAATTTTTTTTAATTGTCTGCATTACCCAAGCCTGACTATACAGCCCCTTGTGAAGAAATCTGAAATGGCTCCCCACAGTTATTCCCCTCTGCTTAATGTTCCTTACAGATAAATTTTAATAGCCCAGGGTATTGCCTTAAAATTAAGAATTTTAGATTAAAACAAGTTCATACATGTTTTGTGGTAATATAAACACCAACAAGAAGGTACAGGCCTATGGGTTGGAGATTGCACTAAAATAGGATTCCAATAAGTGATTCCATGTAATGAATAAAGTACCCAAAGAAACCAAACAGAAATTAGTGTGCTTATAGTAATATTTCCTTTGCTATTTTTGGTTCCCTTGAGTCAGTCTCTGGTTTAATGTCAGCATGAATGGGAGTTGAATTGGACCAGTAACTGGTGTTACAAAAAAAGTTCTGGCAACTGATAACAGTGTTATGAGTTTATGGTGATTGGAGTGGCTCTAGCAAAAATGTCCAAGGGACAACTTGGCTAGGAAGATAGAATGTAGGAATGAGAGAAATGAGAAGAGAATCATGTGTTGCCAGAGATGACTTTAGGTTTTCCCTATGGGTTAATAACAGAACAAACCCCACAACTCTCCTTTTATGTGATGTCTACTTTCCTTTAGAAATTACAGAAAGAAGACAGTGTGATAGAATGACGTATGCTCCTGTTTGGGTTTTCCACCTGTTCAAACAGTTTTCTGGTAACTAACTGTAGTATCTAATTAAAGCTGCTGCCTTCCTGATGCACCTCTTGAGAAATGTTGCCATTCAGGTAATTAATGTGCTGTGCCTGCACTGGCTCAGATTTGCAGCAGGCTACTTTAGAACATGCTGTCTTATCATTGACCTTGGAGACATCTGGTGCTGGCTTCTCAATCAAACAGAACTTGGGACAAGACAGGCATCAGACCTGACTCTGGCTTGGTGATTTCCACGTTTTTAGCCTTAGCATCTTCAGTTGAGGTGCTGCTACATATATGAGGTGCTGATAACACATCTGCATCACATGTGAGGAGGGTGATTGTTTCCTTCAGGTAAAATCAATTCATTGGTGCTATGTAACCTGGCCTGTTCAGCCTGGAGGAGACTGAGGGGAGACCTCATTGCAGTCTACAAAGTCCTTATGAGGGGAAGAGCAGGGGTAAACACTGATCTCTTCTCTGGGGTGACCAGTGGCAGGACTGAGAGAATGGCTAAAGCTGTATCAGGGAGATTGAGGCTGGACATTAGGAAAAGGCTCTTCACCCAGAAAGGGGTTTGGCACTGGAGCAGGCTCCCCAGGGAAGTGGTTACAACACTAAGTCTGGCAGAGTTCAAGGAGCCTTTATACAATGTTTTCAGGAACATGGTGAGATTCTTGGGGCTGTTTCTGTGCAGGGCTAAGAGAAGGACTCAATGAGGTCCCTTCCAACTCAGCATATTCTGCAATTCTGTGGGAAACATCCTAAAGAACAATCAACATTGACTTTGCCAGGCACCCTTAGGTCAGCCTCATCTGACCTACTGGATGTCTCTGAGTAGAAACATGCTGCCAGATGGCTTCCTTGGCACCCAAGATACTGCTCTTCAGAGTAAAGCTTTGTTTAAGATTCTAAGTTTCTGTGCTCTTCAGGACTGAATTTCTAGCCCAGATAGGTTAATTAATTAATGAAATGTTACTATTGCTTATGAAAGCTGTGATGGCTCTGTAACTTCACCATTGACTGCAAGTGAAGGAGAGGTAAAGGCATTGCCAGTAACAGAGGTGGTATAAAGCTGTGAGGCCCTTCTGTCTGGTGGTTAGAGTCATGTCAAGATTAGTGTAGCTGAGCTGAAATCCAGCAGAGGAGAGACATACATCAATCTTCCTGAAATATATGTGTACGTACATCAGTGTGTTTAGGTGTGTACATACCTCCAAGTACTCCAATACTATATAAATATATATAAATATATATAAATATATATATATATATATATATATGTATCATATATGTCTATATCAATTAAAACTTTTTTGATCAGTTCTCTTTGTGACTCTTGGCAATGGTTGCATGACAGTGGGCATTCAATAACCCAGCCCATAATGAGCACCCAGTTATATCTATCAAAACGGTTCATGAACAGAAATCTTTGCAATGGGACTAAACTGGAAATGGCAACTGCTGCATAATAATGAATATTAATTTTAAATTAATAAACACAATGTTTCCACTGGGAAATTAACTCTGATAAAAGTTGCATCTTGATTGTATGAAGGCTTTAATACGTGTGCTTAACTTTCAGTTGAGTAAACATCATGGGAACACCATGCATGCTCTGGACTGTTAAATTACAATTCTTATGAGCATGAAAAGTATTAAGATCACGGTTTGTTAAATCTCAGGCTTACCTATAAGCAAAGATGTGGTCTTCTTCATGCTTTTTTTTTTTTTTTTTTTTTTTTTTTAGTTGAGAATATTTTTGAGTTCTCAGAAAGGGGCTATGCACACAGGTAGTTACAGCATGGTCAATAAAGACAGCAACAGTCCATAGAGGGAGCTGAGTGGGAATAGCAATGCAAACACTGTGATGAAAGAATCTAGAAACTGATCTGAACTCCCCGTTGCCTCTAAGGCAGACCACATACTAAACTCTAAGAAATCCAAAGACTGAACTATATGCTCCTAAAGAGTTCACAGTTTCTCACAGTTAATGCATTTATCTAATTAAGACCATTTTCAGATTATCTGCAATCAGTAGAAGGACCTTGCAATGGAGTAATCAATGTTAACTGTGAACAGACTGCCCTAGGACAGCTTGCCTTCATATTGCAGCTTTCAGGTTTTCAAAGGTACCTTTCCTCTGTTCTGTGGTGACACAGGGAGCCTGTGTGAGTCAGTAACTCAAAACCAGTAAATTCTGATTATGTTTTCTCTGCAACCTTTTTCAATTGTCCATAATTGATCTTCTCCATAGTGATAAAGTAGATGTACTTGATCACTAGCAACTGAACTAGTAAGTTAGCCTGCAAGGCAAGATGGATTAAAGAAGATTTTAGTACTGCTTAATTGATTTTTGCTCTAGATGCTCATGTGAAGTAAACAGTGTCATTAAATAAAGATTTGTTTTAAATGTGATCAGTGGGCAATCTGTTTGCTACTATCCTTTCTTCAGACAGAAAATGCTTCAGGGGAGAACTTACTGTGATACTAATAGTACTGAAGAGACAACCTAAAAAAAGCCCCAACCAGCTGTTGTAGACAATGTGGTTTAAATAGGAATTGCCTTGGAGATACAATGCCCATTCTCTACCATATTTAATTCTCTTTTCCACTTAAGTCCCATTCACTTTCAGAATGAAGAATTTTTTGTGTCAGCATTTATACTCTAATTTTTTTCTTACTGTGTCTCTTACCCTATGATTTAGAATTTAACATCTTCCTAGTTTGAATACTACAGCTGAAATTTTAAGCTTTACTTCTGCTGTGGCAACTGATCCCTCTTGCCTTTACCTCTCTATTTCTAGCTGCATGATTTTTGTTAAAGGACAAGCTGTTACTTTGTTTAACAGCAGAACAAAATGCCTGCCTTTGATAAACATAAGGCAAAAAAAGATTGCTTGCAAAAGCTGGAGTAGCAAACATCTGAGCTCTTCTTTGTAAAGTTTTCAGAAATAGAGCCATAAATGTACAAGGTTGTCTATCATACGGTATTATCTGTTTCTCCTAACATAATGAAATACAATAAGTTTATCTAGATTTATATCAACACAATAAAAAACAACATTTCATACTCATAGTCACTTGCATGCTGAAAAAACAAACACCTTCTTTAAATCTAGAAGATAATACTTATATAAGGAGTGCAATATTCACTTTAATTCTAATTTGGAGTCTATGTTTACTGCTCAGGGTAGTAGACAATGATGGACAGAAGGATTTTCAGTGACCCAATTGACATACTATAATACATAAATTGGGCCAGTTAACATGTGCAAAGAATAAGATTTTGATTAAATTTTATTTATTTTCTGGAACTGTACCTATAGTCCTCTCCCCAAAATATGAAGAAAATAGAAATACCACACTTAGCTGTTGCCCAACTAACTATGAATGTGCCACACAGTATGAACAAGGTGAGGAACCTTATGTAATTTAATTTGTGGGCTTTTTAAAAAGCTTTTCTTGAGGGCAGAATTATGAGAAAATTATTTGTATTACTAGTCTGAACATTCCTACACGAAGAAGTAAAATCTGTTGCCTAATGCTTGGTTGATTAAAACTACTACTACAGTGAAGCAACAGAAAGTTTACCAAACAATACAGAAATATTATGACTTACAAAGAAACCTGACAAGAGTAAGACCCTGCACTACATGTTCAGCATGAAAACAAAGCCAGTGATGCATCAGCTGTCTGCACAGGATGATGGATGAAAGATGCTCCTTGCAGCTCACAACCTTGCATCTCATCTACGCCACATTCTGTTTCTCCTTTTGGAGTGCAATAAACCCCAAGCTGTTTCTGTAAGTCTTGCAGGATTTGAATTGATGTACTGAAGCTGAAGGTCCATCTGTTCTAGTGATTCGTCTCCTACTGGTTTTGGCTTTTCATGCTTAAATTCTGTAACCAAAATAGAAGAGTTTGATAGGTTTCCCTTTCTGGGGAGAAAGTGACTTCTCTGCATAGGTTTAAGATTCAGGTGGCAGTGACCATGGATTGTATGGTGGAGGATGCCAGCACAGGCGTAAGCAAGTCTGGCCATACTGCTCTTCATTTGGGATGAAAATTATTGTGTGTGCAATAGAGTTAAGACTCCAACTATACCTGCAAGACCACCACCTCCCGTGTTTAAAATGAGTTGGGATCATGACTCTTGTGAGAACAGTCACACTGAACCGCAGTCATTGAAGGCTGAAGATTTGAAAGCAGATAAAAAAGCGATTAGAAGCTGGGGGAGATTTCCTAAGGCTTCGGTGAAGTGACTCAGGGGTGTGCCGCATCAACAGCTTCCTTACACTTCTAAGACGAGGCGCTCCAGCCTTTGGAGGGAGTGATGATTGTGCGGAGCCCCGGGGAACCAAGCCGCCTAGCTCACCTTCTACCCTTTTCTCTTGGTCGGCGTCCAGGGAACAGGTGCTCCCAGTTTATCACGCCTCCCACCTCACTGCCACGGACGACGTGATAGGGTGGGCGCAGGGGGCCGGGCGGGGGGCGCATCCTCATCAGGGAGCAAAATCCTCCGCTCCTCCCTCTCTCCTTCACTCGGTGTATCCTCCCGCCCCCCGCCCTCGCCTCTCGCCGCCTGCGGGGCTGCCGCCGGGGTGGTGCCAGCAGAGCCGGCTGGCTCGGCGCCTCGGCATGTGCTGAGCAGGGCCAGCTCCCCCGGGCCGCTCCGCGCCTCGCCCCGCCGCCTGCCCGCAGCCCACGCCTGCTCGGAACGGGTCGGTCGCCGGTGGCGGAGGAGCCCGGCGGTGAGTGCGGGCAGGGCGGGGCCGCTCGGGGCGGGCGTGTGTCTGTACATAGCGTTGTAGATGTGTATATAGATAATGCCAGAGATAGCAAGATAGAGATGTCCTGTTGAACGTTCTCGTGTGGGCACGGGGGAGGGAGGAGAAGCCGGGCGCCGTGTCTGCCGTGTGCCGACGGCGTGTCCGCGGGAGCCCGTGGGTGCCCATATGGTCGCGCTGCTCTGCTTTCCTCGGTAGGTGCCTCGCTGCGTGCATGTATTTGTATGTATGTGTATGTTTGTATTTGTATAGCTGCATATGCACACACGCACATATATGTGGGCGCGACGCCCTGCTCCTGCCTCTGCAGGTGCCCGTGTGTTATTTGATGCACACCCGCGGTCCCCAGGTGCCCCCGCACCTGCCCTGGGCCTGGGGACCCTGCCGGGGGAGGAGCCGGAGGGTGCCGCTGGCCGGTCCTGCCTCCCCCCGGCGCGGTGTGTAAGGCATCCCATCCCCTTCGCCATCCCCAGGTACCGTGGGCAGTTTGGCTGGAGCACAAACGCTGCCTTTCTTCGCACGCTTGTCACGAGTTAGTGGAAAGCTGCGACAGCCCAGATGCCTTCCTAGACATCCATTCCTCCTACTCAGCCTCTGGCAAAGAAGAGAAGATAACAGGCAGCACTTCTGTCTGTGTGGGTGGAGGAAGAGAAGGGGCTGCTGATAATGGATTTGTTGAAGGGACACTGATTCTGGGTTTTAATTACTATTTCAGTGGTTTCAGTGTAGCACTGGATTGTATTGCTGCCAGAGGACTCTCTGGTAGTTTTAGTGCAGTGCTTTTTAAATCCTGTGTTCTTGCTTTTGCTTTTTAGTAAAATATTTTCTCAGCTGTGATGCATGCAAGGAACCCATTCAGGAAAACTGTTTCCGAAAGACTGTGTGTAAAATGCTGGACTAATGGTAATGCAGCATTTTTTTATTTCCTCCAGTCCTGAGTTGTAATGACATTTTCTTAAAATAAGTGAACATCTGTCATTTATGAGAGGTTTTGATTTATGTGGTTTGGTTTTCCATTTGGTCTGATTTTGTGCTTTTTTTTTTTTTTTAAGTTTCTGGTGTTTATTTGTTTTTTCTTCTGGATGAGAGGTGGAGTATCATCAAATCACAGGGCTAATTCTTGCATGCAGCACATGAACAGAAGTGTCCTTGGGGAGAAATGGTGCCTTGATAGGCAAGGAAGGCACGTATATCAATGGAACCCTCTTCCAATCAGAACTGCATTACTGCCAACCTCTCCATAGGATTCTGTGGAAACAGGATATCTATTTCATATAGCTGTACAACTTGGGGGTTATAATTAATAAAATTTTTAAGTAATTGTTATCCCATTCAGTTAGACTATGTTTTCCCTTTTCTGGGGAAAAAAAGATGAAAAAACCTTACTGAAAGTATGTACTGTCTTTTTTTTTTTTCTCTAGAGCTGTGTGAAGAAAGTCTTCAGCCATGGATGTGTTCATGAAAGGGCTTTCCAAGGCAAAGGAGGGAGTCGTAGCAGCTGCAGAAAAAACCAAGCAGGGTGTGGCAGAGGCAGCTGGAAAGACGAAAGAGGGAGTCCTCTATGTGGGTAGGTGGGCAGCAGAGAGCACGCTGCTGATCGGTGCACCCAGACATTCACAGCTGGATCCTCATCAGACCTATTCTTCTGAAAAAAAAAAAAAAATGGAATTGCTCGTAGGAGATGGTTGCAAAAGAAACAAGAGGAAAGCTGTGCTTCCTGAGCTCTGGTTCTTTGAAGCCAAGTGCCTTACAGTACAGGTCATTGGCTGGCACTCCATGCAAGAAGTTTGTCAGATCAAGGTTGAAGGGGTGGTTGGTACAATAAAAAAAAAATATGGAAAAATATACAAGCTGGTGGTGAAGGTAGCTTCACAGCATTCTATAGAGTATGTGGGATTTGAATAGGATTTCAGGAGAAGACATTTGAAGGGTTAGCTCAGGCGTTGAGTAGTAGACATGCTGACTGCTTGGTACATTGACAGTAACATTTTGTATGGCAAAGTGTTATCTTCTGAAATTAATCTTGTGTTCAGTAAGTACTATTGCAAATTCATGGCAGATATTTTGCACTTCTCAAGAAAGAACCTCTACAGTTAATGAAGTAGGGCAGGTAGACCCCAAGGTAGCAAAGCGGTTCTTTGTATTTTATTCTAGGCCACACAAGCCTTGCATAGAGCCTGAGATAAAATTCTTTCCAAATCCCTGACTGGTACTTTCATGCATGATAGTCATCTTCATTTAACAAGTACTGGGCTTTAGAGGAGTGTCTTGCAAATGCTGTCATGAAAAATTCACAGAAAAACCATCTGCCAAGACTATGTGAGTAAGTGGTTATTTATAAAAAAAAGATTATGGATCTGTTTCTCTTACTCATCAAATAAAGCTAGTCTATAAAGGAATGGAGGGGGACAAGATACCCTTTTCTGTAGGTCGTTTCTTTTCTGTTGATTTTGTAGCAGGTCAGTTCTGTAACAGTCACTGTGTGCACCGAGGGAGATGTGCACACATCACAGAGAGAATTAAGAGCTGAAAACCAGAGGCATTTCTTTTCACTGGAAGTACTGAGGTCTCTGGTATTCCAGTGCCTTTTTTGGATTCCCTCTACTGTTGCAGGCTAGTGCCAGTCTGTAAGAGATTATTTCTGCTCCAGATAGTGTGGACTACTCATTTGGAATATGCTTCCCTCCCTTTTAAGCCATGGCAAAGCTCAGAGCTGTTGCCAACAGGGATGGCAGTCATTTTGAACACTAATTGTAGAATGAATCTATTTTAAAATGAGCATCTGCTCATTTTCAAGATATCAAAATAGATGTTCTTCCACTGTATATTTTGCTTGATGTTGGAATTATTTTTCAGATTATTATTTTTCTTTTGTTTTCTTGTAGTCCTGGCCATGCTTCTGGGGTCATCTATTTCTTAGAAAACTACATTGTGTGCTAAATTAATCTTTGAGTCTGACCTGTCCTCCAGACCATCTCTCTCTCCCACCAGGTGCCTCCTTTTCAGGAGGCAAGGGCTATGTGCACAGTTTATCGAGCAGGTGAAAGAGCCTTTGATTGGAAGCTGTCTCAGAAGCTCTGGCAGCTTGTGTCCAGTTGTGTGCTTGCCCATATAGGCAGGATGTTTCAACAAGTTCAAATAGGGAAAGGAGGAGCTGGGTGTTTCTCTGTCTACTTCATAAGAACACAGCAGAGGTGTCTGTACCCCTGTGCAGCGTTAGCAAAAGCCAGTGTGATAATATTTGGTTCTGCAGGCTGATAATGATTGCAGTGCAAAAGGTGGTGAAGCCCATTTATGAGCAGAGAAGAGGAGCAGCACAGTTCATAAGAGCTTGTGGAGACTTCTCACTCCTTTTTTCTATCATAGGGTTTTCAGATTAGATATTCACAGCCAGATTATACTGTGAAAGCTGCCTGACATCTTGCAAAAAAAGAACCTAACACTGGACTGAGTGGGACCTGTTAATCATTTTTAGGTTCTTAACATTCAGCCTCCAATTACTGCTGGAGAATTAAGAAGATGCAGAGTCTTTGGTCCAGATCCCCTAGGTGATGTGGTTTCCTACTGAAATCAGTGCAATTTAAGTAAATGTGGGAAACATCTAGACCTTTCTGTCCAGGCTGCTGCTAACTATTATGTGAAAGACCATAACCTAATTCTGTCTGGTAAGGGTTCTATTAACAACAGCTGCTGTTTAGGGTGAAGTGTGGTGATTGTCATGATTTTATTCTTGTGTTGGTTTTAGCGGGTTTTTTTGGCACAAAGAAAATTTCTCTTTGCAAAGGGAGCGACTTAGAGCAATGCAGGAGAGCAGTGTATTGGAGGATTATTTGAGGGTTTTCTTTCCCAGCCCGTGCTGAAGTCCCTACTTTCTTC
The DNA here is from genome assembly GCA_018697195.1 of Certhia americana. Classification (NCBI taxonomy): domain Eukaryota; kingdom Metazoa; phylum Chordata; class Aves; order Passeriformes; family Certhiidae; genus Certhia; species Certhia americana. Next base: position 13,968,576 of record CM031860.1, read on the forward strand.
CCTCAGTCCACTGCCTGTCCTCCTTTTAAGTACCCAAGATCCCTTCAATACAGCCTACAATGTGTTTTTATGCTTTCATGTGTTGTGGTTTTTTTCCCCCTTAAATTTCTCTGCCAATGGGCTTCAGCATTGGCCAGCTGAAATTGGTGGCTCTCTCTTAACTCATTCAAGCACAGCATCAGGATCTTTCTTGATGTCAAATATTGGCCTGGTCATTGTTTAGAAAGGGCTGAGGCTCAGCAGTCCTGTGTGTGCTGTTAATTTAAAACTGCATCTTTCAGTATCCTTCAAGAGCTGTTTGTGTGAAGCAGAGGAAGTGAGTGGCAGTGCTTAATCCTCACTCTCTTTGAAACAGCGTAAGAAGGATGTGCTCACACACTCTTGGTGATGCAGTGCTCAAGATGTCTGCTGAGCTACATGTGTGCTTCCAGGGAGCTCAAGATTTTGTTCAGTTGACTTTTGAGTGCATGTTCAGTGCTCAGGAATAGAAGCTTCCAGTCTGATCATTTTTGGTGTGTCATAAGCTTGCAGAACAAAGGAATAGTTTATTAGCAGCAGGGTGACTGACTGTTGTTTACTACTCCCTGTGCTGGCACATGCCTTAGAGTAGAGCAGGGCAGTCATGACCTATTTGGCTAAGCCATCCGAGTTCCTCCACTCTCTTTTCATGATGTTTCTTATCTTCCTTTGGTAGTGAAGCCAGCAGAGTAGTAAAGGGGCTGACTCAAGTTTGATCTAGTTGAATAATGGGCTTCAGGACTTGGAAGCAAGTGTTTTCCTTACACGTTGATTGCCCCTTCCTCTAATTTGGATTTGTCTCCCAGGTTGTAACCAGCTCTGACTAAGCAATGTAAATAGTCCATTGGTCTCTCAAATAGTCCAGAAATGAGTGTATTTGCAAACTGCTGATACACTCCATTCTGGCACAATGACAGCAGTGATAATAAATCATGAAGAGACTATGGTATTTTTTTACAGTTAAAAAAAAAGCTATTTAGTGTTTTCCCTCCCCTCACACAGATGTCTACTATAGCTAGGAAAATTAGCATTACTATATAATACTATTGCTTCTTGGTTTCTGTTGCATTCGTGTTGCTTGGTCTTTATATTATCCCTATGCTGTTTCTTCTGTTCCCCTTGTTATGCAGGGTACAGTGAGCAAGACTATTGGTATTTTGGGAATGTTAGGATGAAAGACAGCTAGTTTCTCCTGGAAACAATGTGGACAACCAGCCTTCCTTCATAGCCAGCCAGAAGTCATCTTACTGAATTCAACTGTTATTTATAGGCCTGTTCTGGCAGATCCTAATGTGCCTCTAGATGTTGTTGTAGTTAATGGCAGTAGATGGCAGGAACAGCTACTTGCATGCAAGTGTGCAGCAGTGGGGCAAGTACTCTTGAGCTCTAACATATGCTGTAGGGTCTGGAACACCAACCAGCTGGTTGTTTGCCAATTAATAGATCTGGCTATACATACCCCTGCTCCATATGGATCTGTGAGCTGAGCTTTTTTAAAGAAAAGTCTGTCTTCCACTAAAGAGAACAGCATTTTTGTGCGAGTTGTGGTTATAGCAGTGTTATGTCTAGGCAAGTGAGGTAATAATTGACTTGGAATAGGTCCCTCTGGAGAGGTGTGCATTGCACAGGTCCTCAGGGAGTTCTGTCATACCATCCATCCCTTTCTGGCCTTAGGTAATTGAGTACTTGCTAATTCACAAGTTTCTATGTCTTTAATGGCTTGGCTTGCTAACAGTCAGCTCAACAACATGAGCAAGGTATTGGCCAGGTCTAACAATGCCTTTGAAACCATATGCTTAATATTAAGTAGACAGCAGTCATGCTGTGAGCCTGCAGTGGTGTTTAGTTGCTACAAGTCAGTAGAACCATCATCTGCTTGAATTCCAGGATGTGGAATTTGCTTCTTCAGGTCTTATGGTGGAACAACATTGAGAACCAAAGTCTTAAAACAAGTCATTAGACGAGAACACTTTGCATTTAATGAAGCTTCTGATTGTTCAACTGTAAATATTTCTCAGTGAGAGAAAGCAAACTTGTTTTAAAGATAAAGTTGGACTAAAGAGGGAAAAAGACTTTTCAGCTGTTGAACCTCATCATTAGCTAAAAGAATGTTTCATTTTACATGATATGGCATTTTTTTCCCCCTTGTGTTTATCATGGATTATTATTCTATTCTTGCTCATGGATAAGGGTGCCTTTTCAATCATGTAATCAATCTAAAAATGCCAGAATACTGGCTTAAGTTCCATAAATTTGCACTAGTAGCAAGTAGGACATATTGACGAATGAACTATGTTTGTGTTTAATTGTGGTGTTGTAAAGAATTTTGGACAAAAATTTGCTTTTTTCTAGTATTTTTCTGCTTATGCATTTTCTTCTCTTATGTTAGACATAAATTCTAATGTCTCAAATACTGAATGACAGCAAAAAAATTGCATTACAAGTAAGGTCATTTCTGTGTTGGTAAGAAAATAAAATGTCATCCTACCTCTGGCAGACTAGGTAAAATGATTAACTAGGAGCCATAAACTGTTAATTGTACATTGTTAATCATCATAGTCCACAGATGTGTACTAATCCCTGAAATGTAGCCAAATTATGGAACCTGACAAGGGCTGGTAGGGAAGAAGACGCCCAGTTATGTTTTAAAGTGCAGGTTGTGCTAATTAGTTTCTCTTCCCCTTAAAGACACAGGAGATTTTTCACCATGCTGCATGAAAGGGAACCGTCATGGGTTTTTTTGCATAGGTGTTGCAGAATTCAGTTTGGTCTTCAGCATGGCAGAGTTACATGACTTACACAGGTCTTGTGTTATGTCTCAGTCTAGCACAAGTTCCAGGTTGCTTCCTGCAAATCATGTGAGCTGTGACAATGAGGACAGTGGATGCAGCAGACCTTGGGTGTGACCTGGGGGGCATTTTCATGTTGAAATCTTATCTACTGCTTAAAGTTGTTGTTTTGGATTAGGTGATATCTAAATCTGGCTAGAACTTCCATCTCCATGTGAATTTAACCTGTAGGCCTTTCTGTGTTTCAGTAGTGATTGTCAAGCCCTGCAAACTAAAGGTTGTGGTTTAAATGACATGTGTCTGCTAAGGAAGTCAGGAGCCTCCCTTGGAACGGAGAATTTAAACCCCCTCCCTCTGTATTATTAAAGCTTTTGAAATTAAGGGGCTCTCAGGTGAAGATATGGGAAGAGGAATAACAGTTCTTTATTAGGGGAACTAAAATAAACAATAAAACAAAAACACATGCAGTTAAGACAAGCAAACAAACAAACCCCACTGACAGAGTCAGGATACAACCTGACACCCTGTGGGTCAGGGTGTTGGTGACAGTCCCATTCCATGGTGGCTGCAGTCCCAGTAGCAGATGTGGCTCTGTTGAAGTGATACTCCTGTAGAAAAGTGCAGTTCTTTCACTGAAGGTCCAGTGGTGATAGATGGGCCTGGTGTTCCTCTGAGAATCCAGTGGAAAAGGCTGGCTTGTTGTCTCAAATCTCAGATTTTTATCCAGGTAGGAATACTTGGCTCCTCCCCCTGGATGGAGCATTTTCCAGTGGGATGATGTAATTCTATCGGTGAGACTCAATGGCCCATGAGCAGAAGATCTCTCCCTGGAGGGAGGCTGGGTTGTGGCAGAGATAAGAAAACTGCCCCAGCTGGTTTAATGACAGTTGGCCATTGGCAGACAATTACACCAACCCCCCACACCCCAGTTTGATCAGATGGTGATAGAATACAGAGTTTTGGTTACATTTTGCACTGTAACCCATGACACTGAGATCTGGCAAAGATGAAATTTTAACGATCTTCTGAAAACTGTGGCTCAGAGCTTTTACAAATGCATGCATGATCCTTCTTAGGACATTAACATGGTTTCTGTGCAGAGTCATCCATGTGAGTTTGCCAAGTGGGAGGCCTAACGCAGCTATCCAGAAAATGGCAAGGAGGTCAGTGTGTACTGCAGAAGTGTTTCCAGTATTACTCACCTTTCCACAGCTGATACTCATCCATGCAGGTGCTCTTTACTGATGGTTTTGCCTCTTCCCTTAGACTGAATTTTTTTAATTTCTTTTAGTAACTTTGGAAAATATTGTATGTAATGGTATGCAGTCTGCATATCATATCTACATACACTCTTTATCGTCTATCTAGTCTTTATCAGTACTTAAAAATATGCATTTTCAACCTAATATTTTTCTTTGTTTAGGTTCCAGGACCAAGGAAGGAGTTGTTCATGGTGTTACAACAGGTAAGATAATTATCTCTTTATTTCAGCGTCTTTCCTGCATAAGATTAACCAGCCATTTAACTGTTAAAAATTCTGGTTTTTTGAGAGCCCAACAATTTGGGCAAAGATGGAAAAGCATAGGAAAATTGAGAGATCTGGTTGGGTAGGAAAACTAAATGGCAATAGCTTACAGGAAAGAAACAAATTTCAGAGTTTTGATTTGAATTTGTCACAGTTATGAGTGTTTTAATTTTTTTTTTTTTTTAACTGACTAATCTCTCAGTAGCAAGAGCACTTTCAAGCTTAGAATTTAATGCCAGGTGTCTATGTTCACAATAGCAATTCTACACCAAGAAAGAGTAAATTTGATTTTAAATTGATTTGCAGGGATCATTTACGGTATGAACTGAAACCAGTAACCAATAATTTGTTTTAAGGGACAAAATGAATGGAAGTCTTTGATATCTACGGAGTTCAGAAAAGCCTTAGCAGACCATAGGGCACTGAATAAAATGCATAATTTTCTGCTGTAGAATGTGGGAGTTCTGGAGATGTGAAAAGAATGCATGGTCAAGAAAATTAAGCTGGTTTTCCCCTAACAAATTCAGAAACAACTAAGATAGTAGAAAAGGATTTCTTTTTCCTCAGTGTACAGTATCATTCAGCTCACATATCAGCGTATCACTGCGCTCACATAAGCCAAGGCAAAGGATAAAGAGCAGTAGGTAAACAAATATCAGTGCTTAATACACCACCCACATAAATGGCTGAAAAGTCAGTCAAGAGTATTTCTAGTAACAAAATGGAACAGAATGTTGAGGATGGTCCTTCAGAGTTCAGCATCAGACTGAGCATGTGTGCTGTTGTTATGAGATTTGAAATCTCAGTTCACTAGACCTCAATTAAGAGAAATATTCAGAGGGATTGGTACTATGGCCAGTAGAGGATTGCAGTAGAATGAGATTTGGGGCACATATATCCAATATCATCACAGATGTGGTAGCAGCAACAGACTGCACTAGGAAGCAAGTTAATAGAGGTGATGTTCACTAAGCAGCGATGTGGTTAGAGTCAAAGTCAAGGGCATTTGCACATGTATGAAACATTGTGCAGCAGTGGGATTCTAGTGGGCTAGCTCAGTGGGGGACTCTCTTCCTCATCCTGAAAGAAACTACTCATCTCAAATTCTGTGCCTCTCTTAATGATGGCAACATATTCAGTCAGGCAGGAAATTTTCAGGAGGTGAATAGAATTTTTAATGGGTTTGAAAATATATTAAATTTTCTTTTGCAAGGTACAAAACGGACTGTAAAGCCAAACAGAAGGGGAACACATCTGTTATGTGCTGTGCCTGTGAATAGAAAATTTGAAGAAGTTACTGTTGATTTTAGGCAAAACAGTAGCTGCTCCTCACACTTTAGGAAACAGGTGACACAAAGTGAAACGCCCAAAATGTGGGAATACTGGATCTGTGCTGCAGTTTGCTTCCTTCTGGCTTTTCAAGCTGTTTGAGATGAATTTGGCTGTTGAATGTAAATGGAAAATGAACAGGGAGTGAACACGTTGAAATGTTGCAGTGAGAAGAGAAGACTTCAGGCAAAATTTAGTGATCATGGCTTCCAAAATGAAACAGTATGGACTTGCTAGTGTAAGAACAGAGGAACTGCTTGGGCACATTTCAAGAATAAAAAAATAATAACAAGCCTATAAATAGTTCTTTTGGCAAGAAGAGAAGGTAGATAAAAACAGATTTGGGTTTACTTAGTGATTCTATGAAGTATAACGTGAAGACAGAGATAGAGATGCTAATGAAGTTGCCATAGAAATCAATTCCATTTAAATCAATGCCGTTAAAGTTGATGTAACAAAAATGCCTTTTAGGTCTCTTGTAAAGACCTGCTTGTCTATTTTCATATGACTGGACATTCACAAGTTGTGTAGGTCTTATGATATTAACGTGAAACCTGAGGTGAAATAAACATTTTATGTGAATAAAAATGGTTTGAGAGGTTGGAGACAGTCAGATAGAAACTAGAATCACAGATCAAAATGAGTGTTCACAGTTATGCTGTCAGTCTTCTCTTCATGTCTGAGTTCCAAAACCTTGATAGTTTCGCTATTTGAGTAAGTTGTGATTTAACCCTCTATGCTGGTGCAATGACAGACCTCAAAGGACTAAAAAAACTTAAATGCATTCTTCATGCAGTTAATTTCCAAACCCCGAATTATCAGACTAAGGTGTTTCTTGCTTTAAATATGACTTGATTGTACCAGGTTTAGTGACATCAAGCTACTGTGAAATGAGGGTTCCAGGCTGTGATGCACAGGAATGTGGTGAGTGTGGTTGTCAGGTCACCCTTTCTCTGAACTTCTGATGATAAAGCAGCTTTGCTTATTTGTTTTATGGGGTGTATGCTTGTGTTTAGACTTGCCTTCCTAATTAAAATGTCTCCTGGCCTTTGACTGTAAATGCATAATTCACCTATCTTATCTCCCACAAATCGATGGTATCAAAGATGAAATATTTACAGTCCATCTCCTGATATTCTAAATAAAGCAGTATTTGTAAATAAGTCAGGGCAAAAAAGCTCTTAGTCCTTCAAATATGTGAGTGAAGCCACAATATTTATGGTAGTAAATCATAATTAAGTATCTTGCTCAATTCATTTATCTGATCGTTTTTGTTCCTCTTAACATTCTTAGTCATTGGTATTCCTACTCTTAACTCCATCAGGTATCGTACAGAAAATTGCATAAATTAAAGATCCACCATATTTATGGTATCTTTGTAAATTAATTCTTCAAGTTCTTAAGACAAACTTATACTTTTGAGTACGTATTTCAAATAGTATTTGGCCCAAGAAGAGTAAGTTCATTAATTCAGTGAAAAACTGTGGTTTGAATCTACTTTTGTTCAAGGTTGAAAGTAACTAGTTATTATTTTGAATTGCTCCAGAGGTTTTACAGTGATACTGAATGCTTCCCAGTTGTCTCTAATAAGCGGTGAAAAGACAACTTCAATGCTAATACTTTTTATACAGTGCTATAGCCAGTAGTAGAACTTAAACTGAAAGCCTCAGTGTGGTCATTGTACCCCAACCCAGATCAGTCTCTGCATAGATAAAAGAAGTAATAAGGCCATTGCACAGCAAAGCTCTGCAGAAGCTGATTTACTCTGGTTCTCAACACTGTGATGCAAAACAGATATCAATTTTACAAAGATTTAATGGCTTAAGATCATTAAGCAACCTGGTATTCAGATAAATTTAATAAGTTGGAATCAACTCCTGGAATTCTGAACTGGTTTGTTTGTGCACACTTGATTCTTTCCCCATTACTACTTAGTGTAAGCAACAAAATGCATGAGACTGGAAACCTATTTTGGTTTTTCTTCTGTTGCGGGGTTTACAGAACTGGAAGGTCACCAGGTTGGAGTTAATTATTAGGGTTACTCTGGTAATGATATTGATATTTAGTTATTCCTTAGAGACAGGAAAGAAGATTGTCTCCTTACTATGATTGCTTTTGCCAGTCTGTGCTATTTATATAGGTTGTTGAATTTATCTTCATGGCTCTGATTTTTGAAGCAGTGTGTGAGAGATCTTCCATGGTAATTCTTATGTGTGTGTGCTGGTTTTGGCTGGGATGGAGGTAATTTTCTTCATGGTACCTGGTATGGGGCTGTTTGGGATTTGTGCTGGAACCAGTGTTGATAACATAGGAATGTTGTCATTTTTGCTGAGCAGGGCTTACGCATCAAGGCATTTCCAGCTTCTTACCTCACCCCACCAGTGAGGAGGCTGGGGGTTCACAAGGAACTGGGGGTAGGCAAGGCCAGGCCAGCTGATCCCATTTGACTAGGTTATTCCACACTTATGGCATCACACTGAGCAGTAAACCTATGGGGAAGATTGGTGGGGGTCATCTGCTTGGGGACTGGCTGGACATCAGTTGGTTGTTGGTGAGCCATTGTTTTAAATTGCATCACCTGTGTGATTTAGATCTTTCTTTATTTTTCTTTTTATTCAATTTTTTTTTCTATTATTTCAATTGAACCATACCTAGCCCATGAGTTTTCTTACTTTTACCCTTCCAATTCTCTTCCTCCCCATCCTGCTGGGAGAAGTGAACGAGCAGCTGTGTGGTACTTCATTGCCAGCTGGGGTTAAACCATGGCTGACTGAAATAGAAGCAATCTTAAGGATATGCTTTTGTTACTACTTTTTATCAGTATCTTATTGTTGTGCCAGTAACAGTGTTAGTGGCCTGATTCTTTCCTTTTTCATTTGAGTTTCTACGTACTAAGCCTTTCCTAGGATAATGTGTTTCCAGGAGGAGGAAATGTACTTCAGATAGTGTCTTCCCAAAATACTGTTACAGCAACTGGGTAGTTGCTCTTGGTAGGTGGTTGTACTTGCCATGACAACATAGTATAAGAAATATGGGTATAACAATGGCATTGAGAATCAGGTGGATTATACTGCAGCATCCACAGTGCACTCTATTTCATTCTGTTTCTTGATATTTTGAGGTGCAGTTGCTTTAAGAGCTTGAGATAATGAAACTAATTGTGCCTGTGGCAATCAACACAGTACAACCATGCTTTATCATTTTATCAGAAAGGTTGAGTCTGCTCAAGGCCAACTGAGCCCTTGTCAGCATCAAGCCTACTGAATTTGTCCTTTATATGTTCTGCCACTTGATGTTTTTTGGAAAGGGGAGTTCTCAAAACAGTGTTTGTCACTTCCATACAAAAAAAAAAAACCAACGGAATGAAAGGACCCTGAATTATAGAATCATAGGATGGTTTGGGTTGGAAAAGGCCTTAAAGATTATCTGATTCTAACCCCCTTACTTGGGCAGAAATACCTTCTGCTAAACTAGGTTGCTCATGGCCCCCTGGCCTTGAGCACTCCTGGGGATGGGGCATCTGCAGCTTCTCTGGGCAAGTTGTTCCAGTACCTCACCACCCTCAAAGTAAAGTATTTCTCCCATACCTAAACTATTCTCTTGTAGTTTGAAATCGTCTACTCCTGCCCTGTCCCAGCATGATCCTGTAAAAAGTCCCTCTTCACCTTTCTTGTAGGGTTTTAGGTACTGGAAGGCCACAATTATAGTCTCACCAGCTCTCTGTCTGCCTTCATAAGGAGGGGTGCTCCATTCCTCTGATCATCTTGGTGGCATCCCTTGGACTCCCTCCATCAAGCTCATGACCTTCCTGTGCTGGGAGCCCTGAGCTGGTTGCAGCACTGCAGGTGCTCTGTGTCTCACCAGAGTGTAGCAGAGGGGCAGAATCCTCTTCCTTAACTTGCTGTTTATGTTGCTTTGGATACAGCCCAGGATCTCTCCTAGAAAGTGAATGAGACAGGAAAAATAAAAAGCAGTACTGGGACATATCCAAGATATATCTCCCGTTCATCTAGTTTTTTAAAATTTAAATATTTATTGGAAAATTTGATTTCTGAATCTACTCTTATAAGATTCTACTGCATTTTTTTAGAATTCTTTTTGCCATTTGGAACAACATGAATGAGTTTCATAACATTACTCAGTTTCTTTCTGAAACACTCCAAGTACAATCAGGTCTCACTAGGCTTTGCAAGATAGAGCGTGTTATGAGGACATACGTCTTAAGACGTGTTTAAGAACTAGTGGAAATCTTCCTGTATAAATGTCATGCATAGAAACCAAAGTTTTTTGTGGTCTGTAGCTGGTAATAATCAAAAGGGGCATCTTAACAGATGTCTTTTTGTGCTTGCTAGCATTGTCAAACCTTCCCTGAGGGCAATGTTTGCTTTTCAGCAAAACCCACTTTTGATTATCTTTTTTTTTTTTTTTTTCTGAAACAAAGCATGGAAATAGAATAGTGGAGCTATACAATGAAATTTCTCATGAACTTTTAGTTTACTGGTGTGTGTAGTGTGGGAGATACTTGAAATTTTCTGTTTCTAATTTCAGACAATGCGTAGTTTGTTGTTCTACTCTATTATGACCAGGAACTTTCATTATAGAGGTAATACTTAATTAGTTATTAACTTTTCCTTTTAAATTAGCTTGAATGAGCATTAAATTATCTGCCTCCATTTTCAGTCAGCAGGTATTTATAATTTGGGTCTTTAATAAAAATTGCATATTAGTCATGTTGTTTAGCTTTCTAGCTTTTTCCTAACTTTTGCTATTTAATATCAAATGTAGTAATGCATGATGCCTGCCCTGTGATATGGACAACTGATGTTCTTTATGTAAGGAATTAAAGAAATGTAATTTATCCTCAGAAAGTCTAATTTTTTAATGTGCTTCCCAGAAGACTCAAAAATGGTGGGCCTAACTTAAAAGCAGCATTCCTCCTGTACTCATAAAGAATGCAGTTAAATCTATGAATACATTTTATGCATCAGATGGGAAAGAGAAGTATAGTATTAGCCTGAAGGAAAGTATAGTATGAGTTACAATGGCAAAAATATGATGGACGTTTTTGAAGAACATTGCCTTATTTAGACGAGTGCATGTGTGTTTAGCTAAAAATCTGGGTATGTAACTTCAAGGCATGAAGTCATTCCATCCCTTTTCTTAGAGCAGTTTCACTGTAGTTCAAGCTGCTGTCAGAAAAAGCCCTTGGGGATGAATGAGCAGGAAAACCCCAGTGATGTTCTGAAAGGTAGAATGGCAACTACTGATGTATATGTAGGCTAAATGAGTTGTTGTTTCCCTGGGGCTTGGAAGTTAGCTATTAATCCAGTTTGCTTTGACATTCAGTCTTTTTATGAATTAGTATATTATGTATCAGCATTGGGGCAAAAATCTCAAGGGGGTCAGCTAAAAGGTTCTGCTTGAAATTCTCTGGTTCAGCATTGATAGATTTGCTTTTAAATTAAATATGTCTTAGAAAACAAAAAGAATAATCTATGTTTTTTGAGTTTAATGCAAAAAATCTTGTCTTCCATGCCCTGTATCATGCAGCAATTGTTTGGTGAACTAATTGGTATGCATTTCCAGACTAGGATTTATTATACAGTGAGATGGACATAAATAAGAGTGCCTAAATAATGACTTTTCTTCCCTAAAGTGCAGTTAGACATGAATGAAAATGTCAGATGCCTTTCGTATGAAAGAAACTGAGCCCCAGCTAAGGCTTATTTTTACCTCTGGTGCTCCAGCATTACCAGATGGAGAGTTTAATTTCTTAAGATCCACTTGGGGTACAGAAAATATAATGGCCTTATGGCTTTTCATGATGTTGTCAGTGATAAATTCTCTGAAAAACTTACAGCTCCCAGAGGGATAATGTGTTTTTCCATCTTCTGCTTCTCCTCAGTGGCTGAGAAGACCAAAGAGCAGGTGTCTAATGTTGGGGGAGCTGTGGTGACGGGAGTGACAGCAGTGGCTCAAAAGACGGTGGAAGGAGCAGGGAACATCGCTGCAGCCACTGGCTTGGTGAAGAAAGATCAGTTGGCCAAACAGGTTTGTGTATTTATAGTCTTTTCCAGGTGAAGAAGTGAGCAATGAGGGGCTCATGAACTGAGAGGCAGGTGGAGTGCTTTCTGTCTCTCAGCTGTATGAATGAAGGATGAATTGTATTATGCCAAACAGCAAAGATGTCTGCTGTTTACAGCTTGTATTTTGAGTGACTTGCAGGATCTGCGAACATGAGTAGGATTAGGCCTGGAACTACTATTCTGAAATGTTGTAGTCAATTTGGATCAGGGTTTGAAGTGTGATCTACTGGTGGTTCTGAACTCAGCAGCCTGTAGTGGGGGCTAGCTGCTGTAGGATAGCTGTGTAGTTCTGTGTAAATGTAACTGCTTTTTCCGGTAATTTGGGATTGAAAAGAAATCTCCTCGCGCTGAAAGGTCAAACAGCAAATCTCAGGTTTAACAGCACAAGTTGTATCCCCTCTAGTTGTAGAAAGGCGAGTTTGTGTACCAATCTGCTGACTGGTTAGACACATTGCATCCAAAGTCAAGATCTAGCTGGATAGTCACTTCAAGCTAGAAGTGTCTGTATTGTCTATATCCAGCTGTATTGTTGTCCATTAATGCAGTGACACTACCTCAAAAATGCCTCCAAATTGCCTCAAGTATTCAGATGAAATTTGCTCTAGGTCATCCTCTGAAACGCTTCAGACTAGGATTTCTTCCTAGTCTGAAGTTCTTCCTAGCTTCTTCCACTGACACTACATGAAAAGTGACCCCAGCTGGCAGGAATGATGCTTTCCAAAATGTGTATAGTGGGTTTTTGGAGACAAAAGTAACTCAGAAGAGATAAATACCTCTTTTTTGCTGTTTTCTCTATGAACATTGAAGAGTTAGACAAAAATAGGATTAGGAAGTGTATTTAGTATTTACACAAAAATATGGCTGTCATGGAAATGAGCATGAAGTTCTATTGTTAATCTTATTTTCAGTTAGCGTCCAGAGGAGCTGTGAAAATGGACTACTTAAAAATTGGAGTTTTTTATCCTTATTGAAGTGTGGTCCTGTCGGTCTGGCAAATCCTATTGGTGCTGTACTATGGGGAGAAAAAAAGGGATATTATGTTGTGCTAGGCATTCATTTCACTGTGGTGGATTGTCTTGAAAATATCTCACAAGCAGTTTTATTCTCTTTCAAATCAATATTCATGGGGCTTTTTTTAGTCCTCTTTTATTCAGCTATAAGTGAAATTTTGCTTTTGATGTGGTCATGGACCTTTGTAAAAGCTGTGTGGGAAGATTTGTAAAATGGGGAATCTAATGGACTGCCAGGGGATACATGAATATGGCATGGTCACAGTAGTCTCTGCCCTTCGTTTCTGCTAAAGCTCTTGTGTAGTTTTATGCTGAGAATATTCTTTCCTGTTCACAGCTCTTGAAACTCCATGTAATAAGGATCATCACTGCTGTAATGCACGATTACCCCTTTTAGTATTGACCATAACTAATGCCTTTTTATCTCTCTCTATGGAGAGAGATCCCTGTAATTATAAAGTATAAAACAAATGTCTGCTGACTTTCATTTAAATCTGTTCTTTGTATTCTAAAGCTTAAATCCAAGTCGTGATGGCTGTAACAGAATAAAATCACATCTGTGAAATGAAAGAACATCCATAATGTACATGCATATTATTCCTATAAATAGCAACATTATTCTGAACTGGTGCTTTGTTCTTTAGATATGTAAAATCACTCATTTGAGGCTTGATACTGATATTTTTAGACTGTGATTCTCAGTCATCTATGCAGTGTGCCCATGTAACTGATGAGTATCTGTGGCTTCTCCTGGATTGCCTTGCATCTCTTTTACTGGCTTTGCAAGGGATGAGTAGCCATTTCAAAAAATGTTAATATCAAAACTGAGTCAGATAAAGTTATTTTAAAACCTAGTGGGTTTGCATTCCTTTGCAACTCGGAGGCACATGAGATAGATTTTTGCTTGGATTTTCCAGGTAAACTGGCAGTTGGGTAGGGCAGGTGTGGGCATCCAGAACAGCAGCGGGACAGAGGTCCCTTGAAGGAAGCAGGATGGATCTTTCTGAGGTAACAGAAGGTGCCAAACAGGCATTCAGTCCAAGTATCAATGTATCTTTGTGTCATTTATCTCTGTCAGGTTATGTGTATTAAGGCTGTTTGCCTATGTGAAAGCATGCAGTCTTGGGTAGTGACTGGCATTTTTCTTATGCCAAGATGGAGGCTGGGTTTTGACTTTGAATGAAGTAAAACCATTATTTTTAAATTTTTTTTAAAACCTATGAATACAATGATACCCGTGCTGAGAAATATGTAGCAAATTCTTGGTAAAATTCTTTCTTGAGAAGTTTCTCCAGGCTGGCCTGGTGCAGCCCTAAAAACAGTCATGCTTTGGAGCATGAAGCACAAGCTTAAGCAGCCAAGTGAGGCCAGGCTGGAGGGCTGCTGTGACACTCCACTGTCACCCACCTGCCCTGCAGCTGGTGTAAGCAGGCAGTGTGGAGTGACAGCTGAGACAGTGAGAGACAGGGATGACTTGAGAGTGCTCATCTGAGGCTGCCTGGGGGAGTTCTGCTTTGACAGAAGTTCACTGCCAAACACAGCCAGGGTAGGGGTGGTTAGTAGGCTCAAATTAATTATAAAAGGGCTAATGTACTGCAAGCAGTATTTTACAAAATACTACTGAATGACAAAACATTTGTGTGCCTGTGTGTTTTATTTCTGTGTACAGTGTGTCTTCTAAATGAGTTTTTAAAAAGTAAAAATTATTGATAGTTGCATTTAATGCAGAGATGAACATGCATGTTCTATTTGCAAGTCAGCCTGAATGTATGGATACAAATGGGGGGATGTGTGGGGTGTGTGTGGTGGTACCAGCAAGGAAGGAAGTATCTAGTATATAATAGTATGTGAAAACAAAATATGGGTTACCAAGTTTATTGTTTTCAGGTAGGTACTAACAGATTGAAGGTATGTCATTGGGTTCCCTGGCATCTCAAGAATAAACAATTGCCAAATTCTATGATTTCCATTCTGAGTAATTTTATTTTTACTGTTCTATCACCAAAATTCTCAGTCAAGCTGAAATGTCAAGGTTCTTTGAGTACCCTATGATGCTATAGTCACATGTATTTCATGGGCTGTAGATTTTACTGACGTGAATAGATGAACAGGTCTTGTCCTTAAGATTTTTGGCTTCTGTATGGATCATGTTTGGTATCTCTATGTGCTAAATCTTTTTTTTTTTTTTCCTAGTGTCTCTTAATTTAACACATTTTTTTGTACAAATAACACTGAAAACACTACATTACAGTGGCAGGTAACAAGTAGGTAGGTGATACACTTCCTCAGTGGATAATACAACTCATTGGTTTAATTATGAAGCTTTCACTGAAAAAGTCTGTGTGTCAAGACTGACAATTTAGTCATTAGATGTTTTCTTCTCTAGAGAATATGAATAAACTAGGAGCCCTTGCTAAATGCATTTCATGTGAAAATTAATATAGAAGAGTAAAAGCAATGGCAAGTTTGCTGTATATCCCCTTCCCACCCCCTGTGTTTTCTGGAATTCCTTAGAATTCAAACAGTGTCATAGCATAAAGATTCAGTGCAGTGGTACCCACAGGTTTAGAGTATTTCTTGTCTTACTGCTTTGCTTTTCTAGAACAGCTAATCTTGTGACCCACCAATATTTTCCAGATATTTTACTTTGTTCAGAGCCAGAGTGAATGAATCTACTTTGTGGAATCACCATAATCACCACATAGAAGCATTTTGATCCTTCTTACAGGGAAGCTCCATGAGGCATGGTGCATTGCTGAGACTAAAGACATGATGAAACACCTTTTAATTTTGGTGACAGCAACTCGGTTTTGATTAAGACACCAAACAGTGTACTCCAGTCATCTCTTACTTGATCATTTGGGAAATCTTACCTAGTAGAAGGAATGCAAACCCTGTGAGTGTCTCTGAAAATTTGTCTTTCAATGGCAGAAGAAAGGATACTTTTCTGCTTTATTAAGCACCAGTTTCTTAAATGCAAGTGATACCACTTCTTTCAAAGATTTGATTTGTCTTGTTGCAAACTGAGATTTCTGTATGTTCCCAGAGAGGTTTTGATTACCATCTGTAGTTTAAAAAAACCAAAAAGAGGTGAATATGAAATCTTGATTCTTTGCACTTTACACTTTGATTTTAGAAACAGAGATCAATTTAGAAACCCTTTTGTAAAAATCTTATGCAGAAATAACTTAGGGATGACATTTGACTTCTACTTAAGTTATCTTGGGTATCAGTTCCCAAATTTTGAATACCAACATTAACGTTCCCAACACTGCTTTAGTACTCTCCTTGTTACCTGCATACAATAAAAATGCCTAGCTTGGTAATTGAAAAGCTTCAACAGGCATTTTCTTGTTTTGTCTCTTTTTATCTTTTTGAGATGTATTTAGTGTATTTTCTTATTCTTTGCTACAGTGTCATAATACTGACATGCTACATGGAAAAGTCCTGAAACTTTGAAAATTAATTTTAATGCACTTTTTTGTTGTAAATAAGATTCTAGAAGTAGGTCTAATTGTTGCAGAATTTGGATGTAGATAGAAACATGTGTTTTGATAGACTATGAAGATCTCCTGGTTCTCTGAGCTTTTTAATGTTCAGTATACTGTACAAGATGCTTGGTTTATTGAAGGACCACCATTCCCCATCTTTCCAGTCTATAGATGCCCTGGTTTGACATGAATTCATTTTTTGGTGTGGAGGTAATTCCCTGTTAGGACCTTGGCGGCTTCTTGTAAACCTGACAAAAAACCAATCAGTGGCCAATTTTGAATATTGACACATGATTAAACCAATGGAAGGGGTGGATAGTGAACACAGATTTTAAGGTGAGAATCCCAGGGGAAGGTCTCTTTGTGGTTTCTGGCTCGGCAGAGCTAACAGGGTGCTGTCTGGGCAGGCCCTGCTCCCCCATGGCCTGTGTAGCCTGGCGGGCGAGGGGAGGCCATGGGGCCGAGGTCAGGCTGGGCCATGGCTGCTGACATCTTGCTGCTACAAAACTCTGCCCCTGCTGCAGGCTGAGCTGGGGTCTGCCAGGCTCCAGGAGCAGCGACAGGACAGGACAGGCCCACTCTGCCATGGCTATGTGGCCAGGCGGGGTCTGGGCTGGGCCCCAGCAGCTCCCAGGCAGGGGGAGGGAAGGACTTCAGCCCCTTCAGCATGGCCTGGAATCCATCATCAGGACTGCTTCAACCTGGCCGAAGGGACCACATGGTCCTCGGTGAGGTATTAACTCCTTCAGTGCACAGATGAAATCTACAGACCTCAATCCTCTCTTGAGAGAGAAGTAAGAGAAGTGAAGACATGTAGAGAAACAGCGTGAAGACACAGAGGTTGGTGAAGGAGGAGTCACATTCCAGATAAGAGGTGAATGGGATGTCTTATTTTTAGGCTAAAATTCTCTTGTAAGCCATGGTGGTAGACTATTATATATATAATATCCCTTTAAACCATGGAAAAAGTGTGGGGAGGTGCAATGTTCAAATTGTAAACCTGAGCAAAGGCATTCAGTGCTGAAGTAAGTAAATGTTGAAGTTGTGATCTCATGACAAGTTTGAACAGAGAGAAATAAGAGAGATGAAGACCCTTTGTCCCAAAGGAAGAAGAAGAAGAAGAGAACCTCTGTTCCCAGAGATGATTTTAGAGATAAATGAAGAGCACTTTGTTTTGAACAGTTTATCCTTAAAATAATACCCCACAAGTTGACATGGCCCATAAATGTGGGAACAGGCTGTGAAAGATGGGAGGGACTTCACAATTGCAGAGTGCCGGGTGGCTGCTGTTCATGGAAATTGAAGCCACGAGAGAACGGTTTTCTTCTGGAGAAGTCTCCATGGCATAACAAGAGAAGCTCCTCTCCCAAAGTGAACTGAAGAAAGACTATTCTAAAGGTGGAAAATTGACTAAAAATCCTGGACAGTGTTTCCATGTGTTGTCAGTGGGAAAGAAAAGGGAAGGTGTGAGGAGAAGTGTTCTGAAGGTTTTATTCTGATTCTTATTATCTTAGTTTTGTTAATAAAATTTTCTTTATACCCTTTAAAGTTTGAGCCTGCTTTGCTTTTCTCCTAATCCTATCTCACAGCAGAAAATAGACCCACAACATGAATTGGTGCATTTACCAGCAAATCTCAAATTGGCGAACCTAAATCACTACAGTAGGTTAGTCAAGTTCAAAAAGCTTGGCTGAAAACACAAAGCAAAAGCAGTGGAGCAGAGATGTTCAATTTCATTTTTCAGAAAGGGACTTCGAGCTTTTTCATCTTTGCATTCCATTTTTTGGTATTTGCCAGATGTGTCCCAAAAGGCTTGTAGACCCCAATGAAAAGCAGAATGGTAAGTGCAAGTTGCATGATTCTTAAACTGTTGTTCTTTAGTTGGAAAAAGCAGATCTTCCAGAGCATTTAGTATGAGCAAAACCTCAAGTTTTAGTATGAGCAAAACATCCTGATTTAAGTGAGGAAACTTCAGGAAGGTTTTGATGTGCCAAATGCAGAAATAGCCTCCACCCAATTAACTTCTGGAGATAAATATTTTCTGTAGATACTGTGCAGCAAGTAGGCTTTAGAGGTACAGCATCTAATTGCTCTCCTCAACTAATTCTTGCCCTTTATGGCTCTAATAAAAGTCACAGTAGAGAATGGATAAGTTGGATTAAATATATTAAATAATCTAGATCCCTGGTGGGCCTACCAGGCAGTTGTAGGTCTAACCTTTTTAACGCCTGATGCAAGCTGTGCCCATTTGTCTTGTGCTATGCAGAGATGGGCTTTCTGGTTATTCTGGTGGGCCTCAGCAGTGTTTTGTTGTGACACTTCTAGCTGGTGTGTAGGAGCATTTGTAGTGGCCATTTGGAAGCGTAAAATGATTTGGGTTGGAAGGAACTTTTAATGTCACCTAGTTCCAAACCCCCTGCCACAAGCAGGGCCACCTTCCACTAGACCAGGTTTCTCAATGCCCCATCAGCCTGTCTCTGCAAGCTTGCATAGTGTGGTCTCTGGTGGGATAACTAGCACACAGACATTCTTCCTCAAGGAAACCAAAACGGTTTAGGTGATTTATAGAAGAAGGCCTGCTCAGATACTCACAGCTGAACATCAGTCAGACAGCACTTGCTTTCAGATTTCTATTTGAATCATAATGTGCAGAGCATATAGTCTGGGGTAGGTTTTCTTTTTCCCTTATTGTTTTATTCTTGATCCATGCATAATGTATGAGTGACTGCTGCAAAACAAAGAGGATATTTAGCAGCTATTGGCACTGTTGCCTTTTTTAATGTCTGTAGATTGATAGAGAGTAGAACAATGAGGAATACATTTCCCATTAGGGAATCCACACTACTCAGGAGCTAATTCACAGAAGACCCTCTTAAGAGAAAGACTGTTAGCTATTTCTTTAAATTCTTGAAGGAAATGGTACTGTCAGTGAGCTAACCTATCTCTTTGATTGTAGTGTAGCTGGACTAATTTATTTTGGTAGAGCTTTTCTTGCTGATCTCAGATTTAATGATGATGTGTTGTAATAAAATATCTAGTAGCAAATTCATTCTGTAAAGCTAATCTATATTCTAGAAGCAGCAAACTCTGATTTGTTATGAGTTGTAAGGCACCCATAGGTAGGTGATACTGAAGTTTTGAATCTGCTTTAGTACACAGTCTAATCTCTTCCTCATGACAGAGCGTGTATTTTTTTGATGAGAAAGCTCATGAATCATCTAGGTTGTACAGAGGTATGAATGTCAGTAGACCTGTGAAATTGTGTTGCAATCCAGTATGAATTCTGAGTGTTGGAATTCAAATGGCTCTGATTTAGTGGTTTTAATTTGTTTTTGAAGCACAGTACAGTTCCAGTTGAGGCCACTGAATGCAGCTTCATTAATGCAGTTCTGTTTTCTCTTGGTGTTTCCACATGGGCAAGCCTCCCATATGTAGCTTAGTGTATGTTAATACTGCCTAATGGCACAATGTGGAGCTTATGAAGCAGGCTCCAATGTTTATGGGAAATTTTATTTGATGGAATGTGCTAATGATGCCCACAGAAAATATGCTGATTAATCGGAAGGGTACAGAAGTCACAAAGCCAGCAAGGAAATGTTTTTCTTCTTCCTTTCTTTTGCTTTGTACGATTTTCCTATCTGTCGCTTCCTTCTTGGCAAGTGTGTGCACATTTTGGTAGCATTTCTGGTTGTGAGTAGATTAATTCTATGTCAGTTTGAACACCACTATTTGAAATATTTAAAATTAGGCTGGGCAATATAGAAATGAATATGCACAGAAAATAACAATGCTTGGGGGAAAAAACCAGAAGGTGGAAGATGGGTGACTGTAGATAGAATTGCTAGTTTTTGTGTTTGTTGAAGAATGTGTTGAAGTGCTGGTGGACTTTTGAATTGCAATTTATGCTTGACCTCCGGGGTTCACAGAGAAAATACTTTTCCTACTGTGGGGCATGTTGCTAGTATTTTATCTCAGAGGGAAAAATAGTATTTGAAGGAAAACCATGTTTTCTTTGTCAAGCGTTTTCATGCATTTGTGTCTGTGACTTGCGCAGAACTTGAGGAAAGAAGACTTGTAAGGTGTTACCAAAATATTCTGGAGGTTATTGCTCTTCATTAATTCAGGAGCAAATGTCAGTGTAATATAAAGGTCTTGTGAATTTTCCTGGTTTCCTAATGGCTTGCATGCTGTGAGAATGTTTTAGTGCAGGCTAATGTTCAGGGTCTACCTACTGCCTTCTGCACTTTTAACCATAATATATTCCTAATTACCTGTTGAGAGATTAAGTAAAGGAGCTTTCGGGTGGCATCATATTGTTCTTTGTTTTCTAGCAATTGCTTAACCTCCAATTTATCTTTATGGACATCTTAAAATGAGTATGTGTATCTCCCTTGGTATCTAAGAAGCATTGTTTCCCAGCTGACAGAAGGGTAAACACCTCCACTAGGAATTGTTCATGTCATACTAATGAGATAATATTTGCAAAACCTACAAATAGAACACAATTTTTAATTTCTTTTTTATGAGGGGGAAGCAAAAGACATTCCCCATCCTTTTCCAGGAGTATGCCTTTTGCATTTATTATAAGGGTTTGCTTGTTTGCAGTCTGCTCTGTTTCCTCCCTCTTCTTTACTCTGGTCTCCCTTCCACCTCCTATATCCTCCATTTCCTCTTTCTGTGTAACTCACCTAATATGCCCTCACAGCACATTCCAGGCTGCTGTGTTGATCTCCCCTGTGTAGATGTGGCCATTGAATTATGGAATTCTCTCAGGCTAACTATGGAACCAGTTTCATTTCATAGTGTCCCAATCTTTCCTATGCATCTATCTATGGGACTTCATGCAGTACTCACAGAATTTTTTTTTTTCCTATTCTAAATAGTTGCCAATCCTATGCTAAATATTCAGGAAGGTGATACTTGGTGAGAGGATTACTTTTAAGTTTACTTGGGGATGATATATATTCGTGCCAACTCTTCCTGTTCTTGCCCACTTTGTGTGAAAGATTCAGCAATTTTAGATGAGAAATAGTTTCATGTAACCCATGATAGCTGGGAAAATTGTAAAGTGGAAATTTTGTGCAACTTAAGGCAAAGGTTTTACAAGCTTCCAAATGTTAGCAGGTTACTGTGAATGTCTCCTTAGCATCTTCTGCCACGTTTCAGTGGTCCTTTCCTCTGCTGGCCAAGGAGTGTGTAAGCCTTGGAGGGTTAGAAGCTTAAACGTGATTCATTCTGTGCTGATCTGGAAATCATAGTCTCCAGAGGGTTTGGGATGGTAGCTGGTTGCTGATGTTGTAAAAGGACTGCAGCTGGCAGGTTTTTTTAGCTAGCAATGAAAGTTTATGGTGCTGAAATGACATTTTGGCAAAGCACAGCAATGTGTGTTTATGTCTGCCAGTCTATTCAGCAAAGCACTGCAGCAGGATGTTTAATAGGCATGAGTAGAAAATTGGGGTCTTGGATTGATGTGATGATGAGGGTTGTATAAACTTCAAGAGCTGAAATGTAGAGCAAGTACCTCTCTGCGGAGATAGAGATTAATCTGTATTTTCAGAACGTCAATCCAATGTCATCTTCCTCCCAAAGAAATCCTGTAGGTTAAGAGGGAGAGGACAGATGAAAGAAGTAAGGTGGGATGCTGTATTGGGACTACCTAATTACTGACAGTGCTGTTTTTAGAATAAAGGAAGTTTTTATCAGACTACTGGTGATGATTAGCAAATATTAGTGTCGTATGATATACACCACTTTCGTGGCTATTTTAACCACTGATAGAACTTGCTAAAAAATCTGTGGAGTAATAGATAAAAGCTTGGACATAGCCTGCAGATGTCTGGGACTTCTTTGAAGCTGCTAGGACATAATGAAAGAAAAGAGATGATCCATCTTGTCTACCCTAAACTGTTGTTAAACACTGGCTCTCACCTGCTTTCAACTCTGTTAATTTGTTTGTTATAGGAAATTAGGTGCCTTGGATAAGGATGATTTGTAATAATTTTTCAGTTTTTAAGTACTTGTCTCAGAGTCTTTCAAAAGTTTTTATGATATATCTGGACACTGGATTTTGTTACTGAACAAAGTTACATTGAATGTCTCAGAAATGCATCTGAACGTTTAAATTGCAAATTTCTTTTTTTTGCCAGTGGCTTATCTAATGCAATATATTCCCTGTGAGGAAACTGGAGGTGTAAGCTGCTAAAGTTGTCCTTCAAAAAACCATGCATTTTGCAAGACTGAAGTAGGCAGAAAGCCTGATTCTGGAGTGTATTGGACATATTGATTGCCCTCCAAGCTCTTGGTGTTAGCTTTCAGAGCTATTTCCTTGTGCTTTATTAGCACATGCCCTGGAGGTTTGCCAGGCTTGGATCAGAAAAGTCAAAATCAAGATCAAGATGAGGAGATGTAGCCAGTATAGAACTACTTTTACCCTGCTTGGTGGTTTACCTATGAACAGGAAGAGGGGCTGTTTGTAATTGCCTCCCTTTCAGAAACACATAAAACAGGATTTTTGCCTTTGAAGCAGCCTAATCCCTCTGTCCCACTTCCCACTGCATCCTGTGTAGAAGGGCCATCACCTAGAACCGCTGATACCCTGCCAATATTATGTCAGCCACGCATATTTTTGCTAAGGGGCTGTGGGATGAGGCAAAGGCTCTGGGCTGCTTTGGTTGACCTCTGCTGTACCTTTTAATTTAGTTCTTTCTTCATGTGCTTCTATATATAAGAAAGATATGCAGATTTTTTTTTCCTTACTAATTTCCTGTGATGGTTTTAAGGCCCAAAGGGTTCATTGTGGTCTAAACAAACATTCATTGCTCTGGAGTGGTATGAAAAATTCAGTTAAGGTGTTGGGTTGTGTGTCAGTGAAAAGAAATCTCTACTCATCCATAGGGACAGTATTCCTAACAGGGAATGTCCATTCAAGATGGAGAAGGCAAGAAGGAGTGGTTGAAACAAGCCATCACAGCTAAAGGAAATTATTTTTACAGCTTGTAATGCAAAATGTGTTTAGGGAAGGAAATGACAAGGGCAATTGAGCTGGGTTATAGAGCACTTTTAAGACTTGCAGTTTCTCTTGATTTTGTGTGAGAGCCTTCAGGAAGGAGGCTGAAAGCTGTAAAACCTGTAAGCATCTCTGCTGTTGAGAACTCATTGTGAGCTTATGATTGCTTCTGATTTGAAGTGTTTTTAATTATTGAGCTAATAATTTGTGATAAGTTAATTCTTTGAAGGTATTGAAATGTGTGGTTTAATTGTAAGTGGGAATGCATTTTCTGGCCAGTTTGGTAGAATTTATATCCATAATGCAGTTTAAAGATGATAATGTGTGCATGAAATACTTATACTTTGCCTAATGAATATACTTATGTCAATTAAAAATAATAGCATCAAACACTTCATTACTTAACAACCAGCTTTCTTAGCCATGTATGAACTGTACTCAGAGATGCTTGTTTAACCCGTCTGACTTAGCTCATACTTCATATGGTTGATCTGAACAAATGATTCTGTTCAGATTCCTGGTAGCATCAGTTTTAATGGCTGGGTCATCTTTAATTTTGTGCATGCGGCAGATCATCTTACAAATCCCTCAAGATATAACTCATCAAGTTCAGACATACTGTATGCAAATTGTTTTGTAGAGAAAGGTCAGAGATCAAACAGAGCTGGAGGCTGAATTAATTTCCCTCTCTGGAGAAAATTATTCTAACAGGCCATGAGTGAAGCTTCACACAGATCTTTAGATGGAAGAAAGATTTCCTCCCTTCTCCTCATCCCCACCGTGGTCTTAGAATTTTTTCTGAAGTGCATTTGTTGTTTTTGATGGTGCTGGACCAGTGCTTTTAGCAGCATGGAGACAGGATTTATGAGCATATATTTGCATAGCAAAAGTTTAAAAGGTGAACATGGGAGACATTAGTGATGCCAGTTGTGACAGAATGCAGTGCAGGGTTGTCAGACCAACAGGTGGAAGATGGAAACTTTTACTAGAAACCTTACATCAGTTGTTACCTTTTGTTAGTGTGGAATTTATAAAACAGCTTCTTGAAATGAGGGTACATTTTTTTTTAAAGCATATTATTTTCAATAGTTTCCATGTATTTGCTTTCAAAAAACCCTTAAGCAATCGCTATTGCAGTAGCTTTGAAGACGGGCATGTGTTCGCATACAGCTGACCTAATGTCTGAGCCAGAGTAGTGAGCTTGCTATTTCACAGTCACCACCATAATGTTTCCTCTGTAGTCTATTTTTGGAAGAGGTGGTGTGCTCATCATTCACAGGAAAGGTAACAGATTTAGCAGTGCCTCTTTCCACCTCCTACACACCATCTATGAGATGGAGTTTTTGAGTCTTAGCTGTCTTTGCAGATTTTTCCCTCTACGTTTCGGATGTACGCTTTATAATGTGGCTGGTTGGACTGCTGTAAATGCCAGCTGTTGTCCAAACTGAGAAATAGGGGAGGCTGGGAGAAGTAATGAGACCACTTTAAAAACCAAAGCTTAGATTTTACTTTGGAATCTATTTGGAGTAACGTAAACATCTTGATGACAGTTGAGTAGTTGTGGATTTGTTTTTTCTTCTTTTCCCAGCCTCTGTGTTCCTTAGCTCAGCTCTATGCTTCTAGATTGTGTTTGGTACATTATGGGAAGGGAAACAACTAAACAGAAGCATTTGCAGGCCTCCTGAAGGAGAATCAGACTTGGGAGTTCACCCTGGTATGCAGGCTATGTGAAGAAAATGTGGAGACCTATTGGTTGTACTTGTGATAAAAGGGATGCTCATAGCTGGTCAAGGTGTCATTAACGTGTTCCACAAGGACTTTAAGACGTTTGGTTACTTCAAGTTTTCCCTGTTCATCTTGGATTTGAAGTTGGCCTGAAAAAGCCGTAAGTGGTTTGACTGGGATAGATGGTAAACATGACCTTTCTCTGCAACCTCTAGTTAGCAAAAGTCGTTTTCTGGAATCAAAACCGATGGTGGGGACGAGCTGGGTTCAGGATGGATGGAAGGACTGGGTGGGGGATATTTGATGACCAGCGAACGAGTGGGAGGAGAAAAGAATGGCCATGTATGAGAGAAGGTAGTTCTTGATTCCCCTTGCATTCAAACACCAGGAGGCAACCTCTTAATCCTTTTTCCTGGGATATGGGATGCTGGCACAGAACTTGCTCTCCAGAAATCTCTTTCTGTTTCTGGGAGCATGGAATAAGGGCTCAAACTGTGATATGGGATGTGCAATAGATTCCACCTTTGTTTTATAACTGACAGCTTTTGCCCACAAAATAGTTGCTGAAAAGTTAAGCTGTCCTGGAACTTGAATATTTCAGCCTGATGTTTTGCCTTTTTGGTGAACATTGATAATAAACATGAATCCCTTGGGAAGAAGAAATTGAATTTTAGATTCTTTTTTTGTAAGTGCTCTGCATCTGTCCTAATGTTGATCTCTTTGATAATTGCCAGGAACTTATTTGTAGCAGAGCTTTGTAAGTGCTGAATGCTTTTGAATATCTATCCTAGCACTTAAAATTGGAGTAGTTTGGAAAAGCAGGGCATTTGAGTGATTGTTTTACAGGGACATAGATTCAGCTAAGATTTCAAACTATGAAATTTGAAAGGATCTGTGCCCTGTTCTCCACTTGTGCTTTTATGTTCTACCCTTCAATGCCTGAGGCATATTTTGAGCTCTGTGCAAACCATCACATTCACCCAAATGTTCCTCGATCATACGCTAACGTCTCACTAGCTCACCTAATTTGTACCCCTTGCCCCAAGGACAAAGCAACTTACCAGATTCTGAGGATCTTTAATTTGGATGGGTTTGTATGCATGAAAGAAGGACAGAAGGAATTTTCAAAGACTATTAAGTTCAAGAAAAATCTATAGTCATGTGCTTTGTGTTTATTGATTATCCACGTTTAAAATGAAATCAGAATACCTTCTAAATTTTCCAGTGAGTTAAAATCTGTCTAGTGAGTTCTATAATCTGTTAAAATCTGGGTCTTAGGTCCATCTGTCCTACAAACATTATTGTGTTTTGCAGAGGAGCCCTTTTGGTTTCCGTTGGGTGCACAGTGTTTGACCAGCTATTTCATCAGTGCATTACAACATCATACTGCTCTGTCAGAGAATCATGGAATGACATGGGTTAGAAGGGACCTTAAAAAACATCTGCTTCTGACACCCTGCCATTATCTTACCTGCTCCTTTGCCATGATCTCTGCAGCAGTCCTGGTAAACACCAATCTCACTTTCGCCAGGATGGCAAGGGGAGTGACTGTCCATCGTTGGGAGTGACACTGACACTCGAGGGACATGCCAACTGTTTCAACAAAGTATAAAGAATTTACACAGAGTGTTTCTTATGGGCACTTCCTGCCCTGATCTCCCAGGCAGACTGGTAGGAGATCAGTACTGGATTGTAAGAACTTTTCTTACAAATCATCAATGTGCAAGTCAGGCTTTTTATTACTCTAGTGCTCAGCTTCATTTTTGTAAATCTGTTGAAGGCTACCTTGCTTGTCCATGGGTAAACTGGTACAAGACTATTATCCACAGTGGCTAGGCAGGAGAAATTGAGTATGTAGCTTGACTAGATACATCTTTATTAAAATAAAGCTATGATCCTGGAGAAGTAAGAGCTCAAGTTGACTTTTAGGCTTTTCTTTATGTTTAGTTGAATGTATCTGGCATTCAATGAAAGAAACAAACCTGTCATAGCATTTACCAAACTTTTTTCAGAAGGAAGAAAACTTGAAATAATTTCTCTTTTTTTGTTTTGACATGAACTGTCGACTACTTGCAAAAACCATTTCAATGTAGCTGTTAAAATCATGATGGTTTTTCAAGCTACTGTATGTAGCATATTTATGAAGAGCTTTTGTATTGCAGTATCTCGTCTGTTATGTGCCTTATTGTAGGACCATCATGTAATTTCTGATTGTGATACCTGAGATGCAGTGGATTGATTGGGATTTTTAAGTCTCTTCTGGAGGAAAGGCAGGAAGTTGGCTGGCTTATCCCCAGACATTGTGGCTCGTCTTTCAAAAAACCCAAATATCTGTTGATCACTGTCTCTTTGTTAGAAGAACACACTGTGCTTTCACAAAGCGTCATTCTGCATGTGGTCAGCATTTGAGACTGATTTGAGAAGTGAGGGCAAAGAAACGCAGAAATACAAGTTATCTTTGCCTAAGAGGAGCTGTCTTCCTCACAGTGAGACATTGCATGAAGTTCTTTCCCTCACTTGTTTTGGATGAGTAGGTGATAGAAGCTTGGAAGGGATACTAGGAGGATCCAAGCTATGCAAGGAGTGAGGGAGATGGACCAAGAAGCTCCTCTTTTGGCTGATGACTTGATCTGTCTCTCTCAAGAAGCACAGAGTGCTTCAGCTTCAAAATCAAAGGACAGGAGTACAACACTTGCATGTTCTGTGGACTGGCTCTGGAAAGACTTGGGATGTGCATTCACTGTAAAAACATGCTTGTGCTTGAGAGCATGATGCTTGTGATTGTTTTTGTTCAGGAGTGCTAAACAGGCTTAAGTGCTTTAGCACGTTAATATTAAAACTGAAAGTGCATTGAGGGTAAGACTGCTATTTTTCAGACACCCAACAGTGCTTTGGTGAGCAGGTAGACAGAACTGCAGCCACTGGGGCCTGCTCAAGAATGCAGGAAGGTTTGACAGGTGATTGCAGGAAAAGCAAGCACAAGTGAATGGGCCTGTTGATAATATAAAATAATTTAAAATACATACACGTGTATAGAACTGGTGAGGTAGAACTCTAGCACATTTTAACGACGCTGGCACGTGATTTTGTAGTTGTTCTGGTTAACACTAGGCTTTCTCAATCAGGTGTCTAAGTGTACTAGCTAAAATGTGTTCATAGTTTCATTAAGTAAAGTCAGCCCTTGGGATGTTGCCATATCTAGGCTTTTTTGAATTCTGTGTTTGAGGAGTTGTGACTTGTTTCTTCTTATCTTTTACTGTTGGAGCAGTGCATGCTGCAGTGTTAAAATTTTTGTTAATAATCTCAACCACCATCTGTAAAGTTGTATATGAGAGGAAAAATATAGTAATTGTCCTTGACAAAACAAAAACCCAAAACCCTAAGGGTTTTGCCACCAGGAATTATTGACTAGTGATTAAATAAGTCTCTAGAGAGTGGAAATAAATGGGATGTGTAATTTTTCTGGCTTTAAATGTAACATGAAAATGTTTTGTTCTTCATTGTTCCTTGAGTTGTTTTTCCATAGCATCTGGAGTGTTGTCTTTTCCGTTGTGGGAGTCAACGTTAGTCATCTGGGCTGTTCTTCCAGAGGCATCAAGCAGTGGGTGGATAATATCCAAATACTCAGAGCAGCAAACATCATAGTCTTTCCATGCAAAATGGTGTTGGGGTCTGTTAAATTCATCCCTTATTCCCATTTGATATGTCTGGCTGCACGAAGAAGGGCTATTATGAACCTTTCAGCTGTGATTTTTGTCTTGTACTCTTGATCAACCTGATATGTCTTCTAGATTGGCAAGGTTTGAAAGCAACTAAAACAAAAAACTAAAAACAAGAGGGTAAGGCTGGTAAGTGACAGCTGGTTGCAGTTAAGTTTCCTTACTTCCTTTGACAGTAAGTTTTTATTTCACTGCTTTTTCAGCCACCTCAGCGTGGACTGTCACTCTTTGACAGCAAGTGCAGCAAGTAAGGATGATCTTGTCAGTCAAACCTACTCAACAGAAAACTTGTTCCATTTACTTGCTGTTAAATTTCTATTTTGCCTTCTATTAAAAATTGTTCTGATCTTTGAGTACTTCATTATGCCATGTAAATAATTTTGTTTTTCAAGAATGTATAGACTGAACATCTGAGAATCTGAGATAATTTGGTACATGGCCATATTTCTTACAGAATACTTTATTCTGTTTCTTGGTCATCAGTAGTAACATAATTGGGATATTAGTAAAAAGTACAAATGCCAGGCAGCAGAATATTCTTGTCAAGGAAACTGCTTCTTCAGCTGTGAATATATAAAATAATGATCAGTCAAGAATTGCACAGAAGCACTTTGCATTTAAAAAAAAAGCACAGATGTTAACTATGCTCTTGGACAGATCATCCAGACTATCATCTGCTTGCTTTCGTGAAGTATTATTATATCTATATACATTTAGTCTATTGTGAGGGCACATAATGTCTTTTAACTCCTTTTCCCTTCTGAAAGATCACTATATTAACTCTGAGGTAAATAGTAATAGTTTAGAACTCTCCTATCTTATTTTTTTCTTTCCTCTGATTTGCCTTCCACCTTTTCCAAGCCAAGTAGTTTGGGTCTTCATTGCCTTAGACTCTGAAATAGAGTAAGCTATTAGTTTTCTTCATACTGCCAGAGAAGCAGATCGCTATTGTGAGGTGATGGGAGGTTTTGATTTGATAGGAGATCACAAGGCTGGTGGCCTTTGACTTTCATAGTTACTTTACGAAGCCTATTTTCTAGGACTATTTTCTCGTCCTTTTCAATGTCCATCACTGGAAAAAAAAGTGTTTAGGTGGAAATGGAACAGAGGGAATTTTGTGGTTCCTATAGCTTTTGGATTGTTTGATTTCTTTTTACTCTTATTACTGGTAATCAAGGTTGGAGATGTGTTTACGACGTGGGGCATTTCAGAGGAATAGACATGTGGTTCTTAAAATATCTGTGAGATGTGTAGTACTTTGCACTGAAGTAATTACACCTTTTATTTCAGGGAAAGAATTTCGCCTTGCTTGTTTTTACCATGCCTTTTAGTGCATGAGCTAATTCCTTCCTCCTTGTGATTTAAGTCTCATCTTAGTAGTTCAGCTGTATTTGAAGTGTTTCCTACCAGAACACACATGCAGCAGCATGAGATGTGATAGAAGTGCCATTCTGTGCATGTTTTCCTCAACAACCTCTTCCTTCTTTGTCACATTATTTAGACAGGATTGGCTCAAGTGCCACATATAAATGTCTATTTCTGTTTGAATTAAGTGTTCAATACCAGCTAGTACTTAAAGACACAGTTATAAAGTACATATTCAGACCACCTGAACAGGCATCAGTCCAGGCTTAAAGACATAGGTGCTGCAGAAATAACTGTATTTGCATGGCCTTACTCCATTTTAGAAGTTGGTGAGCCCACGAGTCCTAGTCAGCCTCTCAGCATTTAACTATATATATTACCTTTGAGTCCAGTCCTTGTGGAGACTAAATCACTTAACCTCTTACATGGCTGGGGAGGTGGATGCCTTGTGCCTTAGTGAGTTGCACTGAAGAGGAACACACACAGACCAGTGATGGCCTAAGGCTGCTATGTCAATATTTTTCTTTCTGTACTTGTAAGCATGGACCAGCCCCACAAAAAAAAATTATTTCCGAGTCACAGTGGTCCCGCAACAGCCATGGTGCATTCCTCACATGCAGCCTGAATTGTAAGTAGAACACCATATGGTTTTTAGTGATCTTTGGGTGAAGACTCCTATAATGGTTGTCTGAAGTCACACTGTATCCAAAAGAGTGCAATTTGGATGGATGGAGTGGAATACACCTCTCAAGGCTTTGCAGCTGTACAAGCTTTGTTGTGTTGGGATTTACTTGTATTTTATCCAGGAAAAAAATGTGACAGAAATGTAACTCACTAGAACAGGCTCCTGAAACATCCAAACTGACAAAAATCATTAGTCCTTACACTCTGAAAAGCATGGGGATTATTTCAAAGAACTAAAAGTAAATGTCACTTTTCATCTTCAGAGCAGATGCTTTTACTCTGTTGGATATGCAAGGCAGGAAGCTTGAATTTCTCTCGCTGTTTGAGAAGAATAAGAGCTACATTAATTAGTCCTATTAGTGGTGTTGATGTCAGAGGTATGAATCTGAATTGATCAACTATCTGCCAAACATGGACATGTAAGCACAGGTTCACTACCACAGTATTGATTTAGGTACCTACAGGTAGCGTTTAAATGGTTTATTGGAACATACTCTGGGGCTTCACTGTTTACTGTTTAATACACACCAGCACTCCTAAAGCACTTTAGGAGCTGTGCTTTCTGCATTTTCTGAATACTGAAAAAATCTGAATGCCATCTGTCTAGTCAGGCACAGCCCAAGCCAGATGAATTGCTTGTCCTCTTAAATTTAAACTAATTAAATTTTTAGTTGGGTGATGACTGTCTTCAGTTCTTTTAAGATAAAGTTTCTTATAGTAAAAGGAAAACAGAATTTGGTACTATCTCTTTGAACAACATTTTTTATTTAAAAGTTTCTAATACAAAGCAAGGAGGAGTTGCACAGAGAAGCAGGAAATTCAAATGTTACACTCAGTTGAGTTGTTCAGACTTAAAGCTGCATCTTTTGGTATTGCTGCTTCAGTGTTCTTCAGCATTGGGCCAGATTTGCAATGTAGATTAAAGTTGTTCATTGTGATTCTTGAAATTACAACCCTCACTGAAATGTTTGAAGTTTCTTATGGTGTTATTATTTTGCTGATTTTTTGGAAGGGAAAAAAATGGGCATTAGATGTCTTAGTTCTTTTGTTTATAAGTGCATTGGATATAAGAACCTAAGAAGAGTTGTAAACATTGGTGTGGCATGAGAATGTCATCATAAAGATGTAGGACATGCAGGGCATGGTCTCACTCTTCCCTTGCCAGGAGGGATTTTCAATTAAGGGATTTCCTAACCAGAGGTGTCAGAACCATTGTATGAAAAGTGTTGTGTTCCCCTGTGGTACCTCTCAACTTATCGAGCAGTTATTTGAATCTGTGTAACCCTCTGCAGCCAGTGTCCCACTTTCCCACTTGAAGATTTTTATTGTGGCATGGGTGGCTGTATTTGATGTCCTTTGGTTTTCATCTGTGAAGACAGCTGATCTATCATTCCTTACCTCTGTACTGTTTGGCAGGCAAAGGTCAAGTTGATGATCAAAGAAATATCAAATCTGAGCTCTTTGAGATGCTCTTCACCTGATTTTTCTTGACGTTAACTGAGTTTCTATTTGCACTTCTTGAAAAATATGTGCCTTGCAATAAAATGGGAAAGGGGAAATCCTACTTTTTTATGTAACTTGCTAATCCGGTGGAGCTGTGCTGTTCTTGTCTTAGACTGAATGATTATAAAGAATTGGGGAAAAAAATAGGATAAACTTCCAGTCTTGGTCTTGGTAACCATCTTTCTCCTGTAGTATTTTTCAATACTTATTTCAAAACTTTGTTACACGGGAATTGTAGCTGTTGTGTCCATAAATGATGTGTGAACAGATTTCATTTTTCCATTAATTTGCCCATTATTCAGAATTTTTTGGCTGTTTCAGCCTATCAGTTGCTCTGTCTGCCGTTTGCAGTTTGTTATTTGTGCTGTGCATTTGGTCACTGATCGCACGGAATGTTCTTGCTCTTGCATACAAAGCCTCCCAAGCTCACAAAGAGTTTTTTGAAGGAACTGTGCAAATACATTACTGAGTGCATATTTGCAGTGGCTTCTCATATGTATAATAATAGAGTGTAAATAAAAGAAATGATGAATGCTGTTGAAATGGTTACAAGGATTGTGTTTGCATGAGTGTTCTGAAATATTTTATAATGGCTTAGTGTGACTGTAGCTTCTCATGGATACTTTTAAAAATAGACACTGTAAAGACAGTGTCTTCAAGTTGTGGGTTTTATGGGCTTTAGCTGGATGCTGGTTTTGTAGCAAGACTTCATGAGATAGTTAATTTTGCTGACCTTTAAACTCCTGTTCCTAGTTTTCTGACTTAACAGCCAAAAGTGAAGGGGAGATGTGGCCTCTCTGAGCTGTCATCTGGGTATTTTTTGAATTTTACACATGTATATAACAGTTACAGTTGGTTCATGTTTTCAAGATTTCCTGCTACAAATAGTTGCGGATTTTTTTTTTTTTTTGAGATTTTAAGCTTATGGACAAATTATTTCTGGGAGTTTAATGTTTGAGATTCAGTTTTTAGATTTTTGTCTTCCTGTTCTGCTACCAGTAATCAAAATTTCTTCCACTTCATTGCCACTTCTAAATCTGTGACTAGTACGTTGTCTTTTCTATCACAGATCTTTTAAGGAAGAAATTTTTAGAAAATCCTTTTAGTGACTGGTGAGACACCTTCCTTCAAACTGAAACACTGTCTTTTTCTGTTATTCTTTCTTTACAGCTTAAATTCAGAAGGCCTTGTCTTTATTCAAATCAATTTGAATTAATTTTTAAATTAAGATTTTTGACACCAGCTGCCTGGGTAAAATCTAACTAGATTGATTTAACTGTGCACCCTTAATCCACTAATTTTATGATTCTGTGCAAAAGGAGTACTCTTGTCAGGCAAGATTTTCTCTGGTATTTCATTGCCTGTGCTTCTGCTTCTATCCAGGAGCAGGATTTTCAGCTGTGTGTAGTTGTTGGCCATTGTAGTCAGCGTGAGAGTTACTGATTTTCTCTGTAAGAGCAACTTTAGTGCCTCTGGTGCGGTTCTCAAATCTCCACCCAGACTGCTGACCTTTTGTTCATGAAAACAGTGACTGCCAGTGGTTGTCACTTGATTTTCATCGATGCTCATTTTGGACCACCTAAACATCTGGTTAACTGTTTGATAGAATACTTGGTCAGATGATAAATAGACTTTCAAAAAGTCTTAAGGTATTTCACTCCTAGGGTGCTTTGTTTGTGTAGGCTTTTACTGTACTTATTTCACTCCTTCCAAAGCAACTAGAGGGAAGGTTTCCTTCAAATGTGATGCTCTTACTCTAAGGTTGTGAAATAGAAGCAATGTTTTCATGAGGAAGTGGAACAACATACACATCTTAGCTTTTTAATGATGCAGTTCTCTCCCATCAGCCCCTGCTTTCTGTGCAGTGGGGGCCTATTTTTTGGTAGTGGAGAAGCAATTCAGCAAAGATTTATTTGCAGAAAGCTGCAATTTTGACTATTTCCTTGTAATAGAAACTTAAATTGCTGGCTATCCTGTTAAAGATTGCCAACTAATTAGTTTGTTTCCCTCTAAGCAGCAATAAAATAGATGATATCATTTTAGCATTAAAAAATTAGGTCACTGTCCAAGGCAATTGTTGAGTGACCTATAATTAGGGTTCTAACTTCAGGGTGGATAATCTGAGTTTAATTAAATGTATCCTGAAATAGATATTTCTAAAGGGCTTTCATTTGGGCTCTTCAGTGTTACTAATTCTGAACCACTTTTAAATGAACACAGCTTTGGCCAAAATGTCCTCCAACAACAAAAATTCCTCCAGTTGGTGATTAAAACCCCACACTCCACCCAAATGCGTGCCATAAATAAGTGACATACTCCTACCATGACAAAATTAGTTGAGGAGAAAAAAGACTCATGGTAAAGCTCGTAAATGTCATCTTTGTTAGCATGGGACATGTAGGAGCCCTTTCTAAAAAGGGGGATTCAGTGCTCTCTGAATAGATGAGTACAGTTTGTTAAGGCTCGTGAAGAACATAGTAAATCTCAGTGTCTTGCATTATGCAATATGATGTTGGGAATGTTATTTCTCACTGCTTAATTTGTAAGACATACTATTCTGCCAGCTGCAACACAGCACTGAAATTAGTGCTCCTTTGGGGAAAAGGGAATGAAATAAGGTCACTGGTTTCATTTGTTCAGGCCTCTGAGAAAGATGGGATTTTGTTATGTTCAAAACATATGTGGTACAGAGTTGTCAGGGGCTCCAGGGACTCCAAGTGCATAACAGTGTGAGTACAAAGGAGGGCAAGTCAGACAGAAACCCTTTTGACTGTGGCCCTAGTGAGAGAGCTCTGGGATGGCATCTGCCCCTCTCTGGTATTACCCAAGCTCACAAGTGGGGAGTTGGAAACCATCATGGACTGCTAGCTTTTAGTCAAAAGGAATGTTTTTGTAGGTAAGATAAACTTATTAGCCAGACCATTCAGTTTTAAATACTAATAGTTTCACCACCACAGAGTGACTGAGTGAAAGCAAGAAGCATATAAAATTGAGATTTTTTCTAAAGTCTGTAGCTGTAGCCACTAGGGCAAAGGCAATGACCGTGATTTTAGAAGTTGAGGAGGTGAGCTTTTCACTATGTTGACTTAATGATTTCCCTTAAAATTGCTTGGAATTCAGCATGTTTTATGTCTCAAGTTATTCCCTGTTAAGATACAATTTGATACATAATTCTACAAGTTTTGTTAGGGTTTTTGATCATTTGTTTGAATGACATGAGAAACTCTTATAGAGTCTGACTCAAAAAGAATCAAGAAAAACTGAGATTTAGAATGGGGATAGCATGGAAATTAAAAATGGTCACATTGTGTGTCAAAATCTCTTCTGTGAACATCCTAGTGATGAGTTATGACTCCTGCTGGAAACTGGTGAAGAAATCACTGTGCCAGTAAAACCTGGACCTCCATGTTCAGCCAGCATAACCCTACTGTGAACAACTTGAACTCAGCATCAGCTACCTGAAGAATCCTGGCCCTAGAGCTTTGCTGTTGTGGCATGGCCACCAAATGTCCCAAGGAGGAGCGTGCAACTCACAGGTGATATGCTTAGCTACACCTTGAGGACCCAACTCCAGTTTTTCTGCAGGAATGGAAAATAAACCCACATAGTCATTTCAGCAGAAGGAAAGCCACTGATGTTGCATGCTTAATTTTTCTTCTTCTTCTTCAGACAATGAGCAGAAGTGCCAGGGATTACAGAAGGAATGGCAGGTAGTGTAGCTCCTGCAAGTATTTTGTGGGCTATTTTTCTTTGGTTGAGAGCATGGGAGCTGAATGAATATGAGAGTTCATAAAAAATACACTAAGTAATGAGGGGATGTGGCAAAAATAGAGATTCACAAGTTGTGGCAAAGGTAATGATGGAAGCTGCATAACTGGGAAAACAATCTGCATTTTTCCAAAGAACATCATGTGAAAATAATAAAAAACCCCATTAGTTTACCAGGAAGAAAAAAAAAAAAAAGCAGCTTCAGAATATAAAGTGATCAGCAAAGATCTGGCAGCATTTCCAGTGCAGAGAATGTGGCTGAAAAACAATTTAAGGCTTTCTTTTTCTTCAGGAACAATAGGAGTTTTGATTAAAAAAAAAATCATACTGAACCACATTATTTGGGTGATACACAAAATTTCATATGGCTCCCACTGAAAACCTGTTTAAATGAGGAAAACTTTGTTCTGTACATAGGATTTATGTTCCTTTTCTCTGCTAAGGACTGGGAGGGAGCTGTGTGTGTGTAAAGCACATGCCAGGAGGGTTTTCTTCTGAGATAAGGCATTCAAAGGACAAGGATAATTTTTCATATGGTGGAACTGAGGAAGATACAATATGTGAAGGCTTTGTCAAAGCATCTTTAGATGAGCTGGAGTGTAGTTATGAAGCTGGTGAATTTTGGACATGTGATCTTTAACAATTAGATGTTCTGTCCTGGGAAACAAGCAGAACACTGGTAATAAGGCAGGATAACTTGCCTGATGGCAGACAAGCATGTAGACAAGAGAAGCTCCACAAAAATATGGGAAGTGACATTTGCAGCTGGTGACCCCCCAGCGAACTCTGTGCATCCTCATAGATGTCAAGAGAAAAATCAGAAATTAATATATTCTGTTGTATTGTAAAAAAAACAAGTAATGTCCCTGAATTGTTGTTCTGCGGGAAACAATTATCTGGGGACAGTGATAGTCAGTTAATGCAGGAAGTGCACGAAGAAGTGCAGGAAGGAGGGAAGAAAATTCAAGGTTGGATGGATCAAGTGAAGTTTTTTCTAGGTTCTTTCAGTACCAGCTGTAAATGAAATGGCAGATGCTGAGCCCAAGCTGCCTCCTTAACAAAAAGCATCACTGAAACAACATCCATGAAAGCAAGATAACTTAAGGGCACATTGCTGGGGAAAACTAATTTTGAACTCTGGAGCTTAAGATGCACTTTGGATGCACTTTGAGCTACTTTGAAATTTCGATCCATGGACGGAGGCTGCTGGAGAAGTAGGAGGAATGGTTCTGGTCTATCATAAACTGGCTGCAGCTTTGCATTTAATCACTGATAATCTAAGAAGTCTGTTTCCCTACCTGCAGAGCTGGTACGATGGTTCTGCTTTATCTGTGTAAAATATGAGATTAGCCTGCCATTGTAAGCAAGGGGAAGGCTTCTGCAGAGGTGAACATCAGCACAGTGTTTAGTAAAGCATTCAGAAGGCTGAAATTCATGGATGTTGCTGACAGAGGTGTACAGACTTTGTTTGATCTCACTTTTAACTCCATGACAGACCTTAAGCACCACTCTTCTCCAAAGTCATTTCTGTCCAAGACAAGTTAGCCCTGCGTATTTTGTGCTGAGTGATCTATTTGCCAGATGGTGATTAGCTGGAGTTCCCCTATAACTGGGATTTATAGGTAACATAATACTAACATTGGGAAAAAGGAATAAATTAAAAATTCAGGCATTACATGGAAGTGGTGGGAAGAGGGATTGAATGTAAGAAGGTGTCTGAAGCCGTCTTACTCACTTAGGGGTTTTGCTTATATTTATTTCTTTATGGGTTTTGAGTAGTTGAGATATCCCTTTCCTCTCTTCATTCACATATTTCCCATCAGAATCTCTAGAGAAACAGAGCGGTCAAAACCAAGGACTAATAGTTTCATTAAACGTACCATGAGACTTTTCCTTTCATCATACCATGGTAGTTGGATTAGTAATTATAGCTTTTGCAAATTAATTTCTTTTTTTCATAGTGATTTAACCCGGTAGGATCTTAAGAGAATATTTCCTGTGCTATTTAAGCATTTTGTTTACATGTGTTCTTTTCTTTGATTTTATACCAAATTCTTAGATGCCAAATAGCATAAATAAAATTATTTTCTATATTTAAGTACATAATTGATTTTACAGAAGGAAAAAAATATAAATCTGTAAACTAGTATCAGGATGAATTTCTTCTAAAAAAATTTTATTCTGTAATTGATAGGAGAAGCAGCTACTTTTCGTCTTTGTGCAGGTGTTGCTGGGAAACGGCTGTGTAGGATCCCTAATTATTCCTACTTTGCAGGCAACAAGACACTTGGCTTGACTTTTCCAATCAGGAAAAGTTATTACAAGGAGACAGGACCGTGCATTTTTGCCTAGGGCTGGGACTCTTTCTTGGTTTTCCTCGCAGTTCTTCTGTAGCTATTTGCTGGTGGTTTGTGGACTGTGCTTACATGGTTACTCTTAAAAATCACTTCTCTTTCTCGCTGTGCATCACATACCCTCTCCCTCCTAGGACCAAGGCTGT
The DNA here is from genome assembly GCA_018697195.1 of Certhia americana. Lineage (NCBI taxonomy): Eukaryota > Metazoa > Chordata > Aves > Passeriformes > Certhiidae > Certhia > Certhia americana. The sequence continues at coordinate 14,007,094 of CM031860.1, forward strand.
TATTTCCCCATGGTTCACTGCAGGGTAATTGAAGGACTGGGGAAGTGGAGAAAGATGCAGTCTTTTCTTCAGCTGCTGTATGCTTCCTGAAATTATGATACTTTCCAATATCACTGCTGCTTCCTACCTGCTTTCACATGCAGTAATGTGCAAGATAAGAATTCTGGTAATGCTAGCGAAGTTCATATAATGCAGATAACTTATGTTAAGGCTAACAGCATCATATTTTGCTTTTTATTATCACTTCTAAGCATCCAAGACTGTTAAGCCTATGACAGAATGACAGCTCAGTCCAAAATGGACTAAATTTTTGGCAGTTACGACACTGACTTTGGATCTGAGCTTTTTGCTTAATGTTAGGTATGTTAGCTCTGCATGGTTTTGATCAGGTAAAATATAAATTTGAGGCAATATAAGAGATGCTTGTTTTCTTGTTGGAAATCTGTTGCAGTTTTGAAGCTGACTAATTTGTTCAAAGATGCCTTCTAGATGTGTATTGGTGACTACTGTTAATGGCAGCTGTTGAATGCTGCCCAGGTGGTCATTTGATTTGATTTGCAGTAGATTAAAAAGATGGATTCCTGCATGTGTGGATATCTGTCTGCTTCCCCCTAACAGCTCTATTGGCAGTAGTGGCCAGAGATCAACCTAGCAAATCATCTTGTGGTTTCTCCTCTCTCTTCTCATTCTTAAAACTAAGAACATAATTTGAATGATTGATTTAGATGATCTGCACTGACAGAGACACAATTAAAAATCTGGCCTGGTTTTCTGGAAGGACTAACTGAAGAGGCTATTCTTTGAGAAATAGGTTTCTAAAATGTGTCTAGTTTTGAATATTCAGCCACCCTCTGATAATTCATCCCAAAGAATTCCCTACAGGCAACTTACAATTTCTTGCCTCTACTGGCAGTTACTTGTAGTGGATAATATGGATAATGATATACATGTCCAATGCTTAAGCAGTTTTGCTCTACTGTGCAGTTAAATTAGATTGCTAAATATAATATAACCTATAAGATTTCAAATTTTCTGTTTCCATGATATTTTACACATTTTGTCTGTGCTTTCTTAATCTAGTGTAATATAATAAAGAACTCTGGGGTTTGGTGCTATAGGTTTCACTTGACATATCAAATAAATGTTTTAATTTTAGTGCTGCTGTTCTACCATTTTCTGTATTTCCTACTGTGAAGAAACATGTCTCAGTCCACATGGTTCTCAGGAAACCCCTGTGCACGAAACCGTGTATTAGAAATGTCAACAGAAAAAAGAAGTTGTAACTTGGAAAATGGACTGAGGCTTGCTGCTTGTGCAGCAGGAAAGCACAAAACTCATTAAGTAGTTAATGAGCTCAGTAATTTTAAATGTGAGGGAGCAATGGCTTTGCTTTATTGAGGCTAGAAGGAGAGAGGGAGGTGACTTTGTAAGGAATATTCAAATGTTCTGAAATCCTGGTTTTCCCCTCTCTCTTGGTGGGGGCAGGGGGGAAGCTGCAAGTTTAAGAAAATTACTGACGTTGCTGTTTCGTCTTGGAAAATATAGACAGGAAAAGACACGAAACTTTGGAAAATGCATTGCACAAATCACAGTGCCAGCAAGGCCAGGACTTGACTGTGTGCTTGGGTTCATTCTTCTGTGTAGGGATATGAACACACGTGTGTGTGTATATGCAAAAGATCCTGAGGGGGATTTGGATGCCAAGGTACTGTGGTTAAATGAAGTTCAGGTGGTGGCTGTTGTCAGTTCAATCTTCCTCGTGGAAGTCCCAGCGCTTGGGCTGACTGAGGGTTGTGGGGATCAGGACAGCATCATCTTCCTTCAAGTCTCTTCATGCCAGCTACCTTGGCTTGTGCGTATTTCTTCCTTAACACACATGGCACTAAAATAGCTCCTGACCTGAGGGCAAGTACTGCTTTCTGGCTGTGATAGATGCTGCTGGTGGTACAGGTCTCTCATGAGTCAGACATGAGTCACAGAGCCTCCTGTGAAGATGCGGGCTGTAACATGCGTGCAGGGAGCAGAACACTTTCACATAGCACAGCCCCTACCTTCCAGCTCAAACAGGAGGGGCAGGAAAATAAGCTAAAAGACTTTGGATCTTATTAAATGCCAAGGATAAGGCTGAGGTTTTGATTGGGACCTGTGCTAGGGATATAATGGGGAAAGAGAGCAGGGCATAATGGATGTTTTTCCCAGCTGCTGGCTACATACAAAGGGACCCAAATAATTCAGGTCCCAACTCAGCTATGTTGAGTTGTTGAAAAACACCTGAGAGCAGCCTTTCCTAGGCTACCCTGCTCCACCTGCCACCCAAGGTGTGCTGTGCCTCTCCAGTGCCTACAGCACTTTTCATGAGCTGCACCCTGGTGTCAGCAGGCAGGAGCAGTGACATACTTTGTGTTTCAGAATAGCAAAAGCTTTCTTCACTTTACATAAAAATAAAAGCTGTGCGAAGCAGCTGAGTAAGATGTAATCCTGAGAGTGTAAAGATGGCCAGAGAGGCAGAGGCTGCACTTGCTCTTCTGGACACTCTCATGAGGAGATAATTAGACTGTAATCAATATGCAGCTCGCTGTTTGAGTATTGCCTGGCTTCCAAAGGCACAGAGTTCAGTTGACTTCTCTGTCATGAGCTATGCCTATGTAAAAATGTGACTTGCAACAGGATTTTTTGGATATTCAGTGGTCATATCTAAAAGCAGATTTTTGAGAGATTCAGTGTGCTACCCTGGATCTTAAGTGTGGTTATCCCTATGGTGCCCCTGTGGAAGCTGAGCTACTCAGAAAGATAGCCCCTGGAGTGTACGTAATATAATTGCAAATTTTAGCAGTTAAATTCTATCTAAATAGTTCTCACTTTTCCTCTTTTATGAGCTGCTGACTTGCACTAGTTTTCTCAGGCATCTAGTGTATTGGGTTTTTTTAGTTTGTTTTAAATAAACTGCTATTGTATAATTTTGATTATAAGAGCTGAGAGCATAAGAAAAACACCCAATATCATGAGGAGGGTGACTAATATTGGCAACACTGGTGATGCTGATAGACATTAGAAGATAAAAGAGAGCAGATGGTGTTTCATGATTTTTTTGAGTGCTTTGCTTATCTTTGCATATCTAATGCAGTCTTTTGAAGAACATTACCTGAATTTAAACCTTTCCTTTCTCTCGGGGGGGAAAAAAAAAAGAAAAAAAAAAAGAAAAAAAAAAAAAGTGAAAACAATCATAAAGTTTTCAAAGCAGAGATGCTGTTATGGTCACATCTGGTACCTAGAGTGCCTCTGCACGTGTGCAAGCATTTGTGCTTGGAAGGCACTGCTTAGTATCAGCAGTAAGCATTTTATTTTTTGAGTTTTCTCTCCAAAGCTTCTCAAAGCAAACAGAAATCACAAGGTAAACATGGCATGCCCTTGACTTCAAACCCATGGCAAACCTGTGGGATTTTTTTTCTTTGTAGCAGTACAAAGCACATCCATTCACTTCCAAGTGAACCTCAAGAAGCAGTCTGGGAAATGGAGAGGTTATCCAGGGGAGGGACTAGGAGCTGGTTCCCACAGTGCAGTTTGTAAAGAACAAGCTTCAGAGGGCCTTTTCTTTGCTTGTGCAGTTTACAAGCTTTGAAATAGCTCTTTCTCAGCAGTTAATGTGGTGTTGAGAGACAACAAACCGTCTAATATTGATGGGAAAGGGCAGAAATGTTGTCAGAGAAGTGCTGGCACATCTATACTATTCCCAATCTAGCAAATGCAGAGTTAAATCTGTGACTGACTATACAAAAAGCTTGAACAGATTCTGTGTGTTTCATGGGAGGATGTGATAGATGTCTGAAGAAGATTATATTTAGAAGGTAGACAGATATTGGTAGAACTCTCTGAGGAACTTCATCCCAAATGTCAACAAAGCTTTTGTAGTAAAAAAAAAAAGTAAAATTGAGAGTTTTTCAGAATATGCTATACTGGTGGAAGAACTGCATTGCAAGAATTGGTGCAGGTATAGACATATCAGTAAAGACAGAATGGTTTCATGCTCCCAGTATGTACCACTAGTACAGCAAAACCTTCCAGTGGAAACTTACTCTGGAATTTCTGCAGAGCGATTTCACTCAGCATTTTGACAAGCTTGTATTTGGTGCAGGTAGCTCAGGCTGCAGCTGCAGTACAGTTGAGTTACAGCTCAGGGGGGCAGGAGCCCAAGCCCCAGCAAAGAGGCCATGAAGTGCTGCCCCTTTTCAGAACAGAGGGCTCTGGGACCTGTGGCCCAGCCAGGGGACCAGACACTCAGGGACACAGCAGGAGCTGATGATTCCAGACTCTCCTGCCCTTAGACTGTGAGGGTATAAAAGCCCAGGGGCTCCTTTGTTCGGGGTCCCTCCTCAGAGGCACCAGCTTGAGCTGTGATTTTGTTATTATACCATGTGAAGGTACTTAAAGGATGGAGATTTCAGAGACTGTGCTGTGGGAATCTTGGGGTCCAGCCAGTGAGAAAAACTGTTCTGTGTGAATGTAGGGGTGCAGCTGTGAAGCTATGAAGGGGCCACAGTCCCAGCTTAGGTGGTATGAGAATGTTGGACAGGGAAGTGTCCTTAACAAACTCAGTAGCTGAAGTTAGTTACTTTAAGTTCCCATGAAGAAAGACAGCCTTTAACTGCTGTTGATTAAATACGGTCTTCTGACCAGTGTCAGATTGCCCTGAATTAAAGCAATGTATTATGGCAAGAAATAAAAAGTTGCTTTATTTGAACTGGAAAGCTCCTTCAGTAGTTTCATGAGCACTCTTACTGTGCTGGCACACTTTAACAGCCACTGGATGGTTTGCTGAGATTTCAAGTTTTTTGAGTCAATTAAAATGTAGAGTCGATGTGATGAAGCCACAGCATGAATGTTGCCAAGCTGGAGTGCTGAGTGGTGTTATAGGTTTGGTCAGTAGTGTATTTTAGCAGTTTTCAGTTACTGGGAAAGCATTCTGGAGTTGCACTGGCAGCCATCTCATAATGAGCAGGGTTTGGAGCAAGGCAGGTAGTCCTTTGGGGATGTAGAGGAGAGAAGCTTCATTGCTTCCAAAAGTCTGGCCCCTTGAGCCAGGATGTTTTTCCATGTAACAGGAGACCATTTCTTACACGGGTCAGTGCTGACTATGCTTGGGCTGCTCTTACCCAAGGTGAAAAGCACAGTGAGATGAGGACAGTGAAGTCCTCCCTGAGGGGCTATTCACCAGAGGAACTGGGACTTTGAGGGGCACAACACATGGCTGCTGGGTTTGCAGTTAGTCATCCAAAAGTGCAAAACCAAAAAAAGAAATCTAAAGCAAAAGTGGAAACAAAATGCATTTCAGGCAGAAAAGCAACACTGCCTGAGACATGAACTCAGCTGATCTGTGTGAGTGTTGTCATCTGTGGGCTGCCCCTTGCTGCCATGAGCTCAGGTCTCAGTCTGAGACAGCGAAATGTATTGCTCATATGTAGTCTGTCTAAAAGTAGGGCTTTTTCCTGTGCCAGAAAGGTATTTATTTTAAGCAGGCATGGGAAGAAGGAATGAACACTTCCTTTAGGGTAGCTACAGGCATTTGTCCCGTGGAAGGAAATGGAGTAGTGTTTTCAAGATACAAATGCTGGGGAGTAACCCACGTAGCCTGCTACATCCAGTCTAAGTGCTGTTACAGGCTTTCATAGGTTCAGTCTGGCAGTCCCAGTCAGGGAAGAAGCTGTCCCCTTCCTTTGTGGAGAGAGCTATGTGTGAAGATGGGTGCTTTTGGCTTGAACAGAAATTAACCAGCTATTTGGGAATTGGTACTCCAATAATACAAATAGACTTGGTAGATAAGCAATCTGTTGGGATAGATAAGGGATCAATTATGGGGCCTTAAGTCACTGTAACCGCTCTGGTATGCACTTTCTAGATAGATATCCCATATGTGGTACCTAGTGTGTGTTTTAGGAAAGTGATGTGTGGAACAGCCTTGATGCATTGCTTACATATCTGTCATGTTTCTGATACATATCTACTGTGTTTGACCTGACCTTTGTGTTTGATACTGACCTCTGTATCAAATGGTTCACCCATCAAATGGTGTGGCAAGTTAGAAGGGAGAGTTGTTCTTTTAGTCTCTGTGGTGAAGCTTCTCACATTGTCTGTATGATTGACAGATGCTCTGACATTTTATAAGAGAAGAAATTGATGGGCTAACTGGTGGGTGGACATAAATTTACATCAGTTACAGGCTGTTAGTTTTTGCTAACAGTGCACTTTGTCCTGCTATTTATTTATGTGAAACCCATTTTAAGCTAGAATAGCAAGCCATATTATTTTGTAGTTAGCATTAAAAAAAGGTCATCTGTAAAATGAAATAAAATAAATTTATTACAGTAATAATTAATAAACAGTAATTGAAATCCAAAGAGATGTAAAGAAGGAACTGTGAATGTAATGTAGTGGTGTCTGGGATACAAGAGAAAGTGCCCACAGACCATGAAAAGTCAGCACTTCCTTGTCACAACCTGCAGCTCTTCTCAGCGGCTTTCTCATTCTCATAACATGTATAGAGCCTATTTCAGAATATTTTGAGAGAATTTTTTTTCTCTTCCCCTGAAGGATAAATTAATTTGCAGTACAGTGCATTCATTTTTTACTCTAGGTTTTTCTTACTGTTGAACAAGCTAGTTGGTGTTTTTTCTACGGAAAAGGTGAACTGGGCTGTAGTACAGGGCTAGTTCTCTGAGCCTGTCACTGGGAATACACCAGCAGTGACCTGCTGGCCAGCCATGCAATTTAAGAATCACATTTCAAAAACAATTATTTTGGCTCATTTAAAAAAAAAAAAAAATCCAAGAAATACCCAACACTGGGCTGGAAAAACCAGATTCTGACCATAAGGTATATTCTGTGAAGTTACAAAGCCCTTGGGACCTGACCCACAAACTCCTTCCCCATGTTTGCATTGCTGAAGCCTGAATTAGCGAGGACTCTGAGAAAACTGCAGAAGCCAGCACACATTAGGTGATTAATGAGAAGTCTGAGCTGCTTCTTTACGGTGAAGATGAGTCATTAGTATAACAGGCATGCTAACAAGCACGGGAGAGGGTTTGTGTGGGAGGCTGCAGGAGCCATCTCTCCTCAGGCTGCTAGCTGAGTTGAGCCAGAGCAACAAGGCTGGTTACAGCTCAATGCTCCCTGGTGCTTAATTTCAGCTCCCAGGTGCTTAATTTCAGCTCCCAGGTGCTTAATTTCAGCTCCCAGGTTAGAGAGACACATCTCCTCGTGGAGTGTGATGAATATTATGATGAGAAAAATCACACATGCTTCAGTGGGATTAGCAGGTTCAAGTGCAGTAGGGGTATTGGTGTCCTGGGGACCAAAGCCCTACACCTCTGGACAGGGTAGTGGCCGCACTGCCTTCAACAGGTTGAGCACGTCCCCAGCCAATATTTGCAAGGCACTTAACTTTGAAGGGGGGCAGAGTAATTAAAATTTATTTTTTAAGCCCCCAAGATAAATGTGTGCTCTTTGTATGCAGATTATGTAGCTTGTGGGGTTCACAGCCCTATCTTCTGTCTGTTTATATTACTTCTGTCTTCTTTTCTCATTAGCTTAGAAGGCAGATCAATTTTTAGTTTAAGGGGTTTTGTTTTTCTCTGAGGAAAATGGTGGGCAAATGATGATACATTGTAATCACATAAAGGAAGCAGTATTAGATTTTAAGTCAGTTAAACCATCACAGAAGGGAAAAAAAATCCTTTCTTCCTGGCTGCTAAATATTTAACAGGCCACTGAATGATCAAAGGTCCCTTTAGGATTTTAAAATGACAAGATAGGAACGAGTTTAAATTCCCCAGCATTTGCATTTGTGACAGCACGAATGTGAGAAGCAATGTCAAATGCTTGAAGTCCTCCCACTTGCACAGCGATCACTGAGTCATTTTACTGATAGAAGCCAATTCAGAATACTTTATCCCTTCTATAAATGTTGAACCAAACTCAGCTGGGAAATGGGAGCATCACCCACACAACACAATGCACTAGAGCATTTTTCCTCTGCACAGGGTAATCAGCAGCAGTAAAAAAGAAACCTCAAGTGATGAAGGGATTCTGTTCCTGCAGTGAATAGTCATTGGAGGAATGTTGTCTTCTAAGTTTGCTTTGACTTAAATCTTGGTTTCCACGGGGTTGTTGGAACTGGTGGTAGGAACACATTTCATTTGGATACAGTCTCTTTATATATGAATCTTAATGCTCCTATGGCAGTGAGGGTACAGTAGAAGAGCTCACTTGTCACTGATTTAATCTGGGAGATTGCAGATGAATATATGCTGAGTCTGTCTCACTGGATGAAAGTGGTTTGCAGCAAATTTCCAGATGTCCTACCATATACCATAGTTTGATTTTTTGGCACTTGAAACATTTTGGCTTTCTGAAGTTCTGTGGAACTAACTGCTTGCTTAAGTGTATGCTTGAAAATATTTTTCTGAATCGAATGAAGTTAATGAATTTACAATGAACTTAAATGCTTAAAAATAATTCAAGTTGAAGTAGATCAGGTTTTAAGCTTTCAGTGGTAATGTTATTTAAAGCAATCTTCTGTTATCAGATTGCTTACATATTTGTCATGGTTTAAGTCCAGTTGGCAAATAAGTACCATGCAGCCACAACAACATTTGTTGTTGTTGTTGCAAAGAATGCGTTGAACTTCTTTACCACAATAATCTGCTCAGAAAAATGCTTCTGAATACTTGAGGCAATGGTTCTTCTTCTGTTAACAAGGGTTTTGAGGGTGCTAGATGGTCCGGAGCGTATCCTGGCAGAGGTGACTTTAGGTAAATGTAGCCAACTAAGCATCCACACTTCACATATTTATGTTTGAAATGTAACAGGTATGGGAAAGAGTCAATAACATTAGAGCAACTGTTGCTTTTTCCAATGCCACTGCCTTTCTTGGATAATTTCAGGCAGATGAGCAACTAAACCAGAGAACAGGGACCAATTGGTTTGTTGCCTGCTTGTATCACAACTGATACACATGTGTAAGAGAAATCACTGCTTTTTTCGTTGCTATGTTTCCTCATTGAATCTGCTTGTTGAACAACGCTTGTTATGGAAGAATAAACACATCATTTGGCTTTATGCTAAACAACTACAAAAATTATCATTCTTTAATGAGAGCTATTGCAATACCCCTATTGAGGGAATGCACAATCAGATAACTGAAACAAAATTATTTGGAGGTTGTTATTAAAAGATGATGATAAGAGCATAATGCTGAACTTCATTTAGTTTGTTCATTTACTCTTGGCCTTGTATTTCATAGAAGTATTTTCTAGTATGGGTCATTTCTAAAATGGTGTTTTCCCATAAACTCACTAGCTGAGTGCCTAACTGATACGACTTGAGCATTTAGAAGCACTTGGGCATCCAGCTGTGGCAGTCTTTCAAGTCAGTTGTGTTTAAATTTGCATGAGTGATTCTCAAGATCTGGCTCTGATTCTTATCCAACTGTTCATCAGGCAGCAAGTGTAGATAGAGAAGCATCATTATGGCTGGGAGCAGATAAGTTTCTGTGTTGTTTTCAAACTATAGGGAGTCATAAGTACACACTATTTTCTGAAGCATCATCATGCCAGTCTTTTTGTTTCATCCTCAGTTCTGAAAATACAGAAAAGCAGAATTTAGGTTCTCACTATGATGGAGGAAATGTTGTATTGCTTCAGGCAGTGTATTGTTGTTCAGGAACTGCAAATGTGGCATGTAGGAGAAAGAACTGTACCAACTGTAACTAATTTGCTACATGTGTTCTCTCACTCCTGTGTTTTAATTGATTCTTGTCTGTCATAGAATAAGCTTTGTTTGTAATCGATCTCATTGATGTGACATATGTGAAATTATTCTCCCTTAGCTTCATCTGAGCTCCCATAAATCATATATAGCTGACTGTTAGGCCATGAATTTGGCGAAATGTGGTTTGTTTTTTTCTATTTATTCCCAAAATAGATGGTGTGCTGTGTGCTATTATTAAGCAGTATTTAGCTCAAAACTTTCTAGCAGAATTGTGGTTTTCCCTGCTATTCTAGATGTTGTGAACAGAATGAATTCTTTTATCTCAACTACTTTTTTGGTGTTTTGCTACCTCTATGGTATGCATGCATCCTTTTTTCCTCTAGTATGCTTAAATATAAATAGAGTGAGGGCTGATTAGAATCCCCTCTCTCAAATCAGAAAAGTAGATGTGAAAGGTGATATTTCCCTTTTGTCCTAGGGACTGTGGAACTGACTGCTTCCTGTGAATTCTAGCAGTTTGTGGTGATAACTTCACTGCAACTTAAATGTATTCCAGAGGCAGTCACTGCTTAAATGGTGAAGTTTGGAGAGCTACTGTGTTTAATAATAAGAAAAGACCAGAGGGAAAGTGTCATTTTAACAATTCTAATAACTAACATTCAATGCTTTGATCCTTTAAAAGCAGCCCTGCATTTTAATGTCAAATGGCTTAACAGAGTTTATTAATAGAAGGCTCCTTCTGGTAAAAACAGTGCAGCAACAGTTCTCCTTTGAAGTTCCTTCTATGGCTGAGATCATCATCAGTTCACACTGGTTCAGGTAGTTTTTTGACTTCTGGCACCACTGAGGCTTGCCTTCCTTTTCCTTCTCAGCAACATGGTGAGCAGCATCTCTGCCCCACTTGTCTTGGTTCCAAACACCAAGCAGCCACATCCCAATTCCAGCAAGATGTAACTTGTCTGCAGTTCTCGTAAATGACCACCACAGGTTCAGGGTAGTGGATGCTCCACAGGTATTTTCTGTGTTGTATGGACAGAAAGAGTGGCTGGGTTAGCCCAGACAAGACTTAAATGAGTCAGGGTAGGTTTTTTTCCAGTATCAAACCTTTGTTACTTTAATGCTTTTAAGTAGTTTTTCCCAGACAGCTGTTGGGAATGATTTGGGGAAAGCTGAACCTGCCTAAAACAGAGGTGCAGGTTGAGTGACTCCTCAAAGGCCATTCAAACTTATACTCTTCATGACTTCTTATATGTGAAGTAGTAGTGAAGATTTTTCTGGTGTTCATCCCTTTTTGGACAGCAGCAAGTGTCTGAAAAGGGGGTCATAAACGCAGGCTGCTCTCAGACATACAGATATGGGAATGACTTAAGGAGGGGAGAGCTACACCAGGCTTATACTGATAGAGCAGAACTTGTTGCTTTGAAATCCACTGTCATGCAGTATAGAGGATGGCAGACTTCAGTCTGCTGCTTTCTTGCATCTAAGCCAGAAGTGAAAAGCAAAGATAACAATAACAGTGCTGGGGGAGGAGGGAAAGGCAACACAAACACTCAAGTATTGTATATTTAGGCACTGGTCTTTTAAGAGTCTCCTTGTGTACTACTCCTTACTAAGAAGACTTTATTAAGAAATTCTTTCCACTTAGTTAAATGGAGTTATTTCTTTTTTCTATGGGAGAAGAATAAGCTGAGGAGATGTTTTTGATGTTTGTGCCACGGAACTGTGATGTAACCTTTCCCAATTCCAGTGAAAGTTCTGAATAGTTGTGTACTTGCTTCTAGATGAAGAGTGTTGCTTCAGGAGTATAAATTTTAAAATGCAGGCTGTCTCTCTAGTCTTTTGTAATGTTTAATCTACTGCTGAATAGATCACAATTGCAGGAAATACTCCTGAAACCTTTGAAGTTCAAATAATTGTTGCAAGTGGGTTTTTTCCAAAGCAAGTGCTGGTTTACTCTGTAGAAGAAATATATTTTAAAATTCTCCAGCTGGGTGAAGTGCTGTAATAGGTTGGAATTGAAGGAATGCTTTAGAGGGATGCTCACTGATAATAACTGAAGGGTGACCACTTCATTCATAGCATGTCCTGTCAATCAATTCCAGCCTTTGAAGGTGACATGAAGTGCTGATGGCATTAGCTTGTCTGCTCATACTCAAGGGACCAGTGGAGGGAATCTTCCCCTTTCTTTAAGAACTTCCTTGGGAGTGAGTGAAGTTGCTTCAGTGCTTTGTGACCACAGTCACAGGAGATAGGGTACAGAGCTGGAAGGTGTGCTCTCTCTGGTGCCACGTGAGTGGGAACTCATGCTGTTCACAATGCCAAAAGGTGGTTGGGCCTGCAGCTCTGTGCAGAGGACTTAGTTTCTAAGAGTAGGAGAAATAGCTATGGTTTAGAGGTTGTTGTTTTAGATAATTGAACATTTAATCAACTGTTTGTGTAACTGGAGAATTATTCACAAGGAAATTATTTTTTCTCCTTTAATTTTTTCTTGGAGAATATATACTCATGGAGTCTATACAATAACTTCTGGAGTTTATCTGTACTAAAAATGTACATAACATTGAAATGTGATTGATATTCTAACTGTTTTAAATGAAGTATGGTAAAATAGCATTGCAGTTCCGGCTGAGAACACACTATTTAAAATCCTCTTTACCGACCAAGCAGAGCCAATAGAAATTGTTCATTTCTGTGCTGGCTTCCAAGCTGATGTGTACCATTCTTGTAGTTAGTGTGATCTGTCAAGGTCATGTGTTGTGTTCTCGTTTTATTTAATGAAGGTAACATTCAAATATCGTCCTTGGAGGTCATTCTTGGTAATGGGTTCATACAGAATGGAGAATTCTCTGTTACAGAAAGGGACAAATGGGTTTAGCTCATCCCATGGAGCTCCTGACAGACAGATGCCTTCATTTTCCTCTCTGTTCTAGGATGTGATCATTTCTGCTGTTCTCCTTTGGGATCTCCCAACATCCCCAGCCAAGTGCATTGTGTAGACTGAAATGTGTATTCAGGAGAAGGCCCCTTAGGGCTGAATAAGCCTTTTTAGTACATGAGAGAATGGCTTCCCTGGTTTTGCACTAAGGTGACATTTTTGGCTTATGTTACTCTTTGGCTTTGTATTTCTTTTCTGTGCACTGTTTGCCCATCATCTTTGATTTGGTGAGTCCCTAAGTGTCACTTACTTACATGTTTTCCTGTTCAGGTGCATGTTAATTATTTCAGTCACTCAGTTTTGTCAAGGTGTCTTTGAGTTATGTAGTAAAAACAATTAAAATAAACTCAGGTGGTTTATTGTTCCTTCTTACTGCTTAAGGTTGAGCAAACAGTTCAGTGCAGTCCTTGGCCCTTCTTCCAAATCTTTATTGGAATTAATGGCATTATTTGACTGAAGATTCCTGTGGAACTGCAGTCTGAAATTTCAGTTTTGAGAATGTAAATAAAAAAGCTGATAGTGGGTATTTGTTCCATATAGTAACAGATATTGTTCAAGCAGATCTATTATTCTAAAATATTGTTATTACCTTGTTCAGGTGAATGGAAAGAGGGGCAGATCTGGGCCACATCTCTGATGTGACGTCTAGTTAGCATCACTCCTCCTATATTGCAATTAGAAATAACTTCAGTCTTTCCAAATTATGTGCTCTAACTTTTTCTTTCCCTACTCGTGGAGTTTACAATGTCACCATGGATTTGGGAAGCAGAAAAGGATGAAGCTGAAAGGACTGTGTGTCCTGGATGCATTCACATGTGTTGCTGGTGACACATTGACTCAGCCCCTAGGCAGCCTCTTACTTTGAGTCACCTGGAATTGATGCACATGTCCATCACTGTAGAGCTCATATGAACTTCTGGTCTGTCCTGTGCAATAATGAGCAGGTTCTCCATGTAATCCTCATTTATCAGCAAATGGCAACATTCCAGCAGCTCTAATTAGGAACTTTACCAGCCTGGTTAAGGCAAACATGAATCTGAGTTTCAGCAAATTTGATTTCTCACAGAAATGTTCCTGTTGTACTCTGAAGGCATCTCATCATCAAGTAATACTGGGGAATTTTAAAGGAAGGAAATAAAAAAATATACATAATCTATGTTGTCAAGGTATTTAGAACAGTTTGTAAATTGTTGTAAACAGAAATTATTTCCAGCTTTTTGTAGACACCCAGATGGACTTGTGTTTACAGGTACCATAGGCGCTTCATTCTTCTGTCTGTAACCTGCAGGTGTTTTCCTTTCCACTTTTGTCATTGCCAACTGAAAGGCATGAAAATGCAAATCAGAATGAAGCCTATAGAACTTGCAGACACTATTTTAGCCTTTCTTTGGAATTGTACTAATGCTGATATTTATTTGTTTAATTGAATGTCCCTTCTTCATTTCAACTCTCCATCTGAGGAGAAGGAAAGAGACAGTCTCATTTCATTATTGGATTATCTAAATGAGTTGTGCACTGCAACAGCTAGTTTCTTTCAAACACAATGCTTTCTTATAATTTCCTTCACTTAGGTGTTCAGTTTAGGGATAATTAAAGCAGTTCACTTTATTTCTAATTAGTGCACAAATACATCTCTGTATCTCTGGAGCAAAACAACTGGACTGATAATGATGCTTTGTCATTTACAGCTGAGTCTTAGAGGCACTGACTATTGCAATGAGTGAGCAGGAGCATTAAAGCATCCTAAGCTGACCTGAAACTCAGTTATAACTGTACAACTCAGTTAGTTCCATGAATATAATATCTTAGGACTAGGAAAGTAAAAAAATGGAGGCCATTTTAGCCTATCTTTTTTTTTTTGCCTCTTGTTGAATTCTTTGTTCATGGGTTTCTCTCCCATCCAGAGAAGTTGGCCTTTATGGTCCAAATATCTGTAAAAAAATGGGTTACCAAATGGGGAAGACAGTTATTTTTTCACTTTAGTACTGTATTCAGGTGGAGTATATTTTAGAGAAGAAGGACTGCAAATTATTTTCTTTTCAAAGGGGAAATTTTAAGCCCATAAGCACAGCAAATTGTTATTCAGAATAGCTTGTGGCATATTTGCACAGGAACAAAACCAGCTGCACTGGGGGTATAAAAAAGGAATCTCAAAATTTTGATTTAAGGTTCACCATAAAATGACTGACAGCTCCTGACAAAAGCTCTCATGAGGTGAGTAATACCAAAATGAAATAGGCTTAGTCAAGCTGTAGGGACATGGAGTTACCAGTTTCAAGGCTTGAGGCGGTCCTGATGAGTCCTGGGACTCGGCTGTGGTAACAGGCACAGGACCAATAGCTTTAGGGATAAACAATTTTATCCCTAAATAAATAAAGACAGATAATTTCACTAGTAATCCGGACTGCAACAACAGCAAATTCAATAATTCACTAATACTGGGCTAGAGTTAACGTCTGGGCCCACAAAGATGTACATTCCCATGGCTGGCAGACATTACTCTAGGAGTATGTGATAATTTTTCAAGGTAATCATGCTTTTTATGTATTTTCTTATTTTTGAGCTCCCACAGGTACCAAGTGGTGTATACATACAACAAATTGGACTATGCTGAAATTACTTTGCATGGTACATTTTGTTGGGGTCTCAAAGGACTTTCCAGAAGATTACCTTGTAAACCAGCTTTTTTCCCTGTTCTAGTTTACTGCTTTTTCCACAATGCCTCTTGTCATAGCTTTTTTGATTCAATTTTATTTTGATTAATTTACACAGATTTAATTTAATCAAATTTAGTTGGTTCATAGTTTTACAGTATAAAACACTCAATAACAGACTGGCAAGTGATGTAGAGTGACCAGTGCTCATTGAGTTTTAATATTCTATTTTGTTGAAATTAACTATGACTTCTCAGGTTACATTTACTTTTTAGGTGTTTGAGGCAAGCCTCATCTTATTTATTTTGGGCAGTAGGGCTTTCAGCTACAGAAAAAGTCCTCCCACAATATCTGCATGGGAAATTCTATAGAGAAAAGGCAGAAAATCAGCAACCATGAAACAATATGAATGTGAGTTTTGGGGGGAGGAGTTTATAAACACCTGGTAGGGGTGGAGGTAAAGGTGTCCAGTGAAATGGCAGGAAGCAGTGAGCACTAAATGAAAAGCACGAAACTCCACTTAAATGTAGAAAAAGGGTTTTTCTTTGTGTATTTAGTTGAACACTGGATGAGGTTATCCAGCAAGGTTGTGAAGTCTGTCTGTGGCAATGGTTGAAACCTGATCAGGACTGGCCCTGAGCAACCTGCTCAAGGCGGGCAGTTTCTGGAGGTCCCTTCTGACCTCTGTGGTTTGTGGCTTCCAGGGAGGTTGCCTCTTGCCAGTATAAATGTTCTAAGAGCAGACAGTTTGGTAGCCTGGTTTATTTATCTCAGGATGTGGAATCATTCCAGAAGGAATTAGTCTCCAGTAACCATGAGAATTATGCATGACTGTAAGACTCCATCAGTGTTCATAATGGAGAGAAAAAACGTATTACTGACCAGGGAGATGGCAAAGTATAGTTTAGATCAGCCACTAAATTACAATTACAATGCTTCTTTTTGAAGTTTCTCTTGTCTCTGACTTGGGATAAATTACCTTCTTTCTGATGGCAATAACTTGGCATTACAACTCCAACACATCACCAAGAGGACAGAATGCACACTCCTGAAGGTGACCCTTTCACTGCATGGTGCTGACATAGGAACAATACTAGGAGTGGATCACTTTGTCAGTTTTTATGGGCAGGGGATCTTAAACTGTCTCTTCCCTTCCGCCAAGAGTGTTATGAGGTGGGAAAAAGAGTGAAGAGAAAGAATGGGATGCAATTTTCACCAAAAACACTGAAATAAGAAAAACCCATTTGGTGATATTTACATGTTAAAAGGAACAGTCCTGAAGTTTTGTCAAATATTTTGTATTTTATCAGGGCTAGGTCTTCAGGAGGAGTTTTTAATTAGTTTGATTACTGTTTTATTGCAAAAGTGCATCACTTCACACTGTTGTGCACAGAGCTTAGCAGGATTCATTCCTGTAATAAAGGAGAAGGAATCAACATTTTGGAGGCATCACAGCAGTCCTGCTTCATGCTATTGTATACCAATTATATTCATACCTGTTCTTTGAGCCAGAACTGGCACCCAGGGTCATGCAAAAGTTTCACTTCAGAATGATGGGACACCATCTCCTCTTTTTTTATAGAAGGACACAAGTTGCTTGGCAAAATGAGAGACTCTCATGGAAGAGAGGGGTATACACCCACATATTCCTGGGAGAAGGGTGGGTGGGCTTGCCAGGTGGCTTGGTAGCACGTGGGCTTTGTGCAGGTCTGGTAGGCACATGCCTTTAGCAAGGCAGGCAGAAGTGCTGACAGCACAAAGTGACACTCCTGAGAATGGCAGTGTGCTCTACTCCGATTGTGATAGTGCACAATCTTTTTTCCTGTAACCTGGGGTCTGAGGGCACGAGACTCTCTGGAGTCAAAAGACAAGACTTACCCAGCTTCAAACTGATATATATGTGGGTATTCATTTTTCCTTAAGGGAATCCTTAGTGGACAAGCAGAAATCCTCACCTCACCATTCTTCTAATGCCTTGTTTATTGGGTGAGATGTAATTTTCCCTTTTAAGTGTTTTCCCAGCAAGAGTTCATGCTCTGCAGTTAAAAACTGTCTTCATCTCTGAGAAGCTTTAGTTGAGCTTTCCAGATGATCTAATATAAAAAAATCTTTCCCTCTGGAAGTGCCCTTCAGTGTGGTTGAGAGAAGTTGCAGCTTCTAGAGAAAAATGTGTCTTTCATACTAAGACAAGAATTGGTCTTTTGGGTGGTTTTCCTCTTCCATAACTGAATTAGAATATGGAATTACTGATCATGACAATGTAGAATTGTGTTCCTTTGTTTTAAAGGAGGTGAATTATTATTTAAGGCGTACCTTAGATGGCCCTGTTACTGGGGGTGGTGGTTTACTTTTATGATATCCTTACTTTGGGGGGACTGTATATCAGAAGCAGAGCATGCCACCATTTAAAATGAGGTGGTCACCTTTGCTATGCAACTTTATGTAACAGATGACCTTGAGTAATGTCATCCTCATCTGAACTGATAAACCTTTCCCAGGCAAGCAGTTCCCTTGGAGGTTTGTGATTTACTTCCTTGAAAAAATAGTGGTGTTATGGTTGATGTTGTATTTTTCTGCTGCTGATTGTTTTATTTGAAGCTGTAGAGAAATCTCCATCCTGAACTTGCTGAAGGGACTTGGAAAGATGATAAATGCAGTCTTTTAGGCCTTGTGTCTCCGTAATACTGATGGACAGTCCAGATCCATTGCTGAGGTTCCTAACAAAAAAGCAGCATACAAACTTTGAAGCTCTTATTTGAAATTCAGCAGGGCAGTGGTTTTCCTTGTTGTTAATAATGGTCCTGGCAATTTCACTTGCCATCTGTTTTCCTGCTACAGATAACATTAAGCTGCATGCATGCTTTCTTGTGCACCTTCAAGCCTGATTTTGGGCACAGTTTTACTTGACAACCTGATTGTTAGCTGAAGCTGTTCCTTAATGATTGGGGGTAGCAGAAATTAAATTGTATTTTGGGTCAAGCAGACAAGCACATCATGGGAGTGGTAGGTCCTTAGAGCTGGTATGTTAGATCAAGGGCACAGTAACAGCTGTAAAATTTGCTGAAATATTTGGCTATTTCAGTCAAAGCTAGTAGGGATTGATGCTACTTTTCATTAAAGTAAACAGGAGTAAATGCTATTAAAACTTTGTTTAGAAGTTAAGTAAATACTGAAATCAAGTACTCTGAGGAGCTTGTTTTAATGGGATGAGGCAGAAATGTAATTGGGCCTAATTTTTTCTCATAATTTCAAGCCTAAAAAATTACCTTTCATGTTGAACACCCCAAATTTTTGGCAGTTCTGGAAGACACAGGTATCTGTTAGATACCTAAATAAAGGCACTTGCAACAGGCATCATCATCATCAGAATCCTTTGGCATTTTGGAATTTGTTCACGTTGTCTATGCTACAGAGCAGCTCAGGGTGTTGACTCAGAGCAGGCACATGCACGGAGGGAACTTGGCAGAACAGTTAGACTCTACACAGACTCTGCTGCTTACCTCTGAAGGAAAAAGCATATCTGACCTGACTGAGAAGTAATAGGACCATGTATCTCTTCACACTGGACCTTTTAAAATCTGAAATAAGAGCTGAAGAGAAGAATCTATAGTATGCATATAAATACATCTCAGGGTGATGAGGGAGCTGACAGATGAGCTCTCCATAATTTACCAACAGTCCTGGCTCACTGGGGAGGTTCCAGATGACTGGAAGCTGGCCAATGTGACACCCATTCACAAATAGGGTGGGAAGGAGATCCCAGTAATTATAGACTAGTTAGCCTGACCTCAGTACCTGGTAAGGTGATGGAACAGTTTATACTGAGTGTCATCATACAGCACTTACAGGATGGCACTCACAGGCTAAACCAGCATGGGTTTAGGAGGCGTAGGTCGTGTTTGAGCCACCTGGTCTCCTTTTATGACCAAGTGACCTGTCTGGTGGGTGCAGGAAGGGCTGTGGATGTTGTGTACCTGGACTCCAGCAAGGCCTTTGAGACTGTCTCCCACAGCACAGTCTTGGAAAAGATGGCAGTCCGTGCTTTGGACAGGAGCACTCTGTGCTGGGTTAGGAACTGGCTGGATGGCCGGGCCCAGAGAGTGGTGGTGAGCAGTGCTGCATCCAGCTGGGGGCCAGGCACCAGTGGTGTCCCCCAGGGGTCTGTGCTGGGGCCAGTCCTGTTCAATATTTTTATTGATGACATGGATGAGGGTATTGGGTCTTTCATTAGTAAATTTACAGATAACACTAAGGTGGGAGCGTGTGTCAATCTATTGGAAGGTAGGAGGGCTCTGCAGAGAGACCTGGAACGGCTGGATAGGATGAAGTTTAATAAGTCCAAGTGCTGTGTCCTGCATTTTGCCCACAATAACCCCCTGCAATGTTACAGACTGGGGTTGGTGTGGCTGGACAGTGCCCAGGCAGAAAGGGACCTGGGGGTGCTGGTGACAGCAGCTGAACCTGAGCCAGCTCTGTGCCCTGGTGGGCAAGAAGGCCAATGGCATCCTGGCCTGGATCAGGAATGGTGTGGCCAGCAGGAGCAGGGAGATCATTCTGCCCCTGTCCTGGGCACTGGTGATGCCACACCTTGAGTGCTGTGTCCAGTTCTGTTCCCCTCAGTTTGGGAAGGACATTGAGACACTGGAGTGTGTCCAGAGGAGGCAACAAGGCTGGAGAGGGGCTGGGAACACAAACCCTGTGAGGAACGGCTGAGGGAGCTGGGGGTGTTTAGCCTGGAGAAAAGGAGACTAAGGGTGACCTTATCACTCTCTACAACTCCCTGAAAGGTGGGTGTAGTTAGGTGAGGTTGGTCTCTTTCTCCAGGCAGCAGCTGACAGAACGAGAGGACAGTCTCAAGCTGTGTCAAGGGAAATATAGGTTGGACATTAGGAAAAAATTTTTTTGCAGAAAGAGTAATAAAGTTCTGGAATAGTCTGCCTGGGGAGGTGGTGGAGTCACCCTCCCTGGATGTGTTTAAAAAAAGACTGGATGTGGCACTTGGTGCCATGGTTTACTTGAGATGTCAGGGCATCAGTTGGACTCGATGATTTGAAAGTCTTCCAACCTAGAAAATTCTGTGATTCTGTGAAATTCTGCACATAGTAAACTTCGATGATGAGGATGAAAAATGTGTACATACATATGTATCAGAAAGGTGACCAATCTAAGGAAGAACAGGGCTGGTGTCTGGTAGATGAAGTCACAGTTTGTGCTCACGGTGGTACAGAAAGTGAGGAACAAAATGTTGTGACTAAGGTCACCTGGTTGAACCACAGAGAGGGAGCCAATATGTGGCAAATGGAGAAGCACAATAAATACTGTGTGAAGGTAAAGAGGGTTTAGAGCAACTGTAGTAATGCATATGCTTCTTTCCATATGTCTCCAGGTATCCCTGCCCCCAAGTGCCACGTGTTTATCCACTCCCCTCCCTGTCCCTGGAATGTTTATCCCATTGGCTGATGCTGTATGCCTCCCCTCCCCTATCCTCAGGTTTGAAAAACTCAGGGAAAGCCTCTCTCAGTCTCTTTCCCTCCTAGACATATGCCAGGAATAAATTCCAGCCTCGTCTCAGGGGAAAAAAAGAAAAAAAAAAGGGGCTCCTTCAAGCAACCTCTTTCTGCATTTTACATTCTATTTTGTGTTAAGCTGTCAGAGGTGAATTTCAGGTTTAGCTTCTCTTATCCTCATTTTGTCTGTATCCTAAATTTAATTTAGCACCACTATCTTGTAATTTGTAGATTTTGAAGAACTGTCTCATTACTCTGGTTTATGATTTACTTAATTTTGTATTTCTGTCTACTCTACCAGTCTGCAGGTGGAGTTTTTAAAATGAATTTGTTCCTGAGTGTCTGTAATTGGTTTTTAGTGCATTTCTGTCTAGATTGACACCTGTTATAAATCAGCATGGTCACAAAAGATCTATTGAGCCACTCTGCCTGTTTTCATATCAATTTTGTTACAGTTCAGGATGAACTCCAGCAGCCTCTACTCTGGCAGAACTCATGTTCCTTCTCTGTGAGCTTCTGGAGTAACACCTACAAAGAGGATCAGCCCAGTTGAAATGTTGCGGGTTTTTTCCTTTGTGTTTGTTTCATGTGGTACAGAATGTCTGTAGTTCTAAGAGAATAATAATCTTCCTTTAATAATCTTATTCAACACATTATTCCTAACACCACTGCCATCTTGTTAATTCCGAGAGTCTCTTACTAAAATTGCTGTATAAAATAGAATTGCTTCTATAATAAAGAAAAAAATGCAAGAACCTGGCTAAAAGGTATCATACCATTAGTGCATAGACTAACAGCCTGGTTGACATAAGAAAGCATGTAAAGGTATGACCCATTAAAGGAAAAAATCATTTTTCCAACACAGTTAGGTTTTAAAACAAAAGAAAAAAATCATCACGTTTCCCCCTTTTTGCAATGTATTGTGAAAACTTTAAAATAAACAATGGTTTATGAGAGGATGGATGTGTCTATAACATGAAACAAAATAGATAATTGAATTATTGTTTCACTTATGTGTCTTGATATTGGCCTGTTTTTACAGGCACTCTAGCATACCTGCCACTGTGCTCCCCAAAGCTGTTAAACATGAATTAATGTGATACTTAAACTGTTTGTGTGGGACTTTGTTTCCCAGATCGGTTTCTCACAAAAGCCCCTTGTTTTGGTTTGCTTCATGACTCGACCAAAGCATTTCTTGTGATTAAGATATTTTCCAAAGATATTCAGAAAGTTGGTGGTGATACTGTTCTTTTATTCAGACTGACTTCTTGGTCTGTCCATGGCAAGAGAAAAATGGGGTCTCAGCTATTCAAAGAGATGATAATTGTCATTCCCATGGGAAACATGGAGAAGACCTCAGCAACTAATGTCCCCTCACTCTCCATGACCCCTGACAACATCACACAGCCAAAGGACAGGCCAAGAAGTCAACCACTGATGGGGAGAAAACCCATACTTTGGTGAAAATGATGAGGCAAGCAGTCACTGTCACTTTTCTTTCCCTGTTTTAAATGTAGAATGAAGAAGGTTTCCTGCAGGAGGGAATGGTGAATAATACAGGTGTTCCTGTGGATCCTGAGAATGAGGCTTACGAAATGCCTCCAGAGGTAAATCTGTTGTGGTGTTTGCTTTGAATGCATCTAAGGGAAGGGCACAGGAGGAGGCTGCATGCTTCTGGAGTTACATGAGCCTGGCCCATGCTGGGAGCTGCAAGGGCATAGCAGAAACATGGTCTCTTTGGCCAAGATGTGCCAGAGGTATAGTGCTGGGAATCAGAAAAATAATTGCTTTTTTTGATAGTAGGGAAGTTAAATGGGAAAATATTGTGAGTATTTAAAAACACTTGTGCCTGGCTTTTGAGGAATCCTTTTTTGTGTGTTTAATAGGGAATGCAGGACAACTGCATCTTCATAGATTGTTTTTATAGCTTGACCACTTACCAATGCATCATTCTTTGTGAAGCATGATCCTAACTTAATGCAATTATGGGAGTAAATTATTTTGTTGGGTTTTATGAAGGAGCTATCTAAAATATTACTGCAATATCTGGCATGGTGCACTGGTAGTTGGACTAGCAGTTTTATGGTAGTGCAGGTAATATGACTGAAAATGAGAGGTATAAAAAATTAAGGCCAAGATCCAATAAAAGACTTAAAGACTTGAGTGTAACATCTTGAATATCACTGAAATTATGGATGCTGCTCATGTGGCCATAGTTAAGCACTCCTTTAAATGATTTACTGACTCATGAGGATCTACAGCACCTGGTGTGCTGTTCAGCCCAGAGGTGCTCCTCCTTCCTCTCCAAGTGAATAGTTATAGGTGGCCTCAGGGGGTTCTGGCAGCATCAGCTGAATGATGTGTTAATAACTTTAAAAGTCTAATTCTCCTCTAAGTACCATGACTTGTAAGGTACAGAATCTGGAAAATGTGACAAAATCCAAATACCTTTCATATCCTGGTCACATGAGAATCTGTAATATTTGGGGGTTGAATCCACCAGGAGTAGAATAAATAGAGAAAAGAGGATGTCTGTATCTAAAATACCAGTAGTGTTGATTTCTGCCCTTCCTCAATAGGAAGAGTATCAAGACTACGAACCTGAAGCATGAGAGTCCTCTCCTTCCTTTCTATCACCTGAAATCTACTAACTACTAAAGACGTCCCATCCTGTACAAGTGCTGAGTTCCAATGTGCCCAGTCGTTAAATTTTTTTACAGTTTCTACGGTGTATTTTGAAGTCTTCCATCAGCAATGATTGGAGTATCTGTGACTGCATCCACCTTGTTTCAGCATTTCCCTCCTGCTGAAATGAAAGCCAGTTGGCAGGGTCATTGTTGTGCCGTGGATGTTGTGGCTTCAAGTTTAAAAGTTAAAAAAGAAAATGTTAAGTAAAAACACCTAAGTGTCTACTGCTTATTTCTAATTCTGTACATGTTTTGTTGATAGGCTGTCAGTAATTTGATATTGTTTATGATATAGTTTTTATTTGTTTCCTATGACTATTCTTTCTGTGCAGAGATGACTTATTGTGAGAGCTTTATATATATGTGTATGTATTATACATATAAAAAAAAGTAATTGAGCATGAACTATGCACCTATAAATATTAGCTGTTGAAATTTTATTGTTTTGTGATGTGTTTTATTAACTCTTGTCTGTAAATAATGGTGTTCAACTGAAGCAAATAAAACGTAATCCATTAAAAATTAATTTCTAAATTAGTGATAATTTCTAATACCACCTTTCCCTTCCAAAAGTCCCTGTTGAAATATTCAAGCTGTGTTGCTTCTTTTGAAGGAACTGGAGGAGCAAAATCAGAAAATGTAAGCCCAGTCTTTACAAAAAACATGGTAAAGAATGAGAAAATCAGGGCTGCTACCACAGGTGGGTGCAGCTTTGCTGGCAGATAGATTTGTTTGTAGGGCTAATAAGCTTGCTGTTGTAAGGACAACCTGAAAGTGAATGAAGCCATTAATAATGGGCTGCAGCAGATTATCAGGAAATCATGAAGCCCTTTGAAGAATTACTGTTCTAAGGTTGGTAAAGTGCTGGGATATACAGCGTTGGCTTAGTTGCAATGAATTTGTCTTGTATAAAGTCCCATTTTGCAGAAGTACAGTCTACTCTGTGTATTTTTAGACATACACTGCCTGGATATTTTTCCATATAGTTAAAGATTTAAATGTGAGATGGTTTTACTTCTGCCAAGTTTTATTATTTGTTATTTTGTTTCAATTGTTACCTCTAACCTGAAGTGCTTTTGTGTTTAAGGTTCTCTTATCTTGAGTAGGATTTTGAACTTGACTTGCAGCTATTCTTTTCAGTGTTCTGGGTAACAGGTAAATATCATTGTCTGGTTTTGAAAGTGGGCAAACTGGTATGCTCAAAAAGCGACAGACCCATGGAGGATGAACTGTCCAACGTGTTCTTGAACTGAGCTACTTTCTGGATTTCTGCAACCTTCCTGGTAGTATTATGCCCAGCATGAAATGGATCCTTCCAACTGTGTGCCCATTCCATCTGTAGACAGTGGGAGCTGATGATGCAGTACTGTGAGCCAGTCAAATGAACATGCTGGTTTCGTGATGCTGAGAATATCAGTGCTTCAATTGCCCCAGTCTAAACCCAGTATTTCTCAGGACTTTGATTTATTTCAGAAGAATTTCTATCAAGCCCTTTTTTTGGTTTTTTTTTTTTTTTTTTTAACTTCAAAGCAATGATAAATCCCCTTGATCATTTCAAACAACAACTTTAAGGTATTTTCATTAATAGTTTAATTGCTTAATGGACTCCAAAGTCCTGTACTTTTTTTTCTGAAATCTTTCATAGTAATCTGTAGCAACTCACCAACAGTTTGCAGTCTCTTTCACAGGTGACGTGTTCTTGACCTGGACATCTTTACTGTGCAAAATGAATGCCTTGACAAATCTATTGGTTGCATTTCTGGAAAATTACATAAGGATGGGGTACAATGTAAGATACTGCTTTTATGCATATCTTTGTTGTTGAAGGATCTTTCTGTTCTAGGAGCAGGATTTGGGAAGAAAAACCCAGTGCTACAGTGTGATTTTTTTTCCCCAGTATAGCAGCAGGGAATCATCCACCAAAAGCAACAACTGAGATGACTCTCATGCCTGTTACTTCAGAAAATACTTCTGGAAATCGTCTAAATAGAATATATATTTCTGTTGTTCATCTTTGCTTCCACAGCCCACAGGTCTTGACTTCTCTGTTGTTTCTTTACTAGGGAATCAATTTAAACTGGTTGTTCACATGTTGCAAATAAGTCATACACTTCTTAAATAAGCTGTGAGGAATGTTATATCATAAAGAACAGTAATAAGTTTGTTCCTGAGACTGGTCCATTGTCTAAACACGTCAGAGTTAATTAATTTCTTTCATTGGTAATAACAGCAAATCATTCAGAGTTTTTAGGTCATTTAAAATGTACCAAAGGCGATCTGTTTTGTTCTTGTGTGCCTCTTGCAAACATGCCCTCAGATGGCCCCAAAAGTCCATGGGACCCTGGTTACTATGGCAGCACACTGCCCTGGTAACAAGCTGCATTTTAATTAGATGCCTTTAAGGGCTGCCTAACCATCCTTTCCAGATAGACCAAGTGTCCTTGTGTCTTATTTTTTGCCATGAGATGGATACTGGCATGCAGGTTGCAAACGTCAGAACTGTGTTGAGTGCTAAAGCTGAACTAAATGGATACTGCTGAATTCAGATGCTTCTGCTGGTTTGCTAAAAATTTTTTTAAACAATGTCTGCCAGAGAGGAATTTAATTTGGAGCTTTTCTTTTCTAAGAGCTTGGATTTTAACTCAAAGCAAAAGCAATCTTCTGTTGTCTAATTAAGAGTTAATAATGAGCCTCACCATATCCTGCTCCTCCAGGGGAAAAACACATGTTGCTTTTTTGTTCTATTTTGACAACTTTAATTGGTCTTGTAATGGTTCCTAATTAAACACATTGTTATAATGTTTTTATTACTGTAAATCATAGTGTTAATACTTGTGTTACATGACTTTCATATAATGAATTTCAACTGTTTCCTCTGCCCACTAAGACTTTCCTTCATTCCCTCAAGACAGTTGTAGGCAAATTAAGGTAAATTGCAATGTCATAAAGAAAAACAATATGCCTTTATCTCAACAGGAAGCACAGATTTTATTCATCCTGGTTTTCATAGCATGGACAGTCTAGGCTCAGGGATTCTCATGTGGAAGAATCAGACATGGTCAGTGGGTCAAAAAGCTGCAGCAAACTCAGAGTAGAGACCTCTGCCTCCAGGAACTGGGAGACCGGAAGATCCACAGTTGTCCATTTAATGGCTGAAATTATTCCAGGAGCACAGTGAAAAACAGGTACAGAATGGCTCCCTACACCTATGTATGAAGTCTTACTATACAAAATAGGACTACTTAATTGCCCCTAAGATTTGATCCACAGTTCACTGAAAACTGTGAAAAGATTCCTGCTGTCTTCACATGGGTGTGTTAGGACAGCTATAGCTCCTGTGTACATTTGATCTTCTCATACAAATTATGTGTGGCAGTCTGCAGTGACATGGTGAATTTCCAGTTTTTTTCTATATGCTTTTTTTTGGAGAAAATAACTGCTGTAACCCTTGATTCTAGAGTGTCCTGATGCACTGGCTATACAGTACTTTTTTTTTGTCAGAGAGGTGATATGTGATGGAGGTGATGCTCCCTGATCGCTAGCTTGCAGGAAGTAAAGGAAGTTTTTACAAAATCTAAGAAAAACAAAAGTAGCAGAAAAAAAAATATAGGTAATCCCACAACGTAGACTTTACCAGGCTTTTTC
Organism: Certhia americana; assembly: GCA_018697195.1. Classification (NCBI taxonomy): domain Eukaryota; kingdom Metazoa; phylum Chordata; class Aves; order Passeriformes; family Certhiidae; genus Certhia; species Certhia americana. Next base: position 14,034,284 of record CM031860.1, read on the forward strand.
AGCATAGCTGTGGTTTTATATTCTAGAAAAATATGCCTCAAATGCTGAGTTAGATTGGGGTACTTGCCCTTAAGTATTGCAACTTTAGAGGTAATTACTTTTCCAGGTAATTGACGTTTATTCACACATTAATCCAAACTAGCTCTTTGTCTTCTGCTCTGAAATAGCTTAGGAGGTAACTGGGAGAAAACAAATGGTACCCTGTTAGTGGTTTTGGTTTCCAATGACTTTAACTAAATCACCTGGTAACTTTTTGGCCCCTAGCTTGAAGCTTTCAATATTACTAGAAAGGACACTAACAATGAACTTGCCAGGGTATGGTCATTTGGCTTGGATGTACAAAGGTCTGAAACACAAACAGGCCTGCCCATGAGTTACAATAACCAAATGCAAATGACATCTTAGCCTTTAGTGTCTCCATGATGCACTTTTAATGGAAATATCATCTATTTAAATGCAGACAGAAACAACTTTTCTCCAGCCCGCCTGACATTTAACGTGTAACTCAGAAGGTTCCTCTGATATAAAAAAGACTGGCAGATGGAGAAACAGCGGGTGGAACCTCAGATGAGACAGCCAGGAGGTAACAAACAGAATAGGAAACTAGGTCAGATGATATTTCTCCCATGTTGGAATAAATGCTTTCACAAATGCTTCCTCCAGTGGATGCATTAAAGTGGGGTTTCATCATTTCATACTAATGTTCACATCCCTGCATTGGTCAGAGTCTATCAGCAACTGATACAACTATAGGGTACATTTCTGCAGAAAAGATGCATGTCTGAGATTACAAGTGTGTATTTTTCAGCTGCAGCATGGGAGAGCTCTTCACAGGAAGCGAAAGCACCCATGTACTTCCAATGATTAACATAAGATTTAACTAGAATAATGCTTTATGAAAAGGTAACTGCTGGAATAAATCAACTTTTCTTTCTATTCACTACTGTCCCATTGGTTTCTTTATCTCCATAAGTCTTCTAAATTTTCAGAGGGTCAGATCTTACCCTCTGTACCCATTACTGAGTGTCCACTTTACTGCAAAATTTTACTCCAGCCATTGTGTCTAGTACATTGTGATGAGGCTGTAAGCATGCCTGGAGAGCTGGCTTTTTTTGTCTTTGATCCTCCCTCTGAAAAGAGGAGGGTTTGTCTCCTCTTTGCTCTGCTCCATCCCTACTGAAGCCAAAGACACAAGACAGAGGCAGTGCCCTTAGGCACTGAGGTGGGGAGGCACAGGGGCTGTTCAAGGACAGCCAAGGAGGCTGGGGAAAAAAGCCAGGCATGAGAGCCTTGCTGAGAATTGGCTGGCATTCATCCTGCCTCCCTTCCCTAGGCACCGCTTCTGGTGTCAGAGACTAATGATAGAAAATAGTCCATGGCCTTACAGTGCTTCCAGGGACTGGCACCTCGAGGAGCCAGGTAAATTCAGAACAGGGATGTTTCACTCTCTCTGACCCAGAATTCTGGTGCTGTTTGAGGAGACCTAACTTTTTATTCTGAATTTCCTTTTCTATTTTTGTATTTTTCTGAAATCCTCTGTACGGGGAAAATAAATGCAGTTGACCGAGGAGTATACTAGATTAATAAATAAAAAAGTATGAAATCTTATTTTATCAGTCTTCTGAACAGAAGAAGAAACTGTACAATGCTCTTAGGATTGTATCTGCTGTTGTTTGGCCAGACATTTTATTCATGTGAATTTCAGTTGTAGAATTCCATGAATCCTTGAAAAAATAACAAAGATGGTCATCTACTGTTAGGAATTGTTAGGATAACATCCTGCTGAAATAGCTACATTGCCTACTTCCCAAAACCAGAAATCTCAAAAGGAGCAGCCTTAGCAGGAAGATACAACAGTGCTGTTGAGTAAAATGCGAAAACATGTTAATGGTGAGAATATAAAGAACAGTGATTTACAAGCAATGCGTAATAAGACCAAAACCAAATGGAATCTGTGATCTCAGTCCACTAAGTGTCAACTTTCCTTGTCAGAGGAAGCTGGTGGCAAAACCCTTGAAACAAAATTCCTCCTATTTATTCATCTCCCTCATTCCAAACTTGAGTTCATCTCTAGCCCAGATTTGCAGCAAGAGAGTGATGTATTTTATTTGAATAACAGGGTGTTCAGAGGTGTGAAATGAATGGACTTTTGAAAGCCTTCCATTTTCATTTTCAGTTTTTATGAAAGCTCAACAAATTCAAATATGATGATTCCAGTCTGTTACAGTCTCTGTGCAAAGGCAGTTGCTGTGCACTGGAGTGACAGTTCCCCTATATTCTGAATTTCACAGACAGATGAGTCTCTTCTTGCTGTTAATTGTTGTTCAGTATGTGTAGGCACTATCATTAGATACCGTAAGTGATACTATTTTAATAATTGTTTTCAAGGGTGGGGGATTATCACAAATTCAAGCAATCCATTTTTAATGCATTTAATATTAATACTGGGTAAAATACTTGAAAGATACCAAATTCAAGCCTCACAACTAACAGCCCAAACCTGCATTAGCAGAGTTTTTCAGGTATAACCACAAAACTGTGTAAATTCATATTGTGGCTTATCGTACATACAATGCAGCATTACTGACATTATTTGTTCCTTTACAGTGAAATACAGTGTGTAATAAAAATACACTGTTGCTGCTGCACCTCTGGACTAGGTGGAGAGTCTCCATCAGTGGAGACTTTTCCTCAGCTCCATCACTTTTCCTCCCCCACATTGTGCTTAGTGCTGTTTCTGAGGCACTCATCATAGTGTCTTTTCCACTTAAGCATGATAATAAAACTTCCACTGAGCATGATAATAAAAGCACCCTACCCAGAAAACCTGGCATTTCCTAGTGACACACTGGACATTTTGGTAAACCTTTGGCTCCTAAAAACAGCATGGCTTTTCTGAACCCACGTGCCATTAGGACACTGGCTCCTGTGTGACTGCCAACAAGCTCTTCTTATCAAGGGTAGACCATTCTGCAAACAATCATGTTAAATCAAGGTAGTCTGTCTCTCTCTCATAAGGAGATAAGCTATGCTGCTAAAATAAAGAGAATTATCCTGAGCTTGACTATACAGCTGAATAGATGTGTTAGTAGAGCAGCTTGATGGCAAGGCAGCACTAGGAGGATGTTAACTGACTAATGCAAGTCAGTCTAGAAATGAGAGCAGAAGTGCTCACTCCCTCAGGATCCAAAAGGAGAGAAGTGGTGAAGAGAGGAGAGCTTTTGGGGAGAAACTGCATTTAATATGTTGATAAATTGCTTATCTGTTTTCTCTCTAGTCATTTTTTCTTATGTGTCAAGGTTGCTGGGGAGAAAGGTCATTGCCTCTTCCATGACTGTTCATTCACTTGTTTGACAGGACTTCAAATATTACTGAAATTAAGTGAAGTAAAAGGATAATAAGGTTAAACCAAAAGTCAGGAGAACAGAGTCAAGTGTGTTGCCTCTGGAGACCCTTTTGAAATCTTCAGGAAGATGGTATGAGTGGTGTTGGAGCAGAGTTCAGCTATCAGTCCTTGTGGGCTACTTCAACCCTTTGTAAATTGTTGCCTAAGTCCATGCCAGGCTTCTCATTAGACAAAGCACAGGTACTGTCCTGAAAAAAGTTTGAGTTTACCCAACATCAAAGAATTTTGCATTGTTTAAAATTATGTATCTGTGTGTTACCAGCTCTGTCTTCAGCTTAGTGCCTGAACCAACTCTACCTCCACCTGGCTGACAGGGATGTAAATTCCAGAGAAGATGCTGCCTTTAAAGTGGGATTTACTTTATTTGAGAAACTGAAACGGGAAGGAAAGGAAGAAGAGTGTATGACTGCAATATTGCAAAAAGCAGATGCTTTCTAGAGGTAAGTGGGAAGTACTGCTTTGCTCTTTCTTCAGTACCTGCAGAAGCAGTGCAGCCAATATACTCTGGCTGTGCCTTCAGCTTTTTGTGTCTGTGATGGGCATGAAAGGTTACAATCAGAAAACAAAATCAATGGTCAAGTACAGATCCCACAACACTGGGACAACAAGAGCATCCTTCAGTGATGTAAGATACAGAGGCAGACTTCAATTCAAATTCTGCTATTTGCTTATGATATTGTGGTAGGGAAATCACCTCAACTGAACTTATGACCCTAACTCTAAACCAGAAATAGCTGTTCTTGCACAGTGCTTGCAAATTTGAGAGGTGTTATTACTGCTAATTCTGAAGCTACTCTGACTTCATTTAATAATATGGACATAAAGCAGCAGAAGACAAGGAAATGGAAATTAATTTGTCATTAGTTACCATAGTTTGATGTTCTTTTCCTCCGCCCTCTCCTGTAACACTTTTTGTCTTTTACCTAAAGGTAAGAGGCTAAATGACTCTCATGATTTTAAGAAACACAGTACGAGATCAAGACAACTGAACTGCAAAGTGTAAAAGAATGAGTTTGCAGGTTTCCCTGTTGTCATGCAGGTATTTCAGTTATGCATGTTGTCATGCAGTTAAAATGACCAAGCCATACTCTTTATAGACGGCTGATGTTTTTTAAAAGGAAACATTGAGTAAATGTCTTTTCTCTATTACCCCACTTATCATTCTGTGGTGTGAAAAAATACATCAGGTCTTTTCCTGCAGCTTTTTAATTTAAATTGAAAGCATGGAGTGGGCTCAGCTAGATGTAAAGTGCAAACAATTCTCTATTTTTTTCATTAAGTAAACTGGAACATGAATATTCACATGGATATTATTGATTTGCACAACATCAGTTTGCAGCCAAGGTACCTGAAGATAATTGGTTTTCCATCTTCCCTGGTTTGGGATCATGCCTCAGCCATGTGCTGCCCCCAAGAGTGGGGCTTGTACCGTGATGACACCTGGGTTAGAGGAGAGCTGTAACTTGCTCTTATCAGCACTGAACTTGTTGATTGGGGCAGCAGGAGTCCAGTCTGAGCTCTGGTACTGTATGCCCATGTGTCAGGAGTTGAAGTGCATCCTTCTTAGACATTTCCTTCAGGGTTTGGGAAGAATTTCACTCACACACTAATTCCAGAACACTCTTGCCAAAGATAGTCTATTTTCTCTGTTAACTTTTATCCTTGTCTTTCTGCTGATCTAACAGTGTTCAGTTACAAAGCCCAATATGTGTTGACTATCAGGTCACAACCTTGCACATCCCTGATTCCCAGTGGAATCTCTTTGGAGACAAAATGTACAGAAAGTGCAGGGTTAGTACAATGGTCGTGTGCTGATTTTTCAAAAGGAAATCTGATCTATTTTTGTTTTTCTTTCCCATTTATATTATTTCAAAACTAGATGGTTATGAGCATATTCATTTTTCTGGGCATATTACTAGACATTAAGTAGGAGTCTTTTCTGTTGATCTGAAGGCCAATAGAGCCACAGAGATAGAGAATGAAAATCAACAATAGCTGATTGGCTACAGCAGTGGCTTCTCCACAGGCAATTTTCTGTGTCAGTGATTTTAGTTACATGTCACAATGTAGTAAGATTGGGTTTGCAGAGCCAAGAGAGAATCTTGGAATAAGTGGTCCAGGTGAGAACCAGGTGTGAATATGGACCAGAGGAGAAAAATCCATTTTCAACTATAGGGACAATTAAAAGTCAGCCAGATCTCAGAGGCCAGATTTAATTAATCTGCTCTTTGAAATCCAAGTAGTTTATTTCCATGGTTGTCAGTCTGATTTCCTTTTCCAGAAGGGGAGTCACCTTGCTGTTGCTTTTGAATCCCACTTTGCACAATAGTTGGCTAATCAAAAATCTTAAAATAAATCATTTCCTCCTCCTGCTTCACATTTCTGCTCTTAAGCATCAGATTTCTACCTCTCTCTTTGCTGGTGCTTATCAGATTTACCTTTAAAAGTAACTTGCTACAATTTTTGTGGATATGCAAAGCTTCACCTATCACTTGAGAAAAGCTTGCTGAAGCACAGAGGGACCTATCACTTTCCTGTTGGCTTTCATCCTGTTTCACACAGTGGTGTATTTCCAGTGCCATTTTTAGTGATACTGGTTGTAGGAAGATCAGTGTTTATGACTGTCATGTATGGTTTATCAGCCAGCTTGCTGGTGTCATTTTTTTGGGTTTTATGAGATTGTAAATACTTTGGACAGGTTGGAATCCTGTTTCACCTCTCAGCAGTTTCAGAAATCCCAGGGGCTTCAGTTATCATTTTTTGCTGGTGTTAAGAGAGCATCCTCAGGCCCTAGACATGATTGGGCCAAGGGGCTCTAAAATGCCAGGCTGGAGAAACAAACCTGACAAAGAATGTCAATGCATTAGCTGCTATTGACAAAGCTGAAAGGGAGGTGAGTTTTTGTGGCTTTTTAGAACATCTGTCATATTCCCAGTGCCATGCAAATAAACAAGAACATTGCAGAGGAAGGCTGTGAAATACTTTTGGTTTAAATGGCAGCAGCCCCCTATTTGCCACCAATCACATACGCTTGAGGATGAGGGAGATTGTTTTTCAGAATCAATTGGAAAACAACCCTGGCTTGTAGGCTGACCTGCTGGGGATTGCATTCTGACCTTCCAATGTAATGTTCTTGCATTTGCTGGTGAAAGGGTGGGGAAACTGAGGAGTACTGTTGGCAACTAAACGTCATGTATTGAAATAAGCCAGCACTCAGCATGCTCCTCACTTTGTTAGGATGCCACCACAAGATCTTCCTCCTTTTACCTCTCTCCCCCAGCAAATTCTAGTGAATTGTAGATTTATCACTACTATTATTTTAGATGAATGACCCCCCCCCAAATGCTGAGTCTAACCTTGCTGTGGGGTATCTCGAAAACCATCATCACCTTTCAGGGCCATGTCTGAATATACTTTGAAAGCCTACCAAGAATGTTATTCATGTGTCATATATTATTCATATGTTCTGTTTTCAAATAGATTCTAATTAAAAAGGGCTTAAAAGAACCACCAAAATCCTCTCATCTGATTTATAGCCCCAACATACCTGTTTTTTTCTTTTCTTAAGTACAATTTTCTATTCAGGCTGTCAGACAAAATGCTGAGGAGCATTCAGTCTGTTTAGAACTAAGACCTTTGAACAATTGATTTACCAGATAATAGTATGCTGTTTATATTCCAGTACTCTAGTGACAAAATGGTGTAAAATTAATTCCAAGTGATGCAAGGCAGTGAGTGCATGTGAATCACAGTGCCTGCTCATCTCTGCCTGACTGCTGATCCTGCTCTGCCATTTTCTCCTTCCTTTGGGCATGTGCAGATGCAGCCTGAAGTGTCTTGTGCAGCTGAACTGGCTGATGAAGTCTGGGGAGTTTCCAGATCAAGCCTTTAGATCATGTGCCGGTGGATATGCGGAAATACAAATATCAGGGTTACAGATGGATACAACCCTTTGTCTGAGCATTTTTCCAGGAAGTCAGGGTTACTGTGCTAACACCTAAAATGCTCCATTTCTGCCTTTAAATAGCAGCTTCCTCTAAACACTTTTAAAAATCTGACCTCATAGGTGTTTAGCTTTAGAGATGTCAGGACAACAGTCAGTGAAATGGACATGATTAGGAAGATTTTCTCAGTTTTTCCTTTTATTTGGGAGCAGGTTCTTGCCTTTGCAGCCTGCCCAGTACTTTTGGGCAGTCACTCCTCAGGGACTGCTCTTAATTTTTCAGTTACTATTAATTAAAAGTCATTATCCTATTGTCAGTTATAGTCTGGAACACAGAGGGAAACATCTACTAGAATGGAAGAGCTAAGTTCTGTTTAAGCTGTTTTAAAACCAGTGATTTAGCTTTGTACCAGATAGATCTCATTTCATATAAGTGAATTTGTATTTCTTGCATCAACTCTGACTTTCAGGAAGCCTATTCCCTGTCACACTCACCTTGGACTACCTCAGCAGTCATTTTACAGGAGACAGAGGATATGTGCTTTGAGGTGGGGAATGCTTTTGATACTCAATTTTCAATTGAGTTTTTAATTTGTTCTTTCAGCAAGTTTAAAAACCCAGTGGAGAATCCCCAAGGAAGGTGTGCGAGTGAAGCCAGTTCCTTCTCCTCCAATCTCTGGAAACAGTATAGAAATGCCCAGCAAGGGACATCTTCCAGTCTGTCCTTTTCACACCAGAAGCCTCCTTTTTTTTTAATATCTGCTTGTGTACTCCCAGTTTCTCTTCTTACTGGAGCTCAAGACAGTATTGGGTGTTTGGGGAAAGTCCAGCATTCACTGATATTTCACAGAATTCTGCTGCTGCATCTAGGGCATGATTTTTAGATTTTGCACCAACCATGCAAAGGCTAGCACAGATGAGACATGCAGAGAGGATGGTAGTGAAGCTGAGTGAGAACAACAGAAATGCTGAAGAGAAGTTCTATTGTGAGGAAAGGGAGAACAGGGAGACAGTGATACTCTGCCTTCTTTTCTGCCCTTAGCTACTGGTGGGTATGCTCTGTTTGTCTGAGAATCTGGATCTTCCCTCTCAGAACAGCTGTGGTCACTACCACGTTTAGAAATAGGAAAATAAGTGGCTGCTTGATGGCAGAACATTGACAAACTGAGGCAGGACTCAAGCTGATGCCTCAGTGTACAATAGCCTACTCTAATTATGGCCTGCCGTTTGTTTTGAATCTACCTGCTGCTGCACGTTGTTTATTTGTTTAATATTGCTTTATTCATGCATTGAACTACCACCCTTATCCATCCTTTGCCAAAATTATATTGCTAATGATAAACTGCATGTGGCAGTCCTGCAGTGGGGTGCTCAGTGCTGTGTTATTTCATGCAGTGTGGTAGCAAAACAGCGAGTGAGAAAATTCCAACCTGGAAAAGCAGTAATTTGTTACAGTAGAAACGAGCACAGAATGAGTCACACTGCTGACAGATTCTGACATGCAACCAATTTATTATAGGTTTTCTTTTCTGCAAGACTTTTCTTCCTCTCACTGTTCCAGATGTGCTCTTCATAAAGGCTGCACAGACAAATATTTGATGCACCGACAAACATTTCTTACCTTGAAACTTTCTGTCTCTTCTTATCTACAAAGGCTTCTGAAAAGAGATCCTAAACCTGAAAATTGTTAAATGTGTGAAAATGTAGCAGGATTTTCTTATGATGCTTTGGTATTATTAATAGAGGGTGAATATTGACACCAAGTATTTTGGGACTATAAAATACAGCCTGGAAGGGATAACTACCTGATCTGTGAAAGGCTGTTTGTGTAAGCCAAGTTTTTCCAGGAGATCTGTGTCATCATCAGTTGTATTGAACTTTAGGACATTTGATCAATACCAAGATATGAAAATCTAGGTTAAAGCAGCACTTTAAGGTGCAAGTTTACTTCCAGATTCATGCTGTAAATACTAGATCAATAATCCTTTACCTCTTAATGGTGGGCAGCCTTCCTAAAGAGTAGGGTATTGAATTCTGCTAATACTTCCCTTGAGACTGAAGGCTCCGATTTTCTGTGTGGGTGACCCTGCACTGGAACAGATTGCCAAGGGAGGTTGTGGTGTCTCTATCCCTGGAGACATTCAGGAACTACCTGGATGCAATCCTGTGCAATTTACTCCAGGGGACAGTGCTTGAGCAGGTAGGTTAGACCAGATGACCCCATCAATGCTCCCTTCTAACCTTTCCCATTCTGAAATTCTGTGATTAGAAATCTTGATTATCTCCCTGTCCACAGAATAGTCCTTCTGTCTTGATACAGAGCTGAGCAAAGGGGCAAAAGGCAGGAATCCTCATGCAGAAACTGCTGCCTTCTCCACAGATAAATGATTGGTATCTTGCATGATTAGTCAGTCTTCTAAATCCAAAGTACAGCTATATTTTGCACTGTGGGCTGGCAGGGGGCTGAAGAATGAGACTGATGTTCATTAGTAATCCTTATGTGCAAACAGTTTATGAATCTCAGCAGGAGTTGCTAAGAAAACAGTATGAAATAACACAGTGACAAGGGCTGCATAATACTCTGGCACATCCTCAGCCCTGTGTTATTCCTTAAAGAGAAGGAAAATCAGCTCAGGAAAATGGTAAATGCTCAAATGCTCAATTCTGTGCATACAGATGTGGAGAGAATATTGAGAAATTTAAGCAAATCCTTCCAAGAGAGAAGAATGAGTTCTGCTTAAATTTAGTGTTCATCTGCTAGCTTCAGTCATTTGTCTGGAGGAGGCTTGTTGTCTCCTCTGATGCCATCAGAAAAACTGACATGACTCAATCAGATAAACTGTTTTATAGGTGCCCTTAGCAGAGGGAAAGAGCTTTTGTTGCATTTTGCATCAACTTTGTTGTTTTGAGCATGTATCTTAAGCTGACCTGCATTGCTGAATTCCCAAGAAGTTCTGCTTTAGGAGTCTAAAGAATCATAAACATTCTTTTTTCATGTTTATTTGTTTGTTGGACTTGGGGTTTTGTTTGTTTGTGTGGTTGATGATGATGGTGGTTGTTGTTGTTATTATTTAATAACATGTTTAACCTGAAAGCTTAAATTTTTAGTGGATGTCTAGCAGACTTCTATTGCAAGTAATAAATAGGATTGCATACTTCCCAGCTGGGCACCAGAATTATTGTCAGTCTTGTTTCTCAGAGGATGAATGCAGTGTGTATTTCTTTCCCCAGGTGAGAGAACAGTGTAGCAAAGTGCTGTGGGCATGTGGGGGACCTCCAGGGATTTGCTCATCCGTTTTATCATGGAGAGAGCAAGGAAAGGGGCAAAGATGAAGCCTGGTAAAGATCCTACAGAAAGTATGTCTGGAGCATTTCATTTCAGTGGTACAAACAGGTACAGAAATTAGCACAACAGAAAAGGTCAAGGGCATGACAGAGTCTCTGAGAGTATTTTCAGCAGACTTGACTTAAGGGCTTTGGGTGGCTGGAAGGTAGGAGGGAAGGCAGCTCCACACATCTGCTGTACAATATGTGATCAGAGAGTACAAATAAGAAGGGGAGGTGAAGAAGCAGCAGTAAGGGTGGGCCCTGGCATGGAGTCGTAGGTAACATGGAGACAGAGCTGAAACTCTTGGTTTTAAAGTTCCACTAGCTTACATGGAACTGTTAATGGGCTGGATTTTGTGTTTGCTTTTTTAAAAAAAAAAATCTTGTTCCAAGAAGACTGTCTTGTTGCCAGCCTGACCTTATTGTCTGGAGAGGGAATTAAGGCAAGGCTCACTCTGGCAGACACAGCTGGTGGTTCAGACAGGGCTTGCAGGAAAGGAGGCTCTTGGCTTAAGCTGCTTCATCTGCAAAGGCTTTGCTTCCCACCAGAGACCTTGGGTGCGCAGTATTTTAAATTTAGCTGCGTTATTAACAATAGTAGAGTGTAAGAGAAGAGGAAGCAATCTTTACACTTTGCCATGCGTGGTTATATGTACTCTGAAATGGGCCTTTGGCACACAGTCACCTCCTGTTCTTAATGCACGGGCAGACTTCCATGCACAGGGAAGGGTTTTTAAATTAGCCTTGAAATGGAATCTTTGCTATCCCCACAGCATTGTTATATGTGCAGTCTGTACTTTCAGCTGCCTTTCTGTCTTTCACTAGGAGGTGACAGGGTATTGGGTGAGGTTGCTTGCATCTCTCCTACTGGAAGGGTTTCTGGACAGATGGAGAAACAGGTACAGTTCTGCCCATCACTGCCTACACGACCAGGGAATGGATTCCGTATGCCAGAACTTTGGCTATGGTGTGGTATTATCCTGAAAAGTGTTTTTTAACTGCAGCTTGGGGGGTGAGAGAGCTGGAGAAGAGCAGGGTGACCAGAACACTGCTGCATGGGTCAGGCAATGTTTCCACTTAGAGTAGGAAAGGATTAATGCAAGTGAAATTAATTGCTGCATCTACTGTTTTAGCTGAACAGATAGACAAGGCAAATATTTCCCTTTCTACAGAAAAAAAGCATGCCATCTTACTTGGAGTCTGGAGAGCACAGGAGGAGAGAAGCTGCTGGAGCAGTAAGGTCACAGAGATCCTACCTCTGCTGGGTGTCCTTCAGTGACTGGAAGCCAGTGGCACCAGAAGGTTTCTAGCATTACAGGAGCTGAGGTCAAGTCTCTTTTGTGCTCATTTGAATTAAAAATACCCCAAACCAACAACCAACCAAACAAAAAGGATTTGTCACTTCCCCCGTACATGTATATTCAGATGTAGTTCCTTTATTTTCCTGTTGGGAAGCTATTATATGGGCATCATAATGGTAAAGAGTTTTAGTTTGGGTTTTAATTATCTTTGTTTTCTCACTGCCTCCATAAAACTCATTATTTCTTCTCCAGCTTTTTATGTCTCCCTTCTGAAGACAGATGCTGTTTATGGGTGCATTGTTGTTCTCCTCCCTCTTTATACATTTTTATCACCATTTCCAGTTTCACTGAACAAGTTTGTTTCTACCTAGAGCAGGTGCAAAGGGCGTTGCAATAAAAATTTGCCTTTAAAATATGCTTCACAATTGAAAATTTGCTGATAGAACATTTGGTGTCTCAGGTCCAAACTGGGTTCCAGTTCAGTGCAAGAACTTAATTCTGGTTATTGCCTTGTCAATACAATACAGATTTCTTAGCATTGTATCCAATCCCCAACAGTGCCTGGGCTGGAATTCAGTTTAGAAAAGATGGAAACAAACGTCTTCTATCCTTTCTGCTCCCATTTACAGCCCTTCCACGAGCTACCAGACACTGTATTACATTTCCAGCCTGTGTGGCTTCCTGAAAAATTAGGGAAAAAAAGAATGATGTGATTAGACCAGCTATTGGAGCATTGCCTATAAAGTATAAATGACAAATCAGCTTTCCAGACATAGCCTCTGTGGAGTAGAGGCTGCTGTTCAAAGCACTGGCATGGTGCTCCTGCTTGCTTCTTTAGCCGATGTGATCTTCTGTCTTGGTTGCTGGTATTTTTTCTTTCTGGATCTGTTTTTCTCTAGTGTGTTTTTTTCATGAGAGAGAACTTAATCAGTTGAAATGTGGAGAACAGTGGCATCAATCATCATTCTTTTCCTTTCTTTTTTTTTAAAAAACATATATTTCACTGTTGGCTTTTTTCTTTTTCTAATTAAGATCCAGTCATTTATCAGCAGTTGGTTCATGATGCTCAGCTTCAGTTTTTTTCTGGAAGTATTTGAGTTTTTCTGCAAACTAAAGAATGATATCTTGTTCTATGCTCAATAATCACTGCCCATGGGTACTTCCTGTTTTGGTCCTGGTTTAAAAATATTCCTTGTCAATGATCCTTAAATACTTAGACAATTCAGAGCAATGAAACCAGAAGCAGACCTGTCTGCCACTCTACTAATACAGTGTAACATTTTTGAAAGAAACCAACAGCATTTAGATACCCACAGGCTTCATACTGCAATTTGTTTATTTTACTCCAGGTAACTCTTCAATCTTTTAGTGCTTCAGACACACCCCCAAGCTCAGCGTGAAGTGATGGAGTCTGCCTCTAAGGGAACTTGCATCAAGGCAAAGAACTGATTTTCTTTATGGTAGTGTCTTTAAACGAAAAATGACAAGTTGCTTTTAATAATCCATTTTTCCCCTACCTGTTGTGGAAACATTTTCTGTCCATAAAGTCTGTGTCTCTTGTGCTATATAAAGCTTTATTCTACTGAAAAATTTCCACAACCTCTGGTGTTTAAATTATTGTTAATGTGTTTCTGCATACTTTCTATGGGTAAAGAAAAGTACAAATTGTTACTGGGCTGTGAATAAAGATGGATGTTATTTATTAGGCATCTGTTTTAAAACCTAACTGCTCACATGGGGCCTTGCACAGCTCTTAGCTATGTGCAGCATTCTTCTACCCAGGGCAAGGTGGGGAGTTGGTGCATAAATACTCTTTATGTGTGTATCTTTCTGCTCTCTACCCTTTAAATCTCTGCATGACCAGCCTGTTCCTCTGCTCTGCATGTGTTCTGTGTCATCTGGTGGTGACCAGGGCAAATCAGAAAGAGTGGAGCTTTTGAATCCACTGCTCGGAGTGTGCCCAAAATGTGTGCTTCAAGCTGGGGGAATGTCTTCCCTGCCTCCTCATACAAGTGAGAATCCAGCTCAGAAGAGTGTCTTCAATCAGTGATATGTCAGTATTTCAAAAGGCAGTGTACTGCCTAGGATTTAGGTAACTTGTCCTTGTCCCTGTATGCTGAGTTTTTTCGCCACAAAGATGACAGAACAATATTCTCAGCCACAATTTTGAGAGAAAATCAGCACAAGAACATATGAGCACCAAAAAAAAAAAAAAAAAAAAAAAAACCCTTAAAAATCACCAGAATATTTTATGTGTGAAAGAACTAATCACTTCTGCTGGGGAATAATTCCCAGTACATGTGAGAAAATTTGCAGAAACTGTGAGAAAACAGAAGCACAAACACAAACCAGCAGAGCTCTCTTTAGGTATGAGCACAGCAGAACCTCAAGGAAGGCGATCCTCTGAGAAATTGTGGATGCAAGCTTCTGTCAACAGATGAAAACAAACCTCTCAGGAGATGAACTGCTTTATGGGGAAAGGAAAGCAAAAGCATTTCTGTCCCTTCTTGTTCATTGCTTTCCTGAACAAGCACTGTCATTTCCTGGCACTCTTTATCACCCTTCTATTAAGTTTATCCACAAATTGTTTAAATTACTCCTTCTGTGATTCATAGCTGCACTGTGGCTGCTCTCAGTTACCAACTCAAGTGCCTCCATGAGCTGGAATCACAGAGAGTTTGGAAAGAGTCAGGACCTGGGGAAAGGTGCTGCCCTCTCTTAGGGGTAAGAGAAATGCAGGCTCAGGCACAGGGATACATGCTCTGATTTGAAGTTACCAGAGGGAAATGTGGTGATAAAAGGAAGCTCAAAGAGGATCTGTCTCTTCTAGATGTATCCTTGCATTGGCTAGTGTATAAATTTTCAGTGAAGAATAGCACTTTTGTTGTCTTTTGGCACTTAAATTGTTTATCTTGATATATTGTAGTAGAGCTTTCCTTTTCAAAGCAGAAAAGGATGCAACATTGTTTCTTATAAGACAGAAAGCTTCTGCTTTTACAAGATTTTAGATTAATAACTGTATTTATCTACCTTCTGTTTGCTTCATTTTTCTTCTTCCCATTCTTTTTGTAACTATGCTGTTGGAAATTATTGCTGTTATTATTGAGGGAAAGAACAGGGCAAATACTAATGCACCTGATGCCTGAAGAAGCAAGGCTTTCTTCCTTCCATTTTAAAAGAAATTCTCTTTATTTTAGTAATTAATTTTAGGCTCATTTCCTTTCTGCCATTCCCAGCTTTTGGCTGCTATTCAGGAGGGCGTATTTGCCATATTCTTATATATCCATAGCAACATGGTCAGCTTGTGTTTTAATTCTTAGCATTAATATGGTTATTAATTGTTGGGTGGCGGTGTCTAAGGGTTTCAGCCTAATCAAGCTTCAAATTTTTCTTGTTCTAGGTGCTGTACAGTCAGCATTTCATGTCCCAAATGCTTTCTAATTGCTCCTTTGGGTTATTGTACTGGTGAGTGATACCTAAATTTGCTTATTGCTTTTGTTTATTTTAGAGAGATCTTTTGAAGAGCCAGGTAATGCACTATTATCAGAAATCAGGTAATGGCAGGTGTTTACTTTTCACAGTATTTGAAGGCAAATCTTTGTTACCATGTGCTGTTGCCGTAAGACTTGGAAAAGGAGGGAATGTCTTGTGCACAATCTGTGTGCACAGTAAAGGGAAGTGTTCAAGAAGTTGAATGATCAGCTGATTTCATTTATTGGAGCTAAATGAATTTTATGTAATATATTAAATGCCAAGTGTAAACAAAGCTGCAGAGCTTTTCTTCAGGAACTCAAGGTTTTGTCTCTTCTGAGAAGCTGGATGCTCAGTGTGTCTCTGAGGAAAGGGGGGTGTTGCAGAGCTTGGTGGTGCCTCCCTTGGAGCTGCTGGTCACCAGACTGCTGAGAAGCATCCTGCTCTCTGCCTACAGCAGACACTGGCACTCTGGGTAATTGTTGCCTGGTTAAGGCTTTTCATAATTTAGACTGAGAAAAATACATTCATGCAGCATTGATGGAAAGGCCTCAAAGCCACTTGATATTTCAGTTCTGGCATAGGCCTGGATTTGGCATTGGTGTCAGTGGACCTTGCTAATTCCAGTGGAGGGGGAAAATCTGCCATCAGTACTAATATCTTCTCATCTGTCATCTGCTTAGAAGTCTGGGTATTATGAGATCTAAGTGACTGGTATCTGTGTCACTGGTTGCTGTCCTTAACTTGTCACACATGGGGCTCTCACTGAATCATTGGCAATGATATGTGTATGGAAGGAATGAGTTCTCATGCAGAGGTCTGGAAGCAAAGAGCTCAGGGTTCAGCTCTCTCCAGGAGGACACGGTGTCTTTGCACTTCCCATGTCTGGGCCAAGAAATGAGCATGGGCAGCACTGTGCCTCCCCTAAGTGACTGTTACCAACAGGGGGGAGATTGCATAAGGCACTTTCAAACATTATTCCAGACAAACCTGACACCGTGCTGACTTCACTGACCAATGAAGGCTAGAGCTAGGCGTTTGGGAGGCATTTTGTGGCACCCTATTTATAATATAGCAGCTTTCTTCTACTGTCCACAGAATGTATTCTGTATGCCTGCAGTAGCAGTCGTAGTAGAAACAGGAGAGTATAGATATTAAACAAGATTTTGCAAATATTCTTTCTTTCCAAGATAGAGATTTTGCTGGCCTCTTATCTTTTAGTGGTTTTTTCAGTAAAATAAGGTGGAGAGTGTATTTTTTCTGTTCTCCTGCTTGTATATAGAGGCTACAAACTCCCACTGGTATGCATGGCAGGACAGGAAAAATTGTTGCATTAGCAAAGAACTGCGGACCAAAAATGGAGTTTGTGTAATCAAAACTCTGCTAGGTGTTCCAGAGACAGTAGCTTTCCCAATCTTCTCCAGTGCTGTAGGCAAATCTTCACAAGTTTGTCTGTGGAAGAGACCATTGCTGCCTTCCACCCCTCAGGCAGGATTCCTGAAATAGCAAAATGTATTCATGCCTGATCCCTCTGCTTGTCCTTCATGTTCATCAAGATGGCCTTTGGAGCACTGCCAGCATACCCTTACTAGTGTACAACTCCAAGGAAAAGGCATGTTAGGAGGATGAGCAAGTGAGGGATGGGGAAGTGTCTCATACAGACGTCAAGTCTCTGCTGATCAGTGGTCCCTTGGTGGTCCTAATTGGTTGTCACAGGTTAGAACAAGCCTAGATTGCTCTCACTTATTGCCAGGGCCAGGACTGGAGCCAGTGGCTGAGAGCTGACCTTGAAGACTGCCACTGTGCTTTTGCTAAGACATGGTTTAGTCAGGATCAGAGCTAGCTCCTGCACCTTCCCCTGGAGAGCAACACAGGGAAACTTTGCCAAGGAGGGATTAGCCAAGGGGGTGGAGGTGCAGTGCAGTGCAGGTTAATGTAAGTGCATTTAAGCCACGAACCTCCTCTCAGCATTCATCATTTCCTTCTGTGAAACGTGCCGCTATTGCTGTCAGAGTTGATCCTTGTCCAGCTGGATATTGCTACTTATGTACATGATCCCAGACCTTCCCAGAAGCCAGGATTGTTAATGCCATGAATCACACAGGCTCAGCTGGCTCACACACTGGGCTTTCTTTCAGGGATCTTTTTATTGGCACAGTTTTCTTGCTCACCTTGAGAAATGCAGCAGGGTTTAGATTGTCATGCTTACCCTTTTCCTCATGCAATGTTTGATTTATTACCTATTTTGCTATTTTAATTGGCATCTGTAGCAGATCCACATGAATGCTGCAGAAATATGAGAATGCATGTTTCCACTTGTCAGTAAATTTGCATCTCTTGCATCTGTGCTATTTAATTCTGGAGATAAGGGATGATGCCTTTTGTTCTGTGTTTATGAAGCACTGGAGCAGTACGTAATAAGGTGTTCAGGTGCTTGAAGTGTGCTGCAGGACCTGTTTTTCTATTATACCATGACACAGAGACTTCAGGGTAGGATGTCTGAATATTGTGGCAAAATCTTCCTTGAGTTGCTGTTCCAGGATGGATATTGCCATCTTCTAAGCTTGTCCTGCAATCTGTGTGTTTAAATACAGTGCTTTACACTGAAACCTGTTAAAATGAAAATTTCATCCCTCTCAGATTGTCTCTGTCATTTTATATGACTGCCAGTCTGTCTTAATATTTTCATTCTACTCATGTTTGTCATCTGAAAATCTGATCGTCAAAGTTTTTAAAAATACTTCTGGATCACTAATGAAAACTATTGAACTGTATCAGATCTAATTTACTTCAATGCAAAAAAAAAAAATCTCTAAAAACAATGTGATTTCAGTTATGGATGTTCAATAAATTTGTGTCTGCCAGCCTGTCATTTCATCAAATCAATTTATTTGAGCCAGTTTTTATCAGAATACACTGCAAAGATTATCTGAGCACTTCAGCAAGGTCTATGTATACTTTATTACACTACATTACATACCTGTAGTTTTCTCCATTAAACAAACCATAGATTCCTAAGGATATTTTCCATAAAACTGTATTGATGGTATTAATTGCATCCTTCACTGGCTATCAGTTGAGCCTTGTATTAATTTCCCCATGATTTTTCTTGGGATTGATGTTAACTTAATTTCCCTAGGTCATCTTCCTTTTCCTTTTTGAATTTTCTTTCACTAAATTTGCATACCAGAAATAATGTATAAAATATTTTTTTGAGTTTCCTGTGTGGTATCCCCAGGTATAAGTTTTTGCACTACTCGCAAGAATCTTAAAGGCATCAGATAATTTCTTGCTTTTCCTGAAAATGGATATAAATGAACACTGTTGTTTGATAGTCAAGCAATAGATGTATACTAGTTTGTTTATTTGTTTAAAACTACATCTGCTGGGGAAAGTTCACTGCATTCTGTTTATGAGCCGAAAGGAAATTAAAGTCTTTGTCAGCTAGCTACTTGATTCTGTCATTTTTTTGTGTGTGTGCCCATATTGTTTTCTTCACTAGTTCTTTGACAAAATTTGCCAGGAATTAAATATTGGCAGGGAAAAAAAATCAGGGACACTGCAGGGTCAGCAAGAGCTGCCTTAATTTGCAGGGGGAAAAGAAAAGGGATTCTGTTTGTTTCAAATTAAGGATATTTTTGCAGATGAAAATATATGCATTTTATCACTTTTCTCTGTCTTTTGGTCACCAGAAAGATTACTATTTTATTTTCAGATTTAAGAACCTTTAACATTACATACATGGCTTTACACTGCCTATTGCTTCTGCTGCCACTGGAAGTCTCTGGGCTCTGATGACATTGGGCTGCTTCTGACTGTGGCTCATTGGAAACTGAGCAGGGGTTTCATCTTCTTCCCTCAACTCTTCTCTCTCTTTTTTTTTTTTTTTTTGTATAAAAGATGAGAAATTATTAGTACTTACACTATTTAATTTGTTCTGCTCCAGGTCTTCAGCTTTGAGTCACTGTAATTGCATTTGAGAATTGAAGTCTCTCAGGCTTGTATTAATATGATTTTTCACTTCAGGTTTTTTTTTCATTCCTAGCAAGCAGGTACATGCAGAAAAGGAACTAGATCATAGTACTAAAGTTATAATCTGAAATTTGCAGAACATGGATGTCCTAATTTGAAAACAATCGAAATCTTTATTTCCTAACAGTAACTATAACTTGAAAACTGTTTGTAGCATCATTGGCATGCAAATGTACCAACTAGAGTAATTAAAAAGGTGCTTAATAAATAGAACATAACTGAGTTTTATAATTGTCTGGTTTCTTGGATAATTCCCAAATGATGAGAAGGTTTGTCAGAATATGCTGGAGGTGTGTGATTAATCCAACTTTGTTTCTTTTTTTCCCCTAGTCTGACTGATTCCATGTTTGGGTATACTCTGTACTGTGAGAAGCCTCTTACTCTGAGCCAAAACTCATCAGAGTCCATTCCAACATTGCAAAGACCTTCAGGTCGTGTTCTGTTTTTCCTCCAGATGGTTTTAAAGGTTGGTAAGAGTCTTGGATATGACAGAAATTTACTTCCTCTGCAGATCAGGAAAACAATACATTCAATGTATTCAGTGGATCTGCTGCCTGTAAGAGCCTTTCTGAGTTTTCATGCCCCTCCACAACCCTTCTTTGTATTCTTCAAATACTCGGTTTGCAGTAAATATAAAAAAGTTCATAGGTCTTTGGGCCAAGAGCACTCCAAAACTACTTGGCTCCAAGAATATTCATCTCAGTATTCAAGAGGGATGTATTTTCTCGCTTTGTCATGTAGATCCATCTTCTGGTGTTTTACAGTTTCTAACTGAATGATCCAATTTGATATGGATCTGAGAAAGAGGATGAGGTTGCTTAATGGCTGGGAATTAAAAAAAAAGAATCCACGAGGTAGAGTCAATGCCTTAGATTTTAGCTATTATATTTTTTAGATTCTGTGCTCTTTTGGTGAGTAGTTTTAACTTTCATATTACATGCTGCTAAGCTCTCTTCACAGAGTAGATAGACAAAACGATTCCTTCTCTAGTTTGATATCAAGGACAACTTTCAGGCAAAAGAACAAAAACAATGGGGAAGTGAGAAGGGAA
The DNA here is from genome assembly GCA_018697195.1 of Certhia americana. NCBI lineage: Eukaryota > Metazoa > Chordata > Aves > Passeriformes > Certhiidae > Certhia > Certhia americana. The sequence continues at coordinate 14,054,815 of CM031860.1, forward strand.
AAACAAGGAGGATGGAGCTTCATAACCTGAATCTATAATTGGACAATTAAGTCCAATATGCTAATGGACCAGAACTTATAAAAGTGTGAGACCTTGTGATCAGTTGTCCATTTTGTGACCATTTTGGGTGCATCTTGGGTGTAGCCTGGCCGGGCTCTTGTGCTGCCCAAGTGTGCCCATTGAGGCCTTTTAATAAACCCCTACTTTATCCTTTTGCTCTGTCTAGTCTCTGTGCCAGGTCAGCCTCCAGAAGGCATCAGAGTGACAATAAAAAAAGAAAAAAAAAAAAAAAAGAAAAAAGAAAAACTCCAAACAACCAAACCTTGGCTTGCACTTTATCTCACTGCTACCAGCTCTTTTCATACTCAGATTAGGCAGGCTGCATGTTGACACAGCCTAGACTGCACATTCTTACATGAAAAAGCAGCTTTTTTAATTAAACGCACTTGCTTCTTTTTTCATAATGGCAAGCCTGCTGCAGTTTACAGTGTAATTCATTCTATTGAAAACTGAATTTCTTATCTTTTTTTTTTTCCCAACCAAATGCTTTCTTTCTCAAACTCATAATTTTCTTTGTCTTCAGTATTTGCCTTCATTCACAAGAACAGTGTCATATTAAGGTTCCTTAATTTTCCCTGGAAATTTTGTGTCTGGTGATTTTTCATTTCATCCATTGCAGTGACTCCAAAGAAGTCTCTTTTCCCCTCCTTTCCATCTTCAGCCTAAGGTACACACAGTGTCTAGTGAATTTAACCAATTAAGTTACATCAAAGTATTACAAATTGCAAACGTCTAAACTAAGATTAATACAACTATATTACAGCCAGGTGTTCAATTAAACTGTCAATAGGAATAATGAAATGGGAGAAAAACTACCCTACCCTAAAACCGCTTTTATATCCCAATATATTGATAAGTAAATGTTTAGCAAGCAAGTTGAGACATAGGCAGAATATTTATGTGCTTCTGTTTATTCCAGCCTTTTAGCTTCTGCTTGGGGATTAACAATGAAAGCAATGTCTTCTTGGATTCATTTTCTTTAAATTATATTAACTTTCTTGGAAACATTTTGATATGAGAGTGATGTTACTAGTCCCTCTTTGCCTTTTGTAATGAAGTAAGCAAACCCAAGGACTGCTCTTAGCTGTAAAGGCTTTTGAGAAAAACATTTTGTAGGCTATCCAACAGCCAGGCTAACTTGAACTGCCAAGTTTAATTTTTCTTGTAAAATCTGAAGCAAATGCATTGCAAAGTTGTTCATTTAATCTAAGTGTGCTTCTGGGCTTAGAAGTAAATCCAACCCCCAAGCAGTATTGATGAATCATAGTCCACAGACACCTGTCAACAGGGAGGCAAGGCTGAGCAAAAATGCGTTTGCAACTTCTCTCCTTTCCTCTAATTTATATAATTTAACAAATGTTTACTAGAGTTTTAATGGATCTAGTAAATCATGCCAAAGATGCCTATGGAGCTAATTTTCTAAAGCAACTGGAGATGAATATTTCATTTAGTCCTTTGTTGTGTCACTACTCAAAATAACATCTCCAAATTGCCTCCAAATATGGAGGAAATCATCACCAAAGGCACTGGGTGTTGTTTCTGCTGGAATCGACTTCTTGCTTAGGGGTCCAGGCACCTCCTGTCTTCAAGGGTGTTGCATCACAGCAGCTTTTTTCCTGGAGCACCTGGCTTCAGTATCTCTGAGCAATTACTGGTGGTGTTCACCACAGACCTTATCTGGCCACTTGTAATTGTGTTTGTTTGGGGGCACTGTGCTGTTAAAACTTTCTCTAGAGAACAGACTGCAGTTAGGCAGTCAGGTGCTCATCAGGAAGGCTCTTTTCTGAGTACAAGTAGCAGGAGCCTATTGCTGGCAACAGGAAGAGTGTGCTATCCTTTCTTAGGCTGCAAGGGCTCCCATCTGGTAAGGAGAGACTGAGCACCACACTGTGTGTTGGGGCAGTCTCAGCCATTTCATGAGAAGGGTGATTTCCCAGTCCCACTCTCCCCACCTGTTCAGTCAGCCTAAATGCTAAGGCTTCAAGATCTGGCTTTTCAGGGGCTCTTTCTCATGCCTTCAGTTTTCAATTAAAGAGCAGATGGGGCAGTGGTATCCACTGGCTGCAGAAGAAGAGCTGTCATTCTGCATGTGTCACTGGTTTTGTTTTTAATTTGGTTTTGTGATTTCAGAGGCAGCCCAGTCTTGACCTCTGCTTAGGCTCAGTGTATAATTGTATTGTCTCTGCTGTCTGCACTGACTAACACCATCCTAGAAATTGTTTAAGTGGCTGCAATCCAACTTCACAAGACCTCTGAAGTATTTCCTGCTGAAATATTGTTCTACACCCTGAACTGACCAAAACTTGCCTTTGCTTAAGAGCACTACTGATATCTTATGTCTTAAACACCTCTGGAAAACTCTGAGCATACCCCTGGGAGAAGGGTTTTTTCCAGTTCTTTTGAGGCACTGGTGGTGTGGTCTTTCCACCGGCCAAATTCTACCTGTTGGTGAGAGTAGTTTTGCCAAGATGCTGTCCAAGAGGACAGCAAGTGAAAATCACACCGCCTATCCTGTTTTCTCTCTGAAACAGGGTCTACTTTGCCAGTCTTTGGTAAAGTATTTTCACTCCACTGCTGCTGTTTAGAGGATGACTCTTGGCTCACTAAGCTGCCCAGAGAGAAAAAAAAAAAAAAAAAAAAAAAAAAAAAAGGAAGGTGCCAGGAATGGTGGGAGAGGGAAAAAGTAGGAGAAACTCAGCTCCAGATGCCTACTTGACCTCATTTTCAGATCTTGTGCTTTAAACACCAAAATCATATTTATTTTAGCCGTAAGTCAGATAGAGGGGATTCCCACTGTCAGGTTTGCAGCTGCTGCTGGGAAACACAGGACAGAACACAATTCCTCAGTCATCTTTGTGCCCGTGGTGCCAGTTTTCACTGAGGTGCAACTAAGCAGGAAGCTGGAATTCTTCAGGGACAAGGCATGATTCAGAAAAAGCAAGGAAAGCAGCAGCTGTTCGTGATCCCTGCAGATGTTTACCAAACCAGCCTCTTCTTAAGGGAAAACCCATTGATTAAATTCATTCTCTTCCTCCTTTGCTTTGCTAAAGATTGCTGCAGGCGATGTTTTTTTAAATTAATATATTTTTTGAGTGAAAGCAGTGATGGATCAGAGCTGGAGTTCTTTCCACTCCCTCTTCAGATATTTTTTAAAAGATTTTTGCATTGATTGATTTTGGCAAAATTGCATACTGTTCTCGCTTGTGCAGATGTTAAGGCTACAGTGACTTCATGCTATTTTGGAACTAAATCAAGCTGCAATACAGCTATACCCAGCATCCTTGTTATTGTTTTACCCACCAAAAAGTGATGGGAACCATCCTCAAATAAACTTTTATTCTAGAGAACAGTACCACATGGAGATCACTGAACCACTAAACTGGCCACAAGCCACTGTTTATGAGACATTATTTGATTCTTTTAATTTGGTTTCTTCTATTTCAAGCAGAAATCTGTGAACCATAAATCGAAGAAAACTTTATTTCAGAAGCACCTAAATACAATAGATTTGAAGCAAAACATTTTACTCAGCAGCTGGTCCAGAGCTGAGTAAATATTATACTCTGAGTGCTCCATAATATTCCTGTTGCTGGCCATGAGGTCTGTGAAACAGAAAGGGAGTCCCTGGTGTGTTTGTCTCATGGGAATCCTTGCTGTACAAATTGCTTCAGAGCAGCCCAAAACTTCCAGGTCCTCCATCTCAGCTCTCTCATGGGAACACTAGCATTTTTAAGAGCCATATTTTCACCTCTTTCAGGATGTTATTATACTGAGGTGGGAGCAGAGTGTGGCCAGGTACTGAACCTTGAATTCATTAACTAGGTACTCCGGGACCCAGAAGAGTGTTGAAGAAATCAAAATCTCAAAGTAACTGGACTAAAGTGAAATGTCAGACTTACATTCTTCATTACTTGTTGTAAGGTTTCTGCAGACAGCATTTTAAATTATTTAGCTTGAAACAGAATTTAGATGCCACAAACGGGGAATGTTTACACAGTCTTAGACATATCAGGCATAGCTTTTTATTTGCAGAGAGATTTATAAAACAAATCAGTTACCTCCAAACATGACACAACAATATTGACTCTGAATCCTTCCAAGTCATGCCTAGCAGGCTTGACTTTGATTTAACAGGTAAATTTGAAGAATGGTTTAATTTGGATTTTCCTTCCTGTAGCTAGACTGCAGGTATCTGACAAAAATATTCCTGAGGTAAATGTTACTACTCACAGTCCCTGTGTTGTCACTGCAAATTATTTACCTTTGTGAATTGTGACAGTGGTTAAAAAAACACTGGAAATGACAGGCTCATGTTCTTACAATAGCATTCTACATCTAATTCCCCTCTTCCTGGTGACATTCTCAGATGTGTAAAGTGACTGGATCTTATCCAGGCCATTCCATACTGCTTAGAGAAATTGTTCTAACAACTCATTACTTCGTTACAATAAGCATGATACACTGATTAGACTAATAGTTGCCTTGGACTATAACTTACAGGCTTTCCTACTTTAATTTAGATGCATGCAATATGGAGCGTAACAGCCACACAATTAAACAGATTCTTTCATAGAAATTGCCCAGCAGGGATGGATGATCCCCATTCAAATTTTCTGTTGAAAATTACAAAGACTTGTGAACTGCAGTTTTAGTTTCTTTTTTCTTTTATTTTTTTTTTTTTTCCACAGCTGAGGGATACATCTGTAAGCCTCAGGATACATTCATGTGTCTCTGAACTTATCTTCTTTTGTGGGTGTTAAAAATTCGGCTATAGAGACAAGTTGAATTTACACTACACAGTAAGACTCAGAGATATAACAGTACTTTCTCTGTTGATGTCAAGAAAAGTCTTGCAAATGTCATAGGACTAAACTCTGAATAATTTGAGACCCAGTCATAATTTTGGAAATTTCAAGGGAAAATCATAGTCTTAAGGATAAGAATTCTACTGACTCCATGATGTAAAACTGCTGCATATTCTCATTCTTCAGATGATGATGATTGTATATATAATTTTATTTTTCAGACTAAAATGTTCATAAGACTGCTAGCAAGCCTGCAAGAACACCTTTCACATATTTTTTATTTAATAGCTCAGAACATATTTGTTCTCTTCACCTTCTGCTAGTTTTCATTTTGGTTCTAGGCATAAATGAAGAAACAGACTTCCAGTAGAAAATCTGATGAGCCTGATCTAGGGAGGGACTTGACACCTAGTCCTGACTTGCCTGCATGGTCTTACTCAGTTTTCCCAGCTGAGATGGGTTTATTCTCCTAAGCTATTAATGTAGAGCAGACATTGCCAAGAAACTAATGAATAATCTACAGGGGATGGGTGTCCCCTCCTTTTCTGTTCTTTATATACAGTCCTGCATTTCAGTGATGTTCAATGTCCTTCCATGATGTTCAGCACACAGTATTCAGTTTTGTCTTTACAACAGTTACCTGGTTGATGATTTCCCATTGCTCTGAAAAGGCTAAATATTTTCTTCTCTCTCCTGAGGCACTTTCATTTATTATCTTTCCAAGCTGCTTCTTTGAGCTGAAATCCCTTCAGAGAGTTCTTAGAAGATCAGGACTGGTTTATTTTTAAAACTGTAGTATTCTGCTAATTCCGAACAGTTGTTTAACAGTTGAGAATTTTCCCCCCCCCAAACTCCACTCAGGCCTGCTCTGGACATTTCTGTTACATTTCAGTCATGGGAATGCTGAAAATCTGGGGTTGGATCTCAGGTTGCACCAAGAGTGGGGTTGTGATATGACTGTTCATTGCATGCAGATGAGGCTTGCAGAATTAGCTCTCTTCACCTCTTCTGGAATTTCCAGACCTTGGAAGCATCTTCCTGGTGGTCTACACAGGTGATCTAGAGACAAATTGCCTTTAGCTGCTTGTGTACCAAGCCAGCCACTTTGATATCACAATATCACCAGGCCAATATGTAGCTGGGTCTTGGTTTTAAGCCCAGTTGCTCTTAAAAGTGACAGCTTCTTCAATTGCAGGTTTAAAAAAAAATACAATACAAAACCAACCACCAACAGACAAGTTTGAACTTTTAGGGGTGAATCTTAATTTTGTTTAGGCACATAAAACTCATTTCTTTAAGGTAAAACAAACTTGGGAATTTTCATTGTCTGCAGAGCATATAAGACTATAATACATTCGGCAAGCAAATTTCTGCTTCTAAGTAAAAAAAAAATAATTTAAAGACCTACACAGGGGGTCACAATTTGAAGAGATAAAATATTGCAGTGGTGTGTGTTTTCATGCTTGATGATGGCATTTACAGTGCCCAGGAGATGGATGTACCTGCTGGTGTCCCAGATGTTGGCATGGACAGACTTCAGGAGGAGTTCTTGCATACTCCTGGGCTAGTTCCTTTGATGTTGACCTAGAGAAGAGTTTGTGCTTGCTTTTAAGTAGAGCTGAAATTGTGAATACAGCTCTGTTGTTAGGTTTGGCAGATGATGGGCTTGTTTTCCTCCTCCTCTTTAGTTGAACCAAAACTCAGCATCTAATGATCATCTGCTTGTTCTTCTTTGACCTCTGTAAAATTTCATGGTAGGTACAAGTTTGCCATCGTGGCAACTTCTGGATTTAATGAATACCACTGACACCGACTGAGGCATCATGAAGGGAAACCCAGACAGACGCTGACAATATAAATTCTCTATCATGTTAATGTTCTTTCTCCTGATGTCATCCTTTTCTTTCCCCACCTGCACCTCAAACTCCTACTCTATAGAGGCTTCCTTTGTGCATGATTAGTCACAGCTTCTTCCTGACAAAATAAACCTGCCTACATTTTTATTATCATAACTGAGTGCCCTGAAATTCTCTCTGAATTTCTTTGTTTGAGCAGTTCATCCCTTCTCATTTCTTTCCTTCTTCTTTCTGATAGGTGTTCACTACAGAGTGTGAGAGGCGAGGAGAGGTCAGTGAAAGTTGTAGGTGCCCTTTCAATCAACTGTTTATTAATGGTAGGTAACATTTTTGCAGAGTTGTGCTCAGTATGAAATCTTTTCAGGGCAGCTTTAGAAACTGTGCATCTTCTGTGAATTTTTCTTTGCAGAGCTATATCCAGCAAAACTGAAATGACTAACAAAAATATTTCATCTTGTAACTCTGAAATTTCACCCATCATGTGGTTTTGAAGGCAGCTTATGGTTATGAAAATATTGCAGAGCCATATTGTCTTACAGGATGCTAGAAAAAAGGGCCTATACTTAACTTAGATGATTATTTCCTTTGAAATATTATGAAAATTTCTTCTCACTTCCCTCCTAAGAAACAGCTCTGAGTGCTCAAACTGAATTGCACATAGTTGTTAAGCTGTAAGAGATGGAAAGGATTGACAGAAGTAATAACACAGCTACAGAAGTCTTAGTGGTAAACTATAGAAAATTCATTGCGCCCTCAATTGTAGATAGAGGTGGAATCTGCATTAACATTTTTTAATTCGTACATATTTTCTCAAAGGGGCTTATTGATCCAAGGTCTTCCAAGCTCAGGGAGTATGATCTGAGGCTATTGAGTCTTTCAGAACACAGACAGAAAATCTCCTTCTGGGGGAGTAAGGGTGGCCCACCACAATCTAAGCAGCTCATCTGAGGGTGCTGGTGACCTGGTTGTTGCAAGTCACTTCCAGGAGACTGAATGGAGCAGTCATCCAAAGGAGTCCTTAGGCATAAATATTCTTGCTGCCACATCTCAGCTGGCCCATAGGACTACACAGAGTCATAGAATAAACTGAGTTGGAAGAGACCCACAAGGATCATCAAGTCCAACTCCTGGCCCTGCACAGGAGTGTCACAAGAATCACACCATGTGTCTGAGAGTCCAAACACTTCTTAAACTCTGTCAGGCTTGCTTGCTTCCCTGGAAATCCTGATCCAGTGCCCAAACACCCTCAGGCTGAGGAACCTTTTCCTAATATCCAACCTGAACTTCTCCTGGCACAACTTCAGGCCGTTCCCTTATGCCCTACCACTGGTGGCTAGAAAGAGAGATCTGTGCCTGCCTCTCCTCTTCCCCTCAAGGGGAAGCTGTGCGTACTTAATGCAAATCTTCAGACAGGGTGCATGCAGGAAAAATCGCTGTATTTAGTAATGATTTTGTCTGGTTATATTTTAGAAATAGATGGGAAAATGAAGTGAGAGACAAATGTCAAGAATAAATCTTTTGCCTTACTGAACAGGACCTGGCCAGCTCTCACAGAGGTAAGCAGAGATTTGCCTACTGAGCAGTGGGGAGAGGGAGAGAGAAGTAAGGAACTTCCCGACATCGTCCCCTCTTTAAAACCATCAGAGGTGCTCGGGGCAGGGCGGTGCCGGCCCCGAGGATGCTCTCCAGGCCGGGAGCATCTCCCGCGGGGAAGCTGCCAGGAGCGCTGGGTTTCGCTGGCCGTGCATCGCCACCTGGTGCCTGGCGAGCAGAGGAGCCCTTAGACTCGGCTTTGCCAGGACATCTTCCCCTCTGCTGTCCCCGCTCTGCCAGCCGCGAGTTCCTCTCCAAACCCAGCAGCCAAGGGCGAGAGCCGTCGGGAAATGCGGCTAAAATGCGGTGGAAAGCTTTCCAAAAGGTGTTACAGCTATTAGCTGTGGCCAAGGCGGGGGATGGTCTTGTGCTCAAAACTGGTGCTGTGTTTGCTGCTCTGTCCTCCCTCCCAATTTAAAGGATCTTTTTCCTCTGTCAGCTTTGAGGGTAGTCTTCTTCCACATTAATTCTGTGTCACCAAATCTAATTTTTCCTGAATTGTAGGGGAAAAGTGGAGCTGGTGATCTGAGAAATATAAACATATATATACATTTAAGCATTTGGCGAAGCATTGCTTAATGTTGGAACAAATCCCTTATTTTCCCCTACATGATGTCTTCCTTTGTATAAAAAGGCATAAATGATGTAAGAAATTAAGTGAAATTAAGAAAGATTAATGTCATTCTGCTCATGCATCACAGATGATGGCACACTGTGCCAACAGAGAGAGACAGAGCCCAAGAGAATAGAGACAATCTGACTGCAAGATGTTCAATCTGACAGGGGTAGGAGGCTCAGTCTGACTATCAAAAAGACTCAGGATATTTTTTCTTTGTTGATAAAAAGACAGACAAGCAAACAAACAATAAAAAAGCAGCCCAGTATTTTAGCATATTAAAAAAAGAAATCATTCAATCTTTGGGGTGTCTAAAGGAATCACTAGAACCAGAAAACGCTCCTGAGATTGTGGATAAATAGAAAAGACATCTAAGACCTTAAGTGCAGTGGCTGAATGGTTATTTTTGCCAAAAGCATCTAATCTTTGAGAATGAAGGAAAAGCTCTTAGTGGGATATAAATTTACTACCTGTTAGAAGACCAACTGTAGGCATAAAATATGTTTATGCATTAATAATTTATTTTATCTACATAAAGAGCAGTATGAAAGCTCCTGGTGTTAATTGCACTTCAATTTGAGCACATTAATTACACTAATTAGAAAATCAGCATGTCTTATTAACAAGTAACAACGTGTTTTTTAAAATATAGTAATATTTTTATTTTTATATTAGTTTTATATGATTATTTATTATATTAAGTAAATAATAATTTTTTAAAATTTGGTCTGAGCCCCAGAAAACTTCACATATAGTAAAGTTAGCTATGACTACAGATGTTTAGTTGGAAGGATTTCCTGGAAGTGCAACATTAGCAAAACTTCTCTCTTTTAATCTGGCTGAAGGTACCTGCCAGTACAATGCTCAGTGCCCACTGCAGAACAAGCTTAGAGTAATGGTCAGTGTTTCACACACCTGTTGGGAGATCAGAACAAAGGAAACCCATTTGGACTAGTTGTATAAGCACGAGGTTACAATGGAAGACAGTTGTATTGTGAAGAGGTAAACAAAAGAAAAATCCTCTTGGAGGAGATTAATTCTGAACTCAAATGACCTAAGAAACCATCTCCTGTAAACAGTATTATTGCTTGAAAGAGAGGTGCGTCCATTCATTGCCTAGAGGCACAAACAAGTAATATTGGTGGTCCAAAATCTGGTTATAAAAATAAACATAATCATAGAGGGAGCAGTGAGGAAAAAGCCATGGCTTTTCAAGAAATCTACATATTTCTGTAATTTGTAGATGTATTGCTTAATTCTGTAGGTCCTGCATTACATTAACGGCAGTTAATGAACTCAATATATAAAAGTAACAAAAAGCAAAATTATTTTTCATTTCATGCCTTGCAAGTCATAAAGCAATCAGAGCATTCAATTTCAAAGATGGATAACTACAAAACAGCCTCTACTGAATTAAAAGATCTTCAAGTATTTGCAACTACGCTCTCCTTTGTTTCTTTTTACAATTCTATATATTATAACTAATTGGAAACTACTTTTTTTTTTTATTCCATACAGAAGGAGACAAGAGAAATGGCTTCTGTGAGATACCTTCATGATTGAAGGTGAGTGGGATGAACCCTGTCCATGATGAAGAGTGAATCTGGTGAGTGAATGGAGACTCAGGGAGGCTCCAGGGAGCTGGGTGAAGGTCACCAGCACATCATAGCTTGTCTTGCACTAGGGCACTTTTCTCAAGATTTGTCTCCAAACATTACAGAGGTTTAGTAGTTGAGGAAAAAAAAATATTTGAAAAAAAAGTTTTTAAAAAGAGTTTAAAGAATAAAAAAAAAAAAACAAACAAAAACCAAAAGCCAAAACCTCCTGTAGTTTATTTAGCAAGTTAGTCTATTTAAACAGCTGAGCACTAGACTCAATGAAACAATATTGCCTCCCCTTATTTCAGCTTAAACTTGTAAGGCTACAAGTAGCTGCAGTTCAATTCATTAGACAAATTGTACTGCCCAGTGCCATCTTGCATTTGTATTAAGACAAATTGCAAATCAGGTCCCTAAAATGTAGGCATCATCCAGTCTGAAGTACCTGTTAGGTCTCCCTGTAACCAATGTCTTTTCTTTTCCTTGGTTTTACTGGCACTCAAGCCGTGACTGAAGCATCCATGCACACTGACATCCCACCTCCTCCAGGAGAAAATAAAGTGATTGCACGCAGAAAGGTACTTTCTGCTCTGAATAGTAACCACAGTCTGTCATTTTCAGATAGTTTTGTCTGCTCAATTGCCCAGTCAACATAAGCCTAACAAAGTGGCAGGGTACTTGTGTTCCCTGGGCAGAGCCAGATGTGCTGTCCTAGACTACTTGATGTTCTCTGTTTTGCTTTCTCAGTTGCTTTCATTTCACAGCTTTACTGTAAATGTAATTGGGTTTTGCTCTCTTACTGCTGGAACACCAAGGAATGGAAAAGACATAGCAAAAGCAGAAAGAAATAGCTATTCAGGAATGAGACTACAAAGTTCCTTTAATTTTCCTTTTTTCTGTTCTCTCCTAAAAGCGATTCCTACTAGGTAAAGTTTCAAGAACAGAAACACCAGCACAAAAAGCAATTAGGACTATTCTTTGAAAATACATGCATCTTAGAAAAATCTCTTTTTAATGTGTAGAGAAACTGTCATTTGAGCTGTTCATAACATCAAACACTCATGCTGTTTTGCTGTTGGCAGATCACTTACTCATGGTAGTTTTCTTTTGGAAAGACCAAAGGTCTTTCCACAGTCTTGCATGGCTGTGTCATGGTGTGGCACAGGTCTTGGAACAGGGCCTGCAACCCTCACCTGGAGAAACAGCATTGCTGACAAAGGAAAGTTAGTGGATTATCTGGCTTCAAAAATTCTGTGCAGATTACTACAACTGGGAAGGCTGTAGTTGATGTGGCCTCAAACCTGCCTCATCTTTGGGCTAGCACAATTATTTGTGTAGTCAGGTGACAGGTGAGACTCTGGGAGCTGAAAAATAGCCTTGCCAAAACCAATGAAAAAATCTATTTTTCAGTTTATTTTTTGGCTGTTGACTATTTGGGTCCTGTTCTAGTGTTTGACTCTCTGAGCCCCCGAGTCTGTTCCCTCCCCAGATGGAGAACAGGACTCAAAAAAAAAAAAAATCACTGTCTTCCATCTCACTTGGAAAGACTGCTAGCTTTAGCCTACCTGGGGTGGGCAAGGGTGACATCTCCCCTTGCTTTTCCCTATTGGAAGCTCTTCCTGACTCTCTTAACTCTGTAGGACTAGTCTGATTCCCTCCCCCTTCCGCAGAGGGACTCCCTGCTGTCTTCTGCATGGCACCAGATCTCACTGCACTCCGTGAGATTACCTCTAGCATTTCTCTTGCAGGAGCCAGCAGTTTCAAGGCTGCTTTATCTTTTTTTTTTTTTTTTTGTTACCAAATGATAAAGATGCCTATTAACTTCTTGCCAGAATCCTGGCTCAAATAACAGATATGATTCTGAATGTGGGTAATTGCCACGAAGCCAGACCAAAAGGTCTCTGAGATCTTTCTCAGGAATTTCCACAAGGTGTGTTGCTGTCACGCTTTGTAATGCGGACAAAATTTTAAGCTGTTCTTGAGAACGAGCTCCCCCCATGATCTTACTTTTTGACTTTTCTTACCTATATCTGTGTGGTCTGCAAAATTAGTCCAGAAATTGTCCTGGATCTCAGCCAGCAAGATGCAAGTGGAGGATTACCATGTGCCATCCAGTCTTCCCCCTTTCTGGATCAGGATTACAGCAGCCTCTCCCTGCAGAGATTCAGGATTCTTTCTTTCTTCTTGGAATCGTGCTTTTCTTTCCTCTCGGGCTGGTGTTTAGTGGCTTGAGCTTGGATCCAGAGCTCATGCTCATGCAGGGATGCCAGATCTCAGGGTTTTGTGTGTTTTTGTGATTCCTGAGAATGCAAAAGTCTTTCCCCAGCACCAAGATCGAAGCAAAGGCCGAGAGCTGCCTCTTCTGCTTTTTCAAGGTTGTTTATTCTTTCTTATCTATACATTTTCTTCCCTGACCCACAGATATCTTTGAAGCAGGTCAGTTCACAGTGAATAACACTGCCCCAAAGGTGACGAGTATCCTTATACTAAAATTTATATCTACTTTGTTTATAAAGAATTCTCAATGCCTATCTTTCATGTTAGGAAGTCAGGCTCTGCTCTAAACCAACCAAAGATGCCAACACCATGGCAGAATATGGAGGCGATGAAGAAGGAAGAAGAAGCCCTAGAACCACGTGGAGCCTCCATGTTATGTTCTTCTGTTTATCAGTTTAAAAACCTTATAAATCTATTTTTCACCCTGTGACTAACTATCACTCTGCTTAAACTCTTGTAGTCTGTAAATCCTCACACAGAGATGGCAATTTCTCCCAAGGGCTAAAATCGAAGGCATGGGAGTTTTTGACTCATTGCCAAGGTTTCCCAGCCCCCTGTCCAGGTCTGAAATCATCCAGGACAGTCAGAGGAGTATGCTGGACTCCAACACTCAGTACTGCAGAATATTCAGAGAAGAACTTGTGCTAGCACAAGGAAAGAGTGTGGAAACAAACAACTGGGGAGAAGGGCAGGATTGCCTCTTCTGGTGGCTGTGCTTGCTTCAGTAGGCTGCATGTGTCATCTGAAGTACTGCCAAAGGCTACTCATCTGAAAATGTTTAAGTCACTGCACAGCCCAGCTTGATTCCCTCTCATTGGAAAACACATCTCAGTCTGTCAGTGCTATTCAGGAATCTAAAATTTGCAGTGTTTCCCCTGTCTAGATCCTTGCTTTGGGAGGTAACCTTGAGTAAATCTGGGGAGAAAACCATCAGATGGGGTGACATGCCATCATTGTTGGTTGCGTTAAAGTCTTTTTCAGCTTAGCACACAGAGAAACAGGATCCTTGAGAGGTTTGTCTTTGCCTGCCAGTGCCATTGAAATGGGAGCAGGTTTGTACACACCATGATTTGCTTTTGTCAGCTGGCTCTGAAGGCCACAAAATCTTGACTCACTTCTCTTATTGTAATGCTCAGGACAAGGTTACATGGACATTTCCCCACTGAAAAGAAGGAACTGAGACATAAACATTAATCTGCTCTGATGTCAAGGACTTTGTGAAATATTTGCAGGAAAGCTGTGACATTAAGTGTGTCATTGTCACAGAGGTATTGTAAATATGAATTAGTTGATAGCTATCCACCACAAAAAAAATTTAGTTCAGATGTACTGATGGGATAAAAGTTTTTATCTTCCTTTAGTTAAGCTGGTAATTTTTCTTGCTTACACTATAGGAGTGCATGTTTATAGACAGCTCTATAAAGTGTCACTTTTAAAGGGTGCCCACCACCTCATCTGTCCAACCTGAGAGATTACCAGTATGAAAGGAAAAATATAGTGCTAGGAAGGTTTTAACTGTATGACATTGTGAGCAGACCAGAAGTTTCTGCTGATGTTAATCCATGTTGCCTTGTCATGCGATCAGCAATGAGCCAAGCAAAAATGTCTGTCATTAGCTGGAGCCAGTCTAACCTGGTGGTCAGCAATATTTAGCAGATCACTGAAGAAAGATTGTCAGGGGTATGGAGGGTGTGAAACAGCTGCCTGACATACAGGAAACTGCAATGGCAGCAGGAGCAGCTGGGAAAGCCACTGCAGTGCAAGCACTGACAAGGTCCAAGACAGGCTGTAGACATTTATAATGAATTAGTCTGGGATGAAGAGATAAGACGACCTTGTAAAAATCACTTCAGAAGTCAGAGCAGACCATTCAAAGGGAAGCAGTACCTGCAAGGAGGGTAATCTTAGCAGGAAAAAAACCCAAGGTCATTCTAACTTCACAGCAAAGATTTTGTGCAAAAAATATTTTGTGTGTGAAGCATGTCAGAAAATTTGACAAAAATTGTGAAAGGAAAAGGCTGTTTACATTGAGCCAGTGAATAGGGACAGAACTTACAAGGTCAGCATTCATTAGCTACATTTATGAAGGGTAAAGTATGATCAGATTTGACACAATTAGACAATTTATCATTGCCCACCTCTTAACAGTGGTAACTCCTGTGAAAGTTGATGGGCATCGTGGCCAGTGGAAAATAAAACACACACAAATACAGTGAGACAATAGGCAGAAGTAAGTGTCCCCACATAAGACTAAGTTTGAGCTGTATCCTCAGGTACCAACTAACCAAGATTGATATTTAATATTCTAGTCCAATAGTGATGATTTTCCTCCTACCTTGAAAGTTTATTGTTTAATTGTCTGAATATATAAAAGCATGCAAATCTAAAGATAAGGCATGATTTAGCCTCAGGGCTTCTCCCCAAACATATGTTCTCAGTAAAAAGCAAAATTTCAAACTAAGTTCTTGTTTCATAGCCTGATTTGACACTTGATTCTTCCAGCACGTTCCAGCTATCATCCAAAGTATATGACCTTCAGTCATATATGATATTCAGCTTTACGAATTTCCAAAGGTAATAGAACTTAAATGAAAAATGAAATACATATTTGACTGCTGCCAGATAAAGTGGTTGATGCTAAAGAGAGAACCTAACTCTTTCTTTCTTTTTTCTGAGGGAAGGTGTATTTTCACAGAAGGGTGCGGGAATTATTAAAAGTAAAGTGGTTTTTTAGGAAAGCTGTAAAATGCCTCGGAAATAGAAGAGAAAAAGACATCTAGAATTGAGCTAAGGCTGTAAGGTTTGACAGTAGAAAAAGTTACATTAGATATGGAGAGCAAGGACAGGAAACAATAGCTAGTGTTTGGAGCTTGGCTGGTGCAAACCTTAGGACTGTGGAAAAAATATATCTAGCAAGATAGTAGAATTTTATGAGCTTAATGAAGTACTGTGTATTGTACTTGAATGCTTACAAGCAGGCTTTGCGTTGAAGAAAGCAAACATTGTTCTAAGCAGATATACGTGTACTTTTAGTAGTTGTCTAAAGGAACTGTCTGTAAAGCTTCTGCTTTCTACTATTGGCTTAAAAGTTCTAAAATGTGATGTAACAAAAAACTATTTGGTTGTTGTGGGACATGTGAGCTTTTGTCATCTTCTTACTGTCTCAATCGTGTAATGAGACTTCAGACTTAGTAAAATAGCTCAAGGCACATCTTCCCTTCATCTCCATCCTGTTTGTGCAGTGTATATACAAAAACTAATAGCTGACACTGAAGGGGACTTTCCAAGAGCTTACTACTTCACACATAGGTGTGACATCTAAGAAGCCAGAAGAGTGCTGGGCTGGTGGCTGCAGAACAAAAAATAAACACGAGACATGTGAACTCATACCTGTTTTATTCTGGGCTAGTCATCATGAAGTACAGCACCAGTTGCCTTATGCATTTTCCATCAAGCCCCTGTTGTGTCCTTAGAGCACTTGTCAGTTTTGGGCTGCTCTTGCCTTAATTTGAAGTTCATTGAAAATACATAGGAAAAGGTGTTTTTGTTAGTCTGTGTAGGTGGAGCAATACAGCCCTAGCAAGAACCACCCTGGTATGCAGAACAGTGCAACAGGATATGTTCTGTGCACTGAGAACCAGGCTGCAGAAGAGCACCAGAATGCTTCCCTTAAGAGGAGCAGAGGGTAAGACAAAGCTGTTCATTCATTACATGAATAATCAGAGCAGGCTAAGATGGGAAAACTAGAAAATGTGAAATTATATAAAATTAGGTGTAAGTGTTAACCAAGAGCTAATTCCTTTCTGTAAGCAACTGACTCACAGATGTTCTAAGCCTGACAAAAAGAGACAGGAATTTGTGAGGTAACAACAACAACATTACAAAATCTGTGTTACTGTCTGTTGCATTTTAGTGTAGTTCATGCATTTTATTTTTTGGAAAGCAGACATAGGGGAAACAAAGTGCTGTTACACTGTAGAGTTACCACCAGTTTCACTTTGTGACTGAGGTGGCTGGTGCATGTGACCAGTGTAAGGTTGCATGGAGAAATGCAAGAGTGGAGGCTTTTATTTGTCTTTTCTGTTTGAATGCATGAATTTTCATGTAGAATCACAGAAAAAGGAACTGGGCAACTGGTAATGTAAGCTAATAGATCTGGAGAGGACCTCCAGTCATTTGGTGTTACAACTCTCCAGGATGAACCTTTTACTATAATGGTAGTAAACAATTTTAGTACCACTCTGGTGAATTATCCTCATGCTCCTGTTGAAAGACTATTCTGGAAGCTCAGACCCAGCACTAAACCCTCAAAACATCCAAGTGAAACTCATTTTTAACTGATTGGTGCCTGTTTGATTTGCTGCCAGTATAGTCCAGTACTTTAAACAGGGTTCTCCATTTGTAGCAGTTAGCGTTCTGCAATTTTCCTGAGGAAACATCCTACCCTCTTTTAGGTTTCATTTCGTTAGCTAGATAAATTATGCTCTTTCAGGTTTTTTTGCTCATAGGCTGCTTGTAGGCCTGTAAAAATTAAAGGGAAAATACGGTGAGAACACTGAGAAAGAAACTTTATATGCAGTGAGAGAGGAGTGGAAGGGGTTGTTTCAAAGCAAGTAAGGACAGAGGAGAAAAGGAAACAAAAATTCCTGGACAAAGTAGTGCAGCTGACAAATTTGGCTAAACCTTCTAACCTGATTTCTTTGTGACCTGTTTAAAAAAAAAAAAATTGTTGATATATAAACCATTCTTCATAAAATTGGTAGATGCAGAATTGTGAAAAACTGTTTCGTCTCATCTTTGAAGGAGTGATCTGCTTCTTCTGCGCCATTTTGAGAAAAGCAAATTTCCTAGTACTTGCTCAGAAGACTGCAGTGAAACTTATAAAAGATATGGGTATAACTAGAAATAGTTGCTGTTTCTTTGTAGAAAACTTTTCCTGTGCTTCACCATCATTCCTGTACTCACCTGCCAGGCAGATGTGCTGATGGCAAACTTGTGATAGCAGACCCTGCTGGAGCTGAGGATGTCTTTTCTGATGTGATACTGGATTAATTTTTCATCCATAGAAAACCAAAGGTGCTTTCTTGATTGCTTTCCATCATTCAGAAGCAGGAAACAAAATAGCAAACTGATTTAGTACCAGTGCTTGTTGCCCTCTCCATATTTGTACTGTGTCCAGACTACTCCACAGCGGATCCCCGGAGTTTTTTGAAGATGTAATTTGGTCTAAGTGCATGAACTCGTGCATTTGGGCTGCAAGGTCTCACAATGATAAGTGGCAAAACTTTGTATGGCTCAAATTAAAAGCAGATGGACTGGGGTATGGACTCAGACACTCCTTGGTGTTCTGCATATCATGTTCCAAAATTGTTGATATGGTCCTGTAGTCAAGCTGTGCCCTGTCATCACTGAATTGTACTTGGATCAACAGCAAGGAGTTACCTGGGAGCTTTCATTGCTTGAAAACCAGGAGAGAATGATGAAAAAGCAGGCATTTTCTTTTTTTTTTTAATGTGTTTTGATTAAGCAATCAAGGTTATAGAGGTCCTTCTAACCTTAAAATAAATGTCTGGAAAATATTACATTAAAAAAAAAGAGGACTCTTTCAATCGTTTTTGAACAGAGATTAGAATGCTTGCATAAATGCAAAATAAAAAAGTAAGTCCATATTTGGAAGTAAATATATCATGTAAATAGATCCATTTCACGCAGAGACTTGCATTTCTGGTTTTTACACAGAAGTTAACTACCTCTTAAGCAAATTACATTTCCAGGCAGAAGGTGTGTCACAAATGTAAAACTAACCAAGTGCAATTTGCATTTTGAACAGGTAACATGAAAGAAAAATTACATTTCAATGGCTTATTCAACCTTTGTCAGATCTTTTGTAGCTCTTCAGACAGCATCAATGTAATACCATTATTTTCTGCAAATGTGCTATTTTCCTCTGCAGTTATTACCAAGAGTTCACAAGAGAACAACAGAATTATCTGAATATGCCTTTTGCAGACAGTGTTTCATTCTACCACGATGCTGCTCCCTGGGTATAGATGGAAAAGTGGAAATTTTGTTCACAGTGCATGTTGAGCTTCTGTGATTTACCAGATTTACCAGAAAACCAAGTAACTGCTTTTGTTTAACATACACCTCAATGCATGTCAAGCAGAGCAAAGAAAGCCATTCTGGCTTTGAGGAACAGTCCAAAATCCTTGACCATCCAGATATGGGGAGAGGATTCCTATGCTGAATTCTTGGTTGCAGGAGATTGGTAATTTGGAGAGAACCAGGCTGATGACAGAATGACACAATCTGCCTGAAAAATAGCGTTTGCCTTTAATTTCAATTGTATTTATCTGCTTATTCTCTTTATAGAATTTATAAATTTGTGATCCTTACAGAATTTAATACGAAGAATATTCTGATTGCTATTTATTTTAGTAAAAAAAGGATAATAAAGCTTGCACTAGGGGGATATTAAAAAGGATATTAGGAGATCTTAGAATAATGATAAAGTAAAAATTGCTGCTGCTCAGGCAGATATTTGCAAAGGAAATTGGAAGAGTCTCATAGAGGAAAAAAAAAAGAAATGGGACAGTGGTATAAAGAGACAGATTAAATTCAACACAGTTCCCATCAGTTTTCAATGAAGATTGCAGCAGAGGCTTCTCTGGCCTATAGAAATAAATAGTTGAGCATTGAACTGGGTCAAAAAGATTCTACAGGTTAAAAAAGAGGGAAATAGGATATTCTCCATCTCCAAGCTCTGGCTCAAGGTGTCAAAGATTTAATTTTTTATTTAAATAAACACCAAATCAAGACGCCATAAATACTATAACCATTGAAAAGCAAATCAATAGCCTTTTTTAAAGAGAAACATTAAAACCCAAATTACATAAACATTGCATCCTGTCATCTTACCTTAGAATGCACAAAATTCTGAAACCTGACAGAGAAAAACAAAAGCCTTGAGCAGTGGTATATGGCAGATTAAAGCAAGATCCATGAGATATATAATTTTTTTTAGAGATGAGAAAGTAGAACAGTTTTCATCTAGTTACGCTTAGAGTACAGTATTTGATTTTGTGCCACTAGAAAAAAAAAATCACTATTTAAACTGAGGGAGACAAGATTTAACATTAAAAAAAAAAAAAAACAAAACAAAAAACCCCAAACAAAACAAACAAGCAAACAAACAAAAACTCAAACAAAACAAAAACCCAGAAAAACAAACAACCAAATAAAACCCCATTAAAAAATATAAAAGGATGTAAATAATGCTCAAAGGACATGCGCAGTGGGTAGTCAGGAGACAGCCTGGCTGGGGAGGTAAAAAGGAGCCGGTTTGGGAATGATGTGTGTGGGTCTTTATGATTGTTCAGATGAGCTGCTACCACATAACCTAACAATTCTTGCCAAGCATTTGATACTGCACAGCATGGACTGTGTTTGTGTATTCCAGGTCCTCAGCACACAGAGATGCCCCCATAGCAGGTGGCCTGTGTGGCTTCTTTGGTGGCAGTGCCATGACTGGCCACGGGCATGCTCTTCAGGGAAGCCACATGGCCCAGTGGGACTTGCTGGCTGAGTCCAGGGCTAATGCCATGCTGAACAGCCAATCTCTTAAGCTCAGAGCTACTTCTTGAGCTCCATGGAGAAGCTGAGTAATGTGAACAGCCTCTGTCTCAAGACAGGTGAGACGCAGGTGACTCTGAAGCAGAGCAGGCCAGTGCTGTCACCAGAAGATGGAGTTGGACAGATTGCAGGGTCCACACTCAGCATTTAAAGAAGTCTTTGTGCTGCTCAGTTTTTAGCATCTTTGTGTGACTGTTGTCCCTTAGCAAAATGAGACAAGCATCTCCCCAGATGTTGTCCTTTTTCTACACACTACAACAAAGCATGAGATTTTTATTAATCATTTCACTTGGCTGAACAAGATGGTTCCAGTGAGTGACAAATAAGCAGACAGAACATAACAAAGAAAGAATTCTGTAAAGCTACTAGCACTGAGTTTGAATTTTAAGAAATATAAAAACAAGGAAAAACAGACTATTAATTCCATCCAAATGATTGGCCTGATTTCTATTCTAAAAATCTATTTTAACTCCATGTAATCACAATATTGCATTGATTAGCTCACTGAAATGTAATCTTATTCAAAAAAGAAGGTTCAAAAAGTGTCATTTAATCTAGCTGATTATGCTAGTGCATCTCAGAGTAGTTAGTTCTCTATTGCTCTGGCTCCTAATGAACTGACTGTGCATTAAAATTCACCAAATTAAAGTTATTACCTAGCTTATTCTTATTTCTTCTAGTGCTCTGCACATGCTATTTGTTTGTCCTTTATTTGAAGTCTTATGTAAACTTTCTATTGCTAAAAAGCCACCAAGCTCCTTATAGCATATGCTTTCTGTGTGTCAGTGTGTATTTGCAGTCTTCATAATTAACAACAAATAAACAAACAGGTTTTCTTCCTATGGATACCAGTGTAGTTTGTTTCTGCACTCACTCTGTTGATTACCTACTCGATGAAGAGTGCCTGACTTAGTCAGTAGCTTTGCAGTTCTATTTGCAGAAAGAAATTACAGCTGCAAGACAGGTTTTGCAGTGATTTCACTTTCTTTCAATGCTTATTTCTTATATTAATCCCTATTAAGACAAGTAATTGTTTACAGAGAGCAGCTTTAATAGCAGTGCTGAGTTTTTTCATTCTGCCTTTGCTTGTGTATTGAAAGCCACTCAACTGTGAAAGATTACATTTCCATCTGGAGACTTGTGCCGAGAGAAAAGGAAGGTCATCCCTTGCAAATGGACAACAAAAGCACTTCAGGCAGCAATTGCTGGTTTGCTACAAGTGTTAAAAGCCAGGACAATAGAGCTATGGCTGGTTAGGAAAAAGAAAATGGAGAACAAAGGAACAATTTTAGCCTGGTTATAAGGAGGTCGCAACTGAAGCTACTGTAATTACACCAGGGCTGAATTAAGATATGGCTTAAAGAAGCTATATCTGGGAAGAATAAAAAAAAGTGCAAGCATTTGGTACTTTATCAGAAAAAGTGTAAATATTTGGTACAGCCTTTAGAAAGTGCATTAGCTAAACAGTGACATCTTTTGCCATCCCTCTCTCAGTGCCTAACACCACAGAAAGCTGGGAGAGTGCAATGTATCCATCTCTCTTCTGCCCTCCTCACTACTGGTCTAATATACTTTCCTGGAAAATACACACTTGTCCCTACCCTGTCCAGATGAGGCTCAGCCTTGCAGGTCTCTGTGAGGGGGAAGAGTGAATCTAGAACTGTGCAGTGATGCTTGCACACATTTTCCAGATGCTTATTTCCTGTGTGTTTAAGGCTGCATTTGCTGAGGCAGTTCCCAAAGCTGTTCTAGATACATCTGAGGGGAGAAAAAGTTAGACATTTAAATGGCAGTTTGCAGTTAATGAAAATGGGGAAAGGGAAGGGACTTGGGGGAATGGGCTGATTTTCAACCTCAATGTCCACCTCTACCTACTAGTGTGATACAGCTTAAACTGCTCAGTGGCTCCTCATGTCTCAGGGGAATCTTGATTATGAAATACTGCCAGAGCGATGCTCGCTGCACCCTCTGCTCACTTGCTAAGACGAGGCATCTGTTAGCAGCACTAAAACTGCCCAAATGCTGTGTGTTAACATACACTTGCATTCAACATCACCAGGATGTTCTCCCATGCACAGTGGTTGTGTGGGGTTAATGGGCATTTTGAGTGCTCAGACTTTTTTCCATCCATCTATCAAATCGAGCATGATCAAGAAGGCAAAAATCATGACAGCTGTTGTTAAGGTAGTATAAACCTAGAACTGGAGCTAAATTTACTGCTTGTGATTATTTTGTAGTTAAAACAGATGCCTTACACAAAAGGGTGAATAACAATTTCATATCTGTGTGAGCCACCTCAGGCTAGTTTTGTTTCTAGCTTAGGGTGATGGGAATAAGCAGCCAAACCCTGCTTCCATCTCTAGGCCACCCTGAATAGATACTCAGTGAAAAAACAGTGAAAATACTATCTCCTTCCCCCTGAGTGAGTAGGCTGTTAGATCAAATGCATATTATGATATTAGCAATAAGCTGCCTCTGAGGTCATGGCTATTTGACAACCTTACTAAGCTTGTCAAATAAGGCACACAGGTGCCTTGGGAGCAGCTTCAGATGTAGGCAGATAGCCCAGAGGCTGGGAGAAGGAGCTTCTGCTGTGCTGTCTACATAGAAACAGCAAGTGGACACAATAATAACAATAATAATCTTGTTGAACAACAAATTGCAGTGTGGCTGAGGCTAGAAGGGACACATGGAGGTCATCTGGTCCTATCCTTCCTGCTTAGCAGGCTGCCCGGGATCACATCCAAATGGCTTTTGAGAATCTCCAATGATGGAGATTCCACAAGCCCTCTGGGAAAACTGTGCCAGAGCTCAGTTACTGCCATACTAAAAAACCCATCAAACTTGGGTTCTATGTACTGGGTCATATACTTAACTGGAACCATCCTTGCAGTTGGTTTAGTCTGCAGTCCACTCTTCTGCTCTGTACTGAGTCCTTTCAAAACCCTGAATCTGCCATTCCCTTCTTGGGTTGTTATGGATTGGCCCAGTCTGACAAGATGGAAGGATGTTTTCAGAGTGGAAGAAAACTTCTATGGTTTTTTTTTCCTCTTCCTACATATTTTTGAAAAAAAAAATCCCTAAAAATCATGACCCATAGTCTGGGTGGTACAGTGTGGTGCCAGGTGGAGAAACCAGCATACCCAACATTCTGCTTGTGCTGACTCCCAGTGGTGCCACCAGCAATTAAAAAAGGACAACAGGTAATGACGGTGCTTCAGCTCCTGTATCCTCTTTCCAAGCTTCATGGTGTCGCTGTAGAGGTGACAATAACAACTGTCATTGTGGTTGTAGTGATACAATAACAACCGAAAGTTTCAAGGCAGAAAAAAGCTTCTATTTCAATCGCGTTTTCCCTTTAATACATTCCTTTCACCAAAGGTGTGCACTTCACTCATTGGTTAGTAGAAGGTATTTTGTTTGTCCATCAAATCTCTCTATTCTTGGTTAGTTTACATATTTTGTTCCCTAATTCCCATGACACAGATTTCTTATTTACTGCAGGTGCAGTTGTTTTTCACCCAGGAATAGTTTGTTGTGTTAACGAACTCTCATTCCCAAGACTGTTTTCACATGAGAACTTGCAAACTACTTTATCAGCACATAGAAGTGACAAGCCAGCTAATAATTTAGCAGAGCAAGGCCTGATTTTATGAGGTCTTTATTTTATAATTTGTCTGCTTTTCTATCACGCCATGGGAGAGGGGAGCATTCATGGGGCTATCAAATAGATACATCAAACAAATAGATACAAATAGATACATCAAACCCTTTGTTTCCATTTCTTGCCCTGTGATAGCCCTGCTGCAGAAGTGCCAAGTATTGGCACAGCACTTGGGAAGCTGTGGTGTGCTCTGTACATGCTTTCTCTCCCTGGCTTCTGACAAACAGCTTCCTAAAGGAGCAAGGCAAGGTCTGCTCACAGTTGGCTACGACCATGAGCACGTCTCTCTACCCTGATTAAATGCCTGCTTTTCATTCATGGCTCCTTCCTCTCTGATAAACATCAGAAACAGCCTAATTACGTTTTTCTCTCTGCCCAACTTGTGTTCATTAATCTTATCTACACGTATCTCCACATTATACCACAGAGACTTGGAGTCAGATTTTTCAAAGGGTTTTAAGCACCTCGTACAAGATGATTTCTATCAACCATGACATGGGCAATTTCTCTAAATTCTCATTTTCGCCAATCAATGTAAAGAAAGCAAGCAGCCTAGAAAAACATAACACAAATCATGTGAGGAGAAGTGAGGTAGAGAATGGAAAGTCTGATTGTCTGGGGTTTTTCAGATTTCCAAATTAAGTTTCATACTAAACAGAAAAATGACCTTGAAACCAAATTGATTTAGACATTCTGTATTGCTTTATGCCATAGGAAATTGCTAAATAAAACACCTAAAAACTAAGTTCTTATGAAAAGTGGCATGTTACATTACTATAACAATTCTTTCCTTCTCGGGCAGTGTTTTGCCAAATTAGTACAATTTCACCAAGTTCAATTTCAAGAAAAACACATTTTCAAGGGAAATTAAGATCCTGATCGCAGCGCAGTCAGCCTCGCCTGAACTGATTTTTGTATCAGTTGAGCATGTTCATGAATTCTTTTCTGTGTTTCTAATGAAAACATGACTTAAGTCCTCCCTCTGGGATTTAGTGAAAGTTACAGCTCCAGTTCTGTATTTTGGTATACTCACTGTGCATATGGACATAAGGGCCCTTCCTTTCTTTCCATGAAATCTTCATCTGTAGAAATACCCTGAATAAAGTTGATGTGAGATGTCTTTTGAGTGGAGCAGCCATCAGGCTAAAGGTGCACATCAATTTCATATGTCAGTAATATCCTAGAAAGTAGAAGAAAACTGTGTGCTGTCATACAAACAGACATTTTTAACAGGATCTGTTTCTATAGGACAAGGTTGGCTTTAAAGGAAGACATAAAGAAGAAATTTTTTACAATGAGGGTGATGAAACACTGGAACAGGTTGCCCATAGTGGTGGTAAGTGCCCCACCCCTGGAAATGTTCAAGGTCAGGCTGAACAAGTCTCTGAGCAACCTGATCTGACTGGAGGGTTCGACTAGGTGACCTTAAAAAGTCCCCTCCAACCCAAAATATTCAATGATTCTACATGCTCCAGAGATATGTGGCTGAGAGACAAACTCTAGATCTTCTCTCAAGCTTGGCTGTCAAGATGATGAATATCCTCAGTTACAGAAAAGAGGAGGATCACATGGACAAGCTGCTGCAATTTCTTTTGCCTGCCTGGAGAGGCTTTCCTGCACTGTTGTTAGTTTATATTTGATGTTCTGCTGGAAATCTGCTCCAGGAAGGGAGTTTAGTGCTGCCAGAGGAATTATATTTAGTAGCACAGGGAAATTCCTGAAAATCCTGCTACCAAACATGGAAAGAAAGAAATAAATACATATTATTTGTGAAGTGAGACCTTCATGGACAGGGAAAAGCCAATACCACTAATGCACTGAATATGGCAGAGATTATCAGAGTTACCATTAATATTGTACCCCATGTCCTTTTGATAAATCTGATTGTCTTCACCTACTTAGAACAATTTTAGATTATTTGCTATCTTTTGAGACAGCTGCATGAACATTAGCAGACTTCTGTGCTCAAAGTGACTTTCAAAGCCAAATTGGCTGAAATGCTACAAATTATTAGTTACTACAACTGAGGCTGTTTTCAACTATGCTGTTTTGTTGGGAGGTTTGTTTGTGGTTTTTTATTCGTTTGTTTGTTGGTTTGGTTTGGTTTCTATCAAGGCAGTAGATGGAGGGGATTTTTACAATTTTATCTATTTTTTAAAAGTTTTTATGTCACAGAATCTAGAAAAAAAAACAGAAACAGAAAACCAGACACACATTTTATAGCTATGTGCATCCTTTAGTGTTGAGGTAAAATCTGTACCTAATACTAAGTCTCATTTTGATAATAATTACATAAAATTACATAAACTGGGAACTATAACATCAATTTCCTGAAAATTTGACACAGTGATGGGCATAAGACAGGCTTTCTTTCTTTCTCCTGGAAATTTACATTTGAAAAACCTGCACATGCTGCTGCTACAAACTATGTGCAAAGTTAATCAATTGCTATTAACTGAGAGTGTGGTATGTTGCATCCACCAAAGAATTGCCCAAGCAGAACACTGGGTAGGTAGTAGCCCAAAATAAGCAGATGCTTTACACAGAGAGGACTTTCTACAGTCCTTACATTACTTTCCTGAGACAGTGTCTTGAGGACACACTCTTGAGGCAGCAATTTCTCCTAATGAAATCCTAGCTTATGGATTTTCACTCCTTTAGGTCTCTACCGTAGTATATTTCTTTGTGCTTGAGTAATCTAAGGAGAAAACTAGCCCTTGTCAGGAAGCCAATAGACAATTTAATTTAAATGCACCCCAAGCAATACTGTGACCCTGGCTTCTGCTTCATCTCAGAGCCATCTGCCTAAGCCTCTGTGTCTGGCAAGCTGTCATGAGTGTCCAGGCTCTCCATGAAATTCCAGGCTATGGCTGATGTGGTGCCACTGGGGAGAAGAACTTGCATGACCCAGGACTGATTTTGTTCACCGACAGAAGCTGTGCGCTCACACCTCAGGGCTGAGGCTTTAAAAGCTAAATTACGTGTTCAAGTAATATAATTAAATTTCCTCATGCTGTAAGTCAGGACGCAGGAAACAAATTACATGTACACAAACCTCAGAAGATCCTTACCGTGTTCAAAATACTGCCACAACATGATGCCATTAAGTTGGAAAGACTCTGCATACTATTTAGATGTAGCATTAAATCTGGATTCAGTGCTAGATGTGGCAGAGATGATGGACTCTGGATATTTTTTTTTTCTCCAGGTTTAACTCAGTGTTCCAGATCAAGGGAAAACCTTGAGAGGATACCAGCATGATACAGCTGAAGTCCCAGGGAAGTTTGGTACCAAGGCAGAGAATTTCCTGACTGGAAAATGAAGTGTCTCAAGTCCCAGTTTGTTGCCTTACCCAGTGACCTCGGTGCCTGAACTGTGGTAAGATGAAAACTGTGTCTCCTATCTTAGCCCTTTTACAGAGGACACCAATAATGATGTTGTGGCAGAGGTGTAAATTCAGCAGTGGAAAAACTGCTCTAATGCTTGAACAAGGCCTAATATAATCTTGAATATTGCTGGCCTAATCAGCGATTAAATTGCCATGTGTTTGGACAAGTGCAGTGTCCCGCCAGTGAAAAAACTCTACATTGTTCTTGAACTGCTTTTCAGCTGAGCCTTCTATCCTCAAAGGAGCCTCCTGGTGTGTCCACAGCACAAATAGCACCAGATAAGCACAGGGATAAAAAAGAAAGAAAAAACCCCAACCAAACCAAACCAAACCAAAACCAACTTAAAGGCAGTAGAGTTATGTGGATTTTGATCTGCAAGGAAAGAAACCTATGACAACCTCTAGAATCTAATGAGGACTCAATGCTTGTTACTTGTTCTTTTGGGGTTTACAGTATTTTTCACAACCAACCTTGGACCAGCAACGGTGGGCAGATTGCCACAAGTGCATACGAGTTTTAAATCGTCCCTCTGGTGGGCAACTGCAGAGTTACAGAAGTAACTGGGCTGGGAGAAGGATTTAGCTCAGGTAGCTTTCCAGGGAACAAGGAGAAAGGAGTGGGGAAACAGACAAACGGTAGTAAAGAAAGCCTCTGGAGGAGGCTGATGGGTGTGGATTGCCACTGCCATTGGCTCAGGAAGTCAAGCTGTGAAACACAGTGACAGAAAACAAATCCAGAGATGGCAACCAGACACGCATTATTTTGCTTTATTAAAAAAGATAACACTTGGTCTGTAGATGCATCTCAATGAGAAGGAGGAATGAAAATCTGTCTTTAAATGGCTTGTGACAATGGATAGAAGAGTTGGATATTTTATACCAATCTGTCTTTCTTGGTGATGTCTGTAAATACTGGTTCTTAGTTCTTTAAATTCCTATTTATTTTGTTCTGGCATTATTATCTCTCCATCATTACCAACAAATGTGGAGTTAGCCATCTGGAAAAAAAACAAACCCACACATTCTAAATTATGTTTCTCTCTCTACTGTCATGTGAATATTAACCCAGATAAATGAATTTAAGCTGTTCCTGGGTCCATTATCAATCTGCTGGAGAATGACAGTAAATTACTCCCTAGATTTTTTGAAAACATTTTGAGATTTATGTAGTGAGAGCATCAAATACTAATTCACCATACTGAAGGATAATACCAGTCTTTACAGCACCTGTTCTCACACTTTTATCTGTGACTCAGAACAGCAGCTTGCCACAGCTTTTCCCAGTGATCTACAGGAAGAGGTGTTTGGGGGGAAATGCTTTTTAGTCATTATGAAATGGGTCATATTTTTCCTGACAGCTCTTCAGAACTGGTATGAATTTCTTTCACTGCCTGTCAAATTTATTTTACTGCTGACCACACATATATATTAATTGCAGCTTGCCAGCATGTTTTTGCTCAGATGAAGCATAGCATTCAATGAGATTCCACAGATACAACTCTGAAAAGTAGTGTTTCGTTATTTAGCTGATAATTCTGATAGAGAAAATGGAAAGGGTGCTGTCTCATTCAGTTCTAGAAACAGAAACTCTGCACAGCTTTTAAAAGTAAGGGAGTAATGCTACAGTTACCAGATATAAACATGCAACAAACCTGCTGACTCAGAAAAACCCATTTTGAGACACTTAGTTTAGATGAAGATGTCTCTTATTTGAGTCATATAGATTTGGGAGATTCTTACAGGTACTTCAGAGAGGTTATTTTTCAGTGACATCATGTTTAGTGACATGTGTCTAAATTTCCTTATGAACTATCAGCCAACCTTTCAAGATTGAAAGTGAACATGTTTCCCTGTAATGAATAGATTTCTTTCCCTATTTATTTTCCTTTTGTTCTTTTTTTGGGAATATAGCTTTTCCATATGTATTTTCATCTTAGATATACATATAGAGATAATATGCATATCTAGAGGGAGATTTTATATTTTTTTAATAGCATATAACATACACCTTGTGTATACACTCCCCCAGGGTAATGCTAAAGTGACTTGGGAATTGTACAAAGTGATCTATGGTTCTAATTTTAGCAAAACCCTAAGAACTAAAAAGAAAGTGCAAATTGTAAACCTAAGGCATCGCATTCCCTTTCCCTTACATCTCATAGATTTTTCTGCATTTTAAAGGGCCTCCAGGGCTCTGCACAATAAATTTTACATAGGTTTTGACATGAACTCTTCTGTGAGGAGTCACGAACACTGTAGCAGTTCTCTCATTAGAGATCAAAGCAAGGGAAGACGCTGTGGGAGTTTTTCTATGAGCCCTACCTGCCCTGTTTTCATAGATCTTGCCAAAGAGCATTCATCATTTAAGTTAATGTAGAAATGGATAAAAATCCTATTTTTCAACTTCATCAGAAATCAATATCATCTTTTGAAAAACTTGATCCATATCTCCTGACTTTTTTATTTTATGGGGAGAAGGGAAGAGGGATATTTTCTTCCAAAAGCTTGTGTCTAACTTACACCTTAAATGCTAATCATCCTCTTGCCTAACTGAGCTCTACTCTTTGTAAGAGTAGAAAACTAGTTAGCCTATTCATTTATGCAGTGCTCAGTCTTTTGGTGGATGTATCCACAAGACAAACTATTTTCTGGCCTTAGTTTTGCAGCAGTATAATGACAGCAACATTTAGTCCTGTCAGGGAAAACAACAGTAAATAAGGAAATCAAAACCCCTCTGTAAGTCAAAGTGAAACTCCTAGTGAACTAGTAGAGAATGCTTAGTGAGCATAAAACCATATGTGTCATTTCAACCATATCTAGCATAAGAAATGCAGAATTAAAAACCAAACCATGAATTAGATTATTCTCTATAACTAAGTTATCAGGTCCTGGGTCCTCTCATAAGTCAAGGATTAATATAACAAGGTCATGAGACATCCTCTCCACCTCAAGTCCTTCCTTCAGGCTGTCCTTTCTGTTGAAAGAGATTGCAGGGGTACACCTGCTTGCATGGGTGCCCTAATCCTATCATGGTAAGGCCTTTGGAAAAGCCTAGCATTTAAAGGCAGAACTTTGCAACAGTCTTAGAATGGATGGACTTGCTGGTGAGCATGTTTTATAGAACACTTCCATTCTCCCTTCCATATAAACAGTGGGCTGAATATACCAATTTATTTTTGCTGCTGGCAAAAGGTCGATAGCTATTCTCTTTCGTTTAGTGGAAGGAAAGTATGAAGAAGCACTATGATTTAGCCCTTCCTATCTCTGCACTGGATTAATTATAGCTAAAGTTATCCAATTCTCAAGTTCACAGGCAGCATTCACTTGAAGGAGAAATCATCTTTCATGCTGTCTTTTGTATGGAGGTGTGCTAACCAATATCTTTAATATAAGTTGGGGTTTTTTTGTTAACAGCAACATGTAATAGTGAGAAAACCAAGTGTAGCTCTGCCAGTTCAGTACAAGATGAAAACTCAAGACTTTCAAAGGGGAATTATTGAAAATGCAAATAGTTGTGTCTAATATAGTTCTTCAGGTGCTAAGCCTCCAAGATTTTTGGCAACTTCTGAAAATGATGAATAGCACTGATTTAGTTTTTTAAATTGGCTGGGGAAAGCAAGAATGACTCTGTAGGCAATTGGCTGCTGATGGGATGAGGACATACTCTGCAATTGGATCCCTTGTTGATGCAGAGTTGCTAAGATACATGATTCATTCCTGGCACTGTGACTTGCTGTCACCACATAATTCCCATGTCCTGCCCAATGCCTGAGGAAGTAATGAACATGGTGAGTCTCTGTCTGATGACTGTGCAATTACCACATAAAAAATGCAACAGCAAGGGAAATCAAGGCAATTCTGCTACAGGGTGAGATAGGAAAATATGCAGAGTGAAACTACCTCAGGAAGGGGAAGGAAAGGTAGTTGAGCTTCTGGCATCCTGGACAGTTAAGCCAGTAGCTGAAAGGCTGAGGTGTTGCAGTAGGATCCTCATACAGCCTTCACAGAAACCTTTTGAAAACATGCCAGTTTTGACACCAAAGACTAGGCAGGTGCAAATGAAACATCTAGATGTGCAGCACCTTACTGCTCTGCACTTCACAATCTTAACTGCACTGGGATTTCACTGGTGAAAGCCTTAATCTGCAGAAACCTTACAAACCTCTGGAAGGCATGTGGTCGACAAGCAGGAGAATGAAGCGTTGACTTCTCAACTCACACTAGGCTTTTAGGCAGTACCACAGTTTCTAAGTGCTTTCATAAATATAGCGCTTCATTAAATATTATTAATGTAATATAAATGGGGTTTAAATTCCTATTTGGATAATAGACACATTATTATAATTGATTTAGGGAAACTACAGCCCTAAATACTAAATGCTGTCTGCCACTGTGTGTAATATTAAGGTCTTCCAATGCTTACCTCATCTCTACCTACCTTAGAAGGGTGTGAAAAAAATTTCTTAAATTTGTTGATTTTAAAACAAGGTTACCAAACCAGAAAAATAAATGCATGTACTTTTCTAATTAAATGAATGAGGCAACCTCTATTTCATTAAAAAAGCAGTATCAAAGGAAAATCTCACCATCAATAATTCTACCCTGGGAGAAAATAGAGGCAAAGATTAATATGAAATTCTGTTAGTACATGCCCATATATACGAGTGTGAAAGTAATTACCTCCTATGAAACTGGACAAAATTATATATTTCTGCACACAGTAGCTGGAAAAAAAATATGTCTCTAATTCAAATAAATTTTCTACGGCAGTAAATTAATGCATTCCTAAATAATATCTGAGTAATATTTCTCTATCATCTATTTTATAAGTCTCTTCCATAGTGCTTATTCTTGTAGGTTTCACTGTACATTGTGTATATCAGGTTTGTTTGTATATTTTCTTGTCCAGAATCAGAGGAAAGAGTCACATTTCTGAGCATATCTAAAACAATTATCCAATCCTCTTGTAAAAGGTACCAATTGTTTTGGCCTAGATCAGAAAGAAAAAATTGTATGCGTGAATTTTCCTTTTTTGCTATTCTTACAGTTCCCTGCTTCTCATATAGCTATGGGATGAACCTGAATATAGTGAGAAGAAGATCACAGCGCAGGATATTTTATTAATCGAATGTGTGTCCTAAGTTTACTGTGCCAGTAAGGAATAGGAATGTTGTTTCTGCATCAGGTCCTTTACTGTCTTTCCATTCAGTTTGCTTCCTGCCCAAGGAAAAAAAGAAGTGAAAAACCAACAGAAATATTTTCCTCTGTGTTAGTCTTAGAAGAATTTTGATTTGTGGAGTTCTTACAGAATACTTCAAAACGATTCCCCCCAGCTAATGGGCCTGAAAACTGCTGAGCACTGGCGGCTGTGCATCAAAGCACATATGCAGGTAAGTTTAAACATGTATTTAAGTGTTTTGCAGGATCAAGGATAGAGTTATCAGCATTTTGTCGTACAAAGGATAACAAAGGAACATCTTTTATGTTTCTCTTGCTTTCAAACCCACCTGATCCTAATAAGAAATAATCCTTAAGAATTATTAATTCTTAAGAATAGAATAAGAATAGCTCTCACGCACAGTTTTGGGATTTTAAATCTTTCTTTCATGGACATTTCACTGGAGCTGAGATGGGAATAGATAAACTCTCTGACTGTAGGGATCAAAAGTAATCCAGGAATACAAAAGAGCTACTTACCTTATAGTGCTGGAATTCATTTGCTTGCTCCAAAACCCTGGCTAGGAACCAAGGCTGTCGTTTCAGGACACTGGAAGGATGAAATATACAACAAAAATAATTAATTCTGAAGTTTGCGACCTGAAGGGAATTATATAGTATATATACACATATTTAACATTTGGTTTTACATTAATTTCTTTAGCATGCTAACACATACACTTCATAACTGTCTTTTCAGGCTGTAAGTAATAAAAAGGAAAATCTAATAAATTGTTTTAACACATATCCATCTGGTCTTCATGTTACTGCCTAAATAAGAAAAATAATCTTGTAATAAAATAATAATAATAATGATAATAATAATGATAATAATAATGATAATAATAATAATAATAATAATAATAATAATAATAATAATAATAATAATAGCACTGAACTCAAATGCAATTTCTAAAAAACATTGTGGTTCCACAGGCTTATAAGAATATGCTATGACAAGTAAGTGCAAATGATAAGTTAGATGTAAATGAAAGACATAAAAAAATTTCTACTGTCGTACCTAGAAGCAGATATAAAAAAATACCATCAGAAATAAAAGAAATTAGAATAATCTATCCTTATGTCCAGTGCTGGAGTAAAGGAAACAGGAGATTATATGAGATGTCTTCAGTACTTGAAGTGGCATGCTGTATCCACACTAGCAGTGGAAGGAATCCTTGCACAGGAATTATTATGAAATCAGGATGTAACTTTTTCATTTTCTCAGAACCTGTTAAAATGCTAGCCAGGACAAGCCAAGGGTAAAAATCTACCCGAAGCAAACTTTTTCTGTGAAGTGTGGAAAAACAGCAACAACAGTTTTCCATGTTCCTGGTTAGAGAAACAGAATCAACGCAAAATACCAGGAGAGGTGAGAACCTTTATGCCACAAAGACAGCTTCCTGAAATACTGGCACAACACAATTTGGCTGCACTTTGTTGCTTTTCCTGCAGGTTCACAGCCTTGTTCTTTCCAGATCCTGCACACATGCTGTTGTTACCCTCACACCCAGCTGTCAAGGGAAATTACTCCCCTAACAGAGTGTCTGGCTATCCTTGTTGTACTGAGTGTTGTGTAGTTCAGTGGCAGAACTCCAGAGGTCGAGATTTTACTGGAGAGTTCAGGTTCCAGAAGTTAATATTGGGCTGTGAATAACCACTGCCCAGTGTGAGAAACAGAAAGTATGGAGATGTTGATATTCTGACAAACATCCCACTAGCTTTCCTAGATACAGATGTTTAAATGGGTGCTGATGTCACTTTCCTAGACAGCTAGGGTCTTTCTCCTTCCAGGATATCAGAGCTGATATGTCCTAATAAATTCAAATACATGAATACTAATACATGCTAGCATGTTATCTCTAATATACCCACACAATTAAAACAGTCTTTTATGCCATTTGATAAGGCCACATTTTCTGGAAATTCTTGAATCATTCTTAAAAGAAGCTTCAAAGACTTTTTAAAATGCACCAAAATTCATATTACTAAAATGTCCTTAGGGACGTTTCAAAGGCATAAATGCTTGCAATTAATGCAAAAAAAAAAAAAAATTAAAATCATGATTTTGCATTCTATTTTTTTCTTTATAATCATCTTTATAAGTGGGATAAATTGGATAACTCTGCTTGCAATAAGGAAATGCATCAGGGTGTTTTTTTTTTTTTTTTTTTTTTTTTTGTTTTTTCACCATGGTTTTTTATCAGAGATTGAAAACAGTGAAACAACAGGAAAAACCTACTTTTTATGGGTGAGAGGTGGATCTCATTTGACGTCTGATCTGACCTTCACACCTAAAATATCTAAGAGATTCACATTCTTCAATACATCTATCCTTACAATGAACCTTTGTGATAGGGCACAATCTCTGCCTTATGGAACTGTGCTACAGCAAAGTTAAAATACTGCTCGCATATAACAGACAGGAGCCTGCTGTGGATTTCCTCATTATATCATTCTGATCACTTGGTGGACTGGATATACCCATCCAAATGAAAGCATTTGAACTTCCTTCTGCAGAGAATTACTCTGGCATCTCCGAAAGACAAAATTCCATGAACAATCATATGCCCAAGAAACAAAGTTTCTTTTTTACGTTTTGCTGAGCTGTCACTAAGTGCTCTGCTACTTTGTATGAAGCAACATTTTGGCTTTGCAGACCAAGGACGATCTGCCTCTCTCTCTCAAATGGCAATATCATAGGAGAGGAGGAAATCTGCCTTTATAACATCAGTATTTTGTTCTTCCTGCAAGAACCGTAATGATCAACAAATACAGATCAAGCAACATGTTAGAATAGAAGATAGCATCTAATCCAGCATCAGAGGACAAACATTTCCCCATAAACTCTAGCTATGTACATTCCCCTGCAAAATCACCAGAACAGATTCTCGTACAAGCAGATTTTCTATTTTACAGTGACACCTGCAGTGTTAGGAGGAAAGTGCCACTAGCAAGAGCAGTGCTGTTCAGTTGTTTCATGTTAAGACACATGCTGATTAGCTTTGAGGGTAGGCTGTGATCCAGCACCACATGATGTCAGACTTGGAGGACATTTTCCAAAAAGCACAGGTCCACCACAGGCTCATTTATAGGCTTGATTAAGAGCATGAGCTGATTACTTGGTGTTCCTAAGGAAGCTACAATTTTAACTCTCCACTCTCTGGAACAGGGGGAAATCACATCTCCTTTTGAAGATTCCAAGCCTTTCTGAATGATTTCAGCTTTCAGATATTTAATTAGAATCACAGAATGGATAAGGTTATAGGGGACCACTGGAGATCATCTGGTCCAACTTTCCTGCTCAAGCAGGGCCCCCTAAGAGCATGTTACTCAGGATTGTGTCCAGACAGCTTTTTGTCTCCCCAGAGAAAAAGAATTTGAAACCTCTCTGGGCATCTTGTTCCATCACTCAATCACCCTCACAGTGCGCTCTTCCTCATCTTTAAGTGTAACTTCCTGTGTTCCATTTTCTGCCCATTGCCTCTTGTCCTATTGCTTGGCACCACCAAGCACAGCCTGGCTTCATCCTCTTGGCACCCTCCCTTCAGATACTTATTGACAAGATCTCTCTATCATTGTAAGAGAGATGCTCCACTCCCTTAATCATCATTGTTACCTTCCACATTACTCCAGGAACTCCATGGGGCTCTTGTCCTGAAGAGCCCAGAACTGGACACAGCACTCTAGCTAACCTCACTGGAGATGAGTAGAGGGGCAGGATCACCTCCCTTGACCTGGTGTCTATGCTTTTCCTAGTGCACCCCAGAATAGCGTTGGACAGCAGGGCACTGGTGGTTAATGGACAGCTTGTTTTCCACTAGGACCCTCAGACCACTGAAATAGAGACATAACAATCAAAAAATACTCTGCAGAAGTCAATGCATCAAAACAGATATTTTGGGTCAGTGCATGCAATTTACATCGTGCAGTTGCCCAAGTTTCTTTCAAGAGACCATCTAGTTCTTTAATTTTCATGTTGTTGCTGTGAGAATTCCTTCCTATGATTTTCTTCTATAAGAGAAATCACAAAGCAGTAAAAATTCTTTCATATCATCCAAAGGAGGTTGGGGGAAAATGACAGAGAGGGATTTGGGAAGCTTGGTCATCCTTTCTGGCTTTACTGGCAAACTTTTCCATTGTGTTGAATAATGCCTCCTCCACAGCTGCTTGCCTTTCCTGACAGCCCTAAAGATCAATGGTGCCTTGCATGTTTGTACAATACACAGCATTCTGCAGCCCTTATTCCATCTGGGCTGTGCAATTCTCTACTAAACACAGTGTTCACTGCTTACCTGCAAGACCTTTCTGAGAGCAGTTTGGACAAATGCATACTCCTACAAGGTGCTAAAGGGCCAGGTTTAACAGCACTTTATAAGAATTTTCCTGGTTTTCCTACATAAAAATGTAGTAATTCTTGTCCAGGCTTTGATCAGCTTTCAAAGCCGTGCTATAAGTAGGGCAGCATCTCTGTGTCCCTCAATTAGGTCTGTCTGATGAGTCAAACAGTACAATTTCTGTGTGACTCAAAGCATGAACTCTTTTATATCCCTTAACCTTTTTATATTCACCAGCCCAGAAATCCTTCCTACCTTGTGGTTCCACTGCATTAACTTCCATAGACTATCCCCAGCAGGGGCCATTCACACGTGTTGTCTTTGACTATTCTGTTTTAGATTAATATTACCATCATCATCATCATTATTATTATTGCTTTCTTTGTAATACTACATATTTACCCAGTTACTCAGCCACATCTTAATTTCTTATTTTGCAACATACACATAATCTTCCACATAATCTTTTTCACATAACACAGGGTAATTTTGATAAATACATCATGAATCAAAATGTATATATGCACTTTCCTTGTCTACTGATTTGACTTTCAGTGGTGCTGTTTCTTACCAGGCACTGACTGAACCTGCTTTTCTAGTCTATTCTAGTGAATAAGCACAACTGGGTTTGGCATGGGGAAGGCAGGAATAGCTACACCCAGAGGAGCTGTATCATCTTTTTCAGGTCAGA
Source organism: Certhia americana (assembly GCA_018697195.1). NCBI lineage: Eukaryota > Metazoa > Chordata > Aves > Passeriformes > Certhiidae > Certhia > Certhia americana. The sequence goes on from CM031860.1 coordinate 14,092,549, forward strand.
ATTCAGCTGAATGTGTATAAACCATCTGCCCTTTGGTTCTGAAATTATAGTGGTTGGATTACTTGCCTAATCTAATCTTTTATAATTTAAAATTTGCTCTGCTGTTTTCTACAGTTCTCAGATACATCAGGATTAGACTAAAATGGGAAACCCTTGCTGCTTCAGCAGTATTCCACTTATTCCCTGAAATAATTATTTCTGTTCTCCTGGTGAGGCTGAGGTGGGGAGCCAGGGAGGTTGTGAGGACAAGGGGCGAAACAAATCATACATTCTGAGCACACTGGAGAAATCCCAGAAGGAAAGAAAATACAGTGAAAACTCATTTCTCTCCTGCATGCTGTCTGCCCTATTGCTCAGGACATGGATAAAAAAGACAGAAGAAAGTAACTGACTTTGAAGAGCTACTGAGCAAGTTAATGACAGCCACAAACAGATCTTGGCCCAGCACCTGGAGCACATGGGCAAGGTGGGGATGTCAGAACCTCAAGTGCAAACCTGTGAGACCCTGACCTCATCCTCTGGATAATCAGGAGAAAGTACATTCTGGATGTGAAAAATTATCTTCTTTTAAAAATGCGACATGGAAGAGCTCTCTAGATTTGCTGTGAAAGCAGAGTAAAGAAAGCAGAGTAAAGTTTACAAAGGGGCCTTCCAAACACTTGCTAATTTAAAAGCACAGAATAAGATGTTAATGGATTACTTCTTGTAACAATAGGCTTTTTTGTTTCCACTCTTTTTTTTATTTGGTTGGATTTGGGGTTTTTGTAGCTAGACTACAAACAATGTGGGATGATGGTTCTGACAACAACAACATCCTACATCCTACTCTGCATCTTACTCTGACAGTCACTTGGTGACAGTCACTGAGTAAGAGTCACCTCCTGCCAGAAAAAGTAACCCTTTTTCTGGAGCCTTACAGCACTGCCCCACAGGTTTGTGGGGACAAAATCAAGAGCAGAGGGCATCAAAATTAAGGACAAGTCAAAAAGGAAGCTGACTGTAGAATTTTCATCTGCTGATTCCAAACTTGTAAGAACCTGGGAAATTCCTTTCTTTTTCTTACAGCAAATTGGATAGACACTTTCACTACTAATTTATGGCTCATGTCTTTGATGATCAGAATAACAAAAATAATTAGGATGCCCAAAGGAATTGTGCATGGCTGAGAACAGAGAGTTATTCTGGTAATGCAAAGGAAAGCTATAGACAGCCCGAGCTTTGGGTGGTTCCCATCAGAGGAGACAAATGTGAACCAGGACAGGCACATGGGGCAGGAAAGAGCTAAGGATGTAAGGCTGAGCTGGCCAGTTCAGGGGTGAATAAACCCAGTAATTTTGAGAAGTAAAGAACATGTTGGGCAGGAAAGGAATGAAGGCAATATTTTGCATCAACTTCACACCAGCAACAACTTCACACCAGTTATTTAATTTAAAGATTAAATAACTATTTTCAGTCAATAGCAATATGCACCAACTATTTACCCTGTGCCTCTATTTGTAGGCCACAGCTTCTGTTTCATGTTAATTAGCATTAGTGTGCTCTGTATTTACCTCACACACTTCAAAAGCCATGAAGTCTACCTCTGCCTGCAGTCACTGGTAGCTGGATATTATGGCAGTCTCCTTTGTGATGCTGTACATGACAAAGTGAAAAAAAAAAAAAAAAAAAATTAAAACATTGGTTGAAGCCCTTGTTTCATCTAGCTACAGATGTCTCTGTCAGCAGTAGCCTGGTATTTGGGTAGGGATGTGTCTTTGTTTCTGTAAATCACACTTGGATATAAATTGAACCCATAGAGAAAATACATTCAAACAGTCAAAACAGTTTAGTACAACTCACACAAATTCCCTCTGTGCCTTGAGGCTCTGCTGGGGCAGGAACACCAGACACAGGGGCTGCCAGGAGTGGTTCTGGCCCAGGACCAGGTCTCACTGCTTGGATCCTTCAGTGGCAGCCCTGTGCAGCTTTACCAGCCAGCACGGGGCAGCCATGAGCTCTTTGGAGAGGCACGGGAAAATGCCTTTCAAATTCCTCTAGATGGCACAGCACCTTGACAAATCTGGGACTGAACACGCTTGGCAGACAGTGAGAGCCATACAGCCTCCTCTCCTTTCCTTGAAAAAATGGCTTTTCCTACTGAATTGTGGTTATTTGTTCTATTTCCACTGTTAGGATGGAGCTCCTTCTAAAGGAAAGGTGGGCTTTTGTGCCCAAAGCTGTGCCTTCCCCGTCAGCCTCCCAGGCACGTGGGCTTTGTGCTGCCAGCTCTGGGCACTCAGGCAGGGATAGAGCAGGGATATAACATTCCACTGGAAGTTATGCCCTGTGTAACATCTAGAAAACATGAAGACAAAAAATTTGGGTGGTGTCTCATCCTTACTCTGCAGCTGTGCTCAGAATTCAGCAAAAAAGCTGCTATTCAATCAAATACCTTGGTCTCTAATACAGGCAATTCTTCCATGGGAAAACAGATTTCATGAAGCCACTAAGTGGCATTGCTGTCCAGTAAGAGTAGACCTGAGAAAGAGACATGGAATTGTTCCTACAGAGCTGCAAGCCAGGTTGCTCCTTGCATTACTGGAGCAAAGCAGTCAGACCAAGCACATCCAGCTTTCAATAACATGAATAACGTGACCTCTCCAATTCCAAATTCCCTTGCACTGGTTAGCTCACCTGCTGAGTCCCTACTTTTTCTTCTGTAGCTTCTGTCTCGTACTTAAGGGTGGATAATGAATTGCTTTAATTCCTCACCCTTTGTGAGGACAGAAGAGCTGTGGGGTTTTTATAACCTCTGAGCTGAGGACTGGTCCCAATGTCAAAATTTCTTGGCTTTATTAGTAACCCTGCCTGAACCTCTGCTGCTCCACACTAGTGAGCATGCAACTTCTTTTATCTCCTAGAAAAGTTCTAGGGACTGGTCCTAATTAAACAGTTAGCAATTATTTATTTGCCCCCAGCAAACTCCCCTGCCAGGCCCTCTGCCTTCCCAAATATTTTGTTTACAGTTAAAACCACAGTAATCTGGGGGAAGGACCTTTCCATACAGCAAATGGACTAAATTATACCTGCACTGATACAGAGCATGGGAGATTTACAGAAGGTTGATCAAATTGAGATATGCACCACAGGGGAAAGCACATTTTCCTTGACCACATAACACTCATCAAAAGATAATGAATATGCAAATGACTTTTGGCATGCACAGAAAGTTGTGGGCCCCAATTGCACTGGTTGTACTCTAGCAGCCTTTTCCTCCCAAAGTCACCTTGGCCACTTTGCTGGTCTGGGAATGTATACAAATACAAATGAGCAAAGTGTTCTTCACCAAGGCCACTGCTGTTCTTTAACATGCAATATGTTATAGATCATTTCTAGAACCCTGCTTGAAGCACATGGGGGACCTTAACTCAGAGTATTTTTAGATGTAATATTTCTCAAGGCACAATAGATCACGAATCAAAACCAAGCAGAGGTTGTTAATTTGCGATTGAGCTGGCTTCCCTGTGAGTGGCAGCTTGTTAAGGTACAGAGACTCTTGATGTGTGAGCTGAAGTGTGAACCAAGATCATCATGCTGATTGTTTCTAGTTTACTCTGTTTGCCTATTTTGCACTAGATGTGCTGCTGTACAAGCACAGAGAAAAAAAAAGAAATTCAAGATAGGCAGGAGAAGAGTGACTAACCAAAATCTGTCTGCTTTGAGTGTTTGCAGTATTTGAAGACTCCCAAGTTTTACTGTACAAAGGCCTCCCTCTGAGTCAAAATCATATTACCATTCATGCGTACAGCTTGTAAGCTAAAACAGAGTCATGCATTTTCCTGTATGATCTGCTGCTGTCTGGTTCTAGAGAGCCCCATCTGCTATAGCTCTTTTCCTTACATTACATAATGATGGTGTATTAGCAATCAGAAAGCAGCTATGAGCTGTCATTCCAGGCACCACCTGTTTTCAATCATGTATAGGAAGATTTTGTATAAAATGAATAATTTAAATGCTTATCTTCTTGTGCACTGCAGCCACCAAAGTCCTTTCTCTTTGACCTTTTTACTCAAGGTGGCTAAAAATTCAAAGATCTTCCAGTACTTAAAGGGGTCTTAAAAAGAGGGGGCGGATAGTGTTAACACAAGGCAGAATAGTCTTAAACTAAGAGGAGAGATTTAGACTAGATGTTAAGAAGGAATTGATTACGGTGAGAGTGATGAGGCACTGGTACAGATTGCCCAGAGAAGCTGTGGATGCACCATCAAGAGAAGTGTTCAAGGCCAAGTTGGATCGGGCTTTGAGTCTAGCCTAGCCTACTGGAACATATCCCTGGAAATTCTATGGTTCCATGATCTCTGCATCAGGACTTCCACCAAAACTGCATCAGTCCTAGTTAGCAGAAGAGAGATTTTTGAGGAAAAGCATAGGTGTTTGCAAAGTCCAACCATGTCATCCTGCTGTTGTATATAAGCCTGCTCTGTGTACACTAGCCCCAGTAATTTTGAGAAGTAAAGAACAGTGTGACTTCACTTGCAGGGTTCGTCTTGCATCCATAATTGCCCAGGCTGCAGGCACGAAGTTGGTCCTATGGCTTTGGAGAACTCAGTCCGCCACCCCTCTGGATTATTAACGGGGGTTTAAAAACAGCCCTGCTGCCAGAAAGCTTTGCACCTGTTATTGCTGTAAGGAACAGCTCACATCACCCAGGCAGGGCAGCAAACACTCAATCAGCCCATGTCAGGCTCTGGTGAGTGAACAGATGGTTTTCAAGCCTCATTTGCCCCTACTTGCTTGCCTTCCACCATGCACAGCTCAGAGCCATCGTACAGCTGGGACTCTCTGGTTTTATGCAGAAGGGAGCTGAGTGCAGAGACACAGCTCTGTGTTTCTCCTTTGCCCCCACCCCGAAGGCATCAGGAAAGCTCTGTACATGCCAGGGTTAAGTCATTCATGCCATTTGCCTGGCAGGGATAAGTCACTAACATATGTAGAAACAGCACAGGAAAGGAAAACAAGATGGACAGGTATGTGCTGCTTTTGGCATAACTTTGACTAGAAAGAAAGTGATGCTAAACTGCTGAAAATATTACTCACTAGTAAAGTAGTTGTGATGGGGCACTTCAATTTTGTGTACTGTCTCATTCTTGCCTGTTCTTTAGCAGTACCTTAATAAAATAGATGAATAATTAAAAATGTATCCCAATACACATTTACAGTTTCAATCCTATGCTAATCCTAGAACTACAGTCTACTGTACCTGAGACAGAAGGGGCAAAAAACCCCAACCCTGACTACGAGCTAAATAAGCATCTCCTCTGAAAAGGTAATTAACAACTGGTCTCCATGGAGTCTTTATCACAAAATCAATAGAAGTCAGTTCTGATTTGCCTGGTTCTTCTCTACTTTGTGTTGCTCTCACTGTTTATAAAAATGCTTGTGGGTTTGGCTGTTGGACTCTCATGGGAAAACTGAGGCTAAGAGGGTCATATAAACTGAGTGTGTGAAATCAAGTAAATTTGCTTTGTTCAGAGAAGTTTTGACAAATCTTCCTTTCAGGTTTTCACCCTATCTTCACTTTCCTGAGCTTTCTATGGCAAACTGCCATTTTTTCCTTCCATGTGTCATCACAGAAATCATATCAGAATTCTGACTTTCTATTGAATCTAAAATCAATAATGCAACATGAGACTTTCTTTTTTTCTTTTAAGACTGTTGTGGTAACAGGTGTCCAAAACCACAAGAAGATTTAGAAATAAAACCAATGTCAAAGTGGAAGATGGAGCTGTTTCTATAGCTGTTCACACAGCCTAGGCTCCCTCTGGGATCATCAGGAAAGGCTTTAGAAACCTGAAGTGCTACAGTCAGCATGACTTGTAGTTCTCTTTTCATATATCTTCTAAGAAAATAGGACTCTGTCTTAGCTTGCACTGAGTCCACAGAGGACTCAAAAATTGTCTGATTTTCCACGCCTTTCCAGATCAGCTAATGATCTGCATCTTCTTTCTCTCTATCCTTTCCTTGGCACTTCTAATTCTCATTCACCCTGACCTTCAGAACTGTAATAAGGGAGGAGGTGACTTGGAGGTGGAGTATGTTCCCTTATCTGTTGGCTGCATCCCAAGAGAGCACAGCTGCCTGGGAACACAGGCTTTATGGGGTACTGGGGTGTTAAATATTTATTCTATAGTGTGCAACTTACACATCATAAAGGCCTTCTTTCCTTCCTGTCCCTCTTTCCAACTGTTTTTTTCACCCCTAATAAACTTGCTTAGCTACAAACAGGAAAATCAGAACTTAAAGCAAGCTCTTCTGCTCTTACTGTTATTGGCAGGGAGCAAACTGTTATTGATAACAAAGCAGAAGAATATCAGGGGGATTTTTTTCCCACATGCAGCATACAGTGCCCTGGATTTTTTACCTATGGATTCTGCATCGGTTTTTCCCCTTACCGTTTGTAACAAAATGGGGAAATGAGATTAAAAATTCAATACTGAATGCAAACAGGCCATTTAGGTCATACTTTGTTCAGTAGTGCTCCATGTTTACTTTACCAATATAACCTTTCCACACATTAGCCCTTTCTGGTATGATAAATAAATATTATCTTTAAAATAGAAGCCTTACATCACTGCATACGTAATAGGTCTGAAAACATAGACACTTTCTAATCACCATAAATAACAAATGGCCATTTGTAGCTATTGAGCTGCCTGTCAAGTTGTGAGATTTCATACACACACAGGAACATGAACAGTGAGATGAAGAGTGAGAACAGGCTGACCCAAACCCCATCTGTAAAAGCACCTTCTCCATGGACTCCGAGGAAATGAAAATTCTCTAGAGGAACTGTCAGATGTAAGGGGTTTTTAGAAGTTCAGATACTTTTTGATCTTCTTTCTGCAATATAAACAAACAAACAAACAAATAAATAAACTAATTAATCTCGGTCCGGAAAAACTACAAAAAGCAAATACACCTATTTCTAGATATATTGACAGCTTTTGGAAGAAAAAAAGTAGCATCTAATCCAAACTGGGCATGAACAATGATTTCTGTGTCAGGGTCCAAGCTGACACCATACTTGGGAATGGAAGCTGGGATGGAGACTCACTGGGGCAATAAAGTAGTCTCCTTTTACCACTTACCCTCGATCCCAGGAATTTTCATCCCAGCACTCTCAGTCAGGGGCTTCATTCTAAGAAACAGAAAATATCAACAAATTAATCCCTGTCACTTCCAAAGTCAATAAAAATATATATTTAAATAATGTAGCATAGCCAAGTTCTCACAGTGCAAAAATGAATTGAGATGACTAATTCACTTTCATCGCTGTTAAGTTATGGAGGATTTTTAATAAATTCATCTCCAACCAAGCAATTCTGCAAGATTTGAAGGTTTTTCTATACCCTTGGATGATTGTTTAGCTCCTAATAATATGCAAGTATTATGTTTCTTTCAGCATTAGAGGTACAGTGCTAGAACAGTCACAACCCTCTGTTTTGTACTGCCAATATCTTTGGCTAAGCAGGTGGCTTCTGAAGGTGCTGAGCATATAGCTGATTTTTCTCAATTTGCTGGCCAAACTGGTAAATGACTACTGAGGTGGAAGAATGCTAGCAGAAAATGTAGCCTAACAAAAAAAAAACCAACCAACCAAACAAACGAAAAAAAAAACCAAAAAACTGAGCATACTAATTTGCAGATGAAACTGAGGGAGAAAATGTTTCCTTTATTTATGCTTACCTGCTATGATAGGGTGGCTACTCCCTATACATTAACTGTATGAAGTAATGAAATTAATTTGCATGTCATGGGAAGGATGTCTTATTTTCTTTTCTGCTGAAATGACTCTCTCCCTACTCTTTTCCTATGTCATATTCATTTGTGTTCTGTTTCAAGCCAAGCTCAAAGAAGCAGATGCTCCTCTGGAAGAGACAGGTTCTTTATTCTTCCAATTTACAGTGTGCTGCAGAAAGAGATTTTGCATTTTCAATGTGTAGCTTCTGACTTATCTATTAATTTATCACATTTGTAGTGGATATCTGGGCCAGAATCAGCTCTGTTGTGTAGATCTGAATCTGTTTTGATCTGAAATTTTCACTTTGATTAATTCCACTTATAGTTTTGGATCCTCTGGTCTTAAACACCAAGCACAAGGTGAAAGGTGATAAAGGACAACATAGGTAGGTGTTAATTTTATAGCAACAGCTAAGCGAATTGTAAAAGCAATGTGAAATTAGATGGAACAGCAGATAACTCAAAACACATTTTTATCTATTAACTCTCTTTCAAGATTTTCCAAGGATAGCTTTAAAAGCAACCTTTAGTTACTGCTTGTGTACAGGGGCTCATGTGGGTGCCAGTTAAGGCAAAAATTCATTTGGTTAAACGGTTTTGTCTGGCTAGGTTACTCTTTCATTTTAAACAATGTAATGTATGTAATGAATTAAGTCTAATTTTCAAGGAACTATCAATTGTAAATGAGATTTTAAAATGCCAGAACCACATGTAAATTCTCAATCCAGTTTAAGTTCATTTAGCTGGTTGCTAGTTGAAGAGCTACAGAATAAACAAACATGCAACTATAGCCTAGGAACTAGTTTGAGGAAATATATTCCCACAGCAAGTAGTTGAGATAATCACAGAAGGTATGTTATTTTCTTCTCCCTTTTCATCATTGTTTGAACATTGCAATACTAACAATCTTGGTAGATAATTGAAACAATTTAAAAAAAATTTTTTGCAAAGGTCTTCATCTCATCAAAATTCACAATTTCATAACCAAATTTTATTAACATGCTATATAAAAAAATTTCACTCATCTTGGAAAGCATCAAAAGGTTCCCATTTACATGAATGAAGATAACTGCTCAAAAACATGTAAAATGTGCAGTTTCTATTAAAAATAGTTTTGAAGATTGAAGGAGCAAGAAATCACGTCAGTACAGGGAAAAGGGAAATTGCAGCCCATTCCCAGCAGTTACAATTCTGAATGCCAAAACCCTTAGATTGGAAACTAAAAATATTCTCAGGTCAGAAACTCATTTCAATTTTCTCTCCTAATGTTCTTCTTGACAGTGTAAGTGCATGAAATTGTGACAGATTGGGCTCTTTAGCAGGTTTTTGAAATGTCTGGGAGATAGCTTTGCCTGGTTCCACCCACTTTAACGGGCACTGGGAATCCCTGAGGCAGCTTTTACACTTTTGCTTTAGGCTTTTCTCTGCCTCTCTAAACAAATACAGTCAGGCTGCCATTGCAGGAGGAGATTAAAGAAATGACAGACACTGAGTGTTAGTGCTGGTCAAAAGTTAAGGTGATCTTGGAGCCCTTGCAGGCTTTGGCAGGAGTAACCAAGCAAAGGGCTGAAGTGGACACTTGATGGAGACAGCAAAGACTTGGAATAACTGCAGGTGTGCAGCACAGAGGGCAGTGGGGAGGAGAGCTTGGGCAGGTGGGGACACCCTGAGATGATCAGCTTGGAAGGGGTAGCAAAGGATCTGATGCTGTAGAGGAACTGCATGGACAGGAAGGAGCTGGATCACTCCTGGTGCCTGTGTATCTAAAGGGTAAAAATATTTCACTGCGCCTTCAAGCATCAGTGGCGACTTAAACCAGAGCTGCATTCCCCCAAGTGAGGCTGGCCAAGAGGGGATGAAAGGGTGGAGGTGTTTACATTGCTCTTGAGCCAAGCAGAGTGTCCAAATGTGCAGGCTGTCCCTCTGCTGCCTGCTGTGACTCCTCCTCCATGTCTCCATGGGATCATCCAGCAAAGAACTTTCTTCTCTGTTCGAGGAGTCATTATTGAATGTATCTTACACTGTGGCTTGAGCTACACTGAAATGCTTGCAAAACATGAAAGTACTTGGAAGTATTGTGATGCTAAGCTGGAATGTTCCTAAATCAGAATAGGGAATGTTTCTGTTTCTGGCATTTTGTTCATCAGTAACCCTCAATGCACAATAAAATGAATACCTGTGTGTTCTTCTGGTTCTGTTCTCTCTAGTGCATGGCTAGCAGGTCCTAGTAAATCTCTTGTTTGAGTGGATGAAAGCTCAGAGGTGAGGAACCAGATGTTGTCATTTTTTCTGCTTTGTGGGACAGGGAATGGAACAGAGAGGGAGCTGTGCAACTCAGCTAATTTGGAATGCTACGTGCAGCTGGCTTGAAGCACAGCTGTTGCTTTGAAGCTGCAAAGTTATTTCTTGGTGGTGAAAGTAGAGGGAGAAACATTTTCCAAGATGGCACTGGCAGATGTGTGGGTCCCTCATTATTCCAGCAGGAACAGACTGAATCCAGATACTCCAAGCCCTATTGGCCTGATGCCAATAGAGCAGCAAACTTGAATTCTTTCCTCCTAATACATGTTATGATTTCTTTGCTTCCAGGCTGTGCAAAGCAAACAACTGATTTTGTCAGCACCATTGTGGCCATGTGTTCTGTACTCGGTGCCTCTGTGTTGTCCTTGAGGCTGCCAGCGTTTGCCTAACTTGCAGGACAGAACTCATTCATGAAGAATATTATCTCATTTATATATTAATGCTTTTATTTCTCACCACAGACTCAGATGGATTTTGGGGGTTAGGTGATAAAAAGAATTTTTCCTTCATGTATATAGTTCTTGTTGTGTATGGTTTCATTTTTCCTGATTTAATTATAAATAAAATACTAATTAATTTAAATACTGTGAAGTCTGTCTGTTCAACTGTGTTAGACTGTTAGTAGCAGACAGGCTTCTTTTAGCAGGTGAAAATGAGAGTCTTGGTTTAATCAGTCACAAGCACGTACTCTTTTCATCCCACCACAGTCATTGATCTGGGGGAAAAAATGCAAAAGACATTGGATTTGCCACTCTTGTGGCGACTCTGTGTTGTAGGGGGAAAAGGAAACAGGCCCCCTGCTTGGGGCACAAGGCCTTCTGTTTATCCAGCTGGGTTCAGGTGGATATTTGGGTGAAAATATCATGCTTTCAGTGCTCTGAAGATCAAAAAAGCAGCAGGCTGTGCGCACTTTGAGATTTTCTTTGAGAATTTCTTTGAGAATAACATGCTGGAATCTAGACAGCTTGTTTATGGTCCAAGCTGCTTCTTGTTGTGTCCATGGTTATAATGCTCCTTTGATGACTGCCAGCTGATGACAGGAGCACTGATAGCTTCTCTGAAGCTCTTCCTCTTCTCCAAAGCCTGTAAGCTTAAGGGCGATCTGAAGAACACAACAGTGTAAACCACTCTGTTCAGCATTCAGCCTGCAAAATGGAATACTCTCTAAGTAGTGAGATAAAGATATTTAGTGAGCACACATCTGGGGAGCACACCACCACCATTGCCATCAGTATCATATTCATCATCACCACCACATTTATCTTCTCCACTGCAGTATAACTGCATTTTTAATGGGGCAGATGTTACCTTTTCCTTGTTCAGAAAGTGAATTCATGTTGAAGTCCATGCAATGTTGCCCTGAACAAGACCAAAGTAGTATGTTTGTTAGAGCCTCACTGAAACAGTATTCAAATTAATGGGCACCCTTTAGCTGAATTTCAGGGCACACGGTTGGGTGGTACACATATTTTGAGAAGCATCCTCAGTTATACCTACTTAAAATCACTGCAGGTAGCTAAAGTCAATTTGGCTATGCCAGCTTGTGCCAATAAATTCTCTTCTCTGTGTGGAGATACAGCAATAAAATGCCTTGCACATAGAGAGAGCCTGTAAGGCCACACAGGAAAATAATTGGAACTGAGGGAAGATTGTAAATAATTTCAGCAACTATTCCCTGGGAAATAGAAAATAATACCTCCAGCTCATTATTTTCAAGCAGTTCCATGCTGGCCTGTGGAAAGATGGGATACTTTTCTTTGAAGTCCTGCACTAGTACTCTTACACCCACCATACACATTGCAAGTGTTAGAGTACATATTTGACAGAGCTGTTTAAAACCGGAGAAGTGAAGGTTTTGCTCTATACTCTAAGATATTTCTTTTTTTATCTGGAGCTAACATATTTTCAAAATTCAGATATTGATAGCTAAATAACTGTTTGACCACCCTATCGTTCTTACTAGGGAAAAGTCAAGTCACTTTACAAGGAAACTGTGTCTACTGTATAATAATGTTCAGAGGAAAACCCAGTCCATATTTCACTCAAGGCAGTATCTATTTTGGGTATTCATGTTGGCTAAGGATAGCCTAATACACCCAATCCACCCAACCAAAGGCTACATCCTTGTGAGACTCTTGCCCAGGTAAAACACTTATTGAAGTTGTGCCACTTCTTCAATACTTTAAAAATAGTTGTATGAATTTCTGGGAATCTTCAGGGCTTTCTAGGACTGGCTCAAAACTCATCACAGTGACTACAAAGGACATGTGTACAGTGACGAATAAGCAGTTTGGGATTACAGAGCCTGATTTGGGACAGCTGTGGGTGTCTCCTATCTGTCAGGGAAAGGGATGTTCTCTGCTTTTGCTAGCACTGCATGTGTGTAAAGAGCAACATCTTCTAAAATGGCCAAATCAACCATGCATTTCATGTGACTGGCTTCTGAAAGACAGTGGAATGAAAAAAGTGCATAAACAAAGCAGTCTGACACCTGTCTTATAGCTCTTTGCATTAGCAAACCCAAGTAACTTGGGGTCAGGGCAGATTCCAGCAGGGAGAGCCGCAAGAGCAGCAATGACTCCCTCTCTTGTCCATGCAGACTACACAGGCACAGCTTGGTCTTGATCCCTGTTGCTGGCACGTTGGTCTAAACAAACCTCATAAGGATTTCTTTAGCTTCCCAACTGTCACATGTGAGTAGCACCCCACAGTGAGGACCTGGCAGAGGAAACTGAGGCAGGTGGCTTCTCAGACCCTTCTTCATCCAAAGGGCTTCAAGTCCTTGTGCTTCTCTGGAAATCTGCATACATCTCCATTCCCCAGCAGGGAATAAAGAGGAGCATGTTATCTACAATTTATTTTCCCATGGCTGTGTCCCATCACCGCTAAAATCTAAGGGCAAAGCTCTTTCCTTTATCCCCCACAAAAGGGAAATATGTGCTGAGGCCTCCATCACCAGTGTGTCTTATTTCCAGCTCACACCTTCCCACTCATTTTCCTCCAGCCTTTCCACTGCTTTTCCAGCTTTGTAGAAACAGTTCAAAATCTGTCTCATCTCCATACAGCAAGTGCACAGCAATGCCAGGACTGGCCAGGGTTAGCAGCAGGAAATTTAAAATCCTGCACCAGATGGCTGAGAGAGTCTAGCAGCTCCTAACAGTGGGGGAGGCAGAGGAGTGACAGCCTGGCACACTTATAAGGAAACATTTCTTTGCTCCCCAGCACATTTGTCTCAGCATTTGCAGAGTTGCTAAGCCATACGGTACGCTGTAAGGAGAAACAAGCTGTGGGGAGGGAAGCAGGGAGCACCCTTCAGACTATGGGCTGGCTTCCTGCAATTTTTACTTCTCTTCATCTTACTGCCTTCCTTGCCTTAATGCTGGCTGCTGTTGAAGCAAGGGCTTAATGAAGGAACGTTGCTGGTTACTGAAAATGGGGAGGTTTTTTGGTTGAACTTTTTATTTTATTATGGGCTACTTTGAGGTTGGGGCATGTTTCTGAGTGCTAGGAAAGGGGCTTGCCAAGGACAATGGTTTATTTTTTACCTTCTATTAAAATAGCTGCCAAAAAGGGGTAACTGATTCTACACTCTTTTTGTTGAGCCTTCAAAGCCTTTAAACTGCTCCAACTCCTGCCTGTATTGATGAGACAAACTGTAACTTGTCACATCACTTGAAAGTGACCTCGATTATAATAAAGCAGACCACAGTATCCTGGGGGAGCTTGATCCCCACATCACAAAACCTCTGTGAAACATCAACCCTTTGTGTCATTGGGCTGCAGAAATGCAGGAAAGGTGGGTGCACGCTGCAGAATGTAGAGAGAATAGGACTAGAGGAGATCTTTACTGGCAATATCTGGGCTGTAGAAGTTCTGCGCTTCTCGCTACATGATGCCAGGCAGAGTGTGGGACTTGGCATTGACTGGGATGAGCTGCCAAGTGATGCATCTTCAGGGCAACCTGGATATCTCCCTCCCCTCTCCACTGCAAAGGGCCAGCAGGGATGTACCTTTGGAGGCTGCTCCTAAAATCCAAATGTTTGAAGTCACATCAGACACAGAGAAGGGGGAAGGAGGTAGAATTTACCCACTTTTGCAGCTGATCTGGCTGCAGTTGGGTGAGGTTGTGCCTCTGTAGCCTGTGTAGAGCTAGAAATAGAAAGTCACACTCCCAAGTCCTGGCTGATCACAGTGCTTGACCAGAAAGACAAAGAACATTGGGAATGCCAAAGCTTCACAAGGCTGCTGGCAAGGACTGTGTGACAAAGAAATGGTCTCCCAATAGATTAATAAGCAAACTGTCATAAAATGAAAGTTTTTCTTTCCTGCAGCAGAGCCTATCAATCTGACAAGGCATGAAACCAGATTTCATTTATGCTTCCAAGCTGGCACTTACAGCATTTGCATGTTTGTTTTTTTTTATCGATTGCACAACCCTGATGTGGACAGAGCACAGATGCAGCAGCATTTCAAATAAACAGGCTCTCTGCCCCAAAACAAATCCACCACAGTGACCAAGACCTACATAATTCAACTGATATGCTAGGGAAACTGGAGGTGTGTTCAGCTCAAAATGTGCAGCGCTGTGGCAATAACATTAGCAGCTTCAAGCAGAAAAGGTAAACAAAATGACGAAACCCTTTGGGATGAGTATTAATCAAAACATCAGGGAACCTGGGGCAGGTTCAGAGGAGGATCCATGCTCTGTATGTTAGACCCCTTCTGCCAGCCTTGGCGCTGCTCCCACATAGCCATATTGTGACATTACAGGTCATCTGACAAGCAGTGGATGTCATATAGGCACAGTCAGGAAGAACACAGTTCCCTCCCCAAAGGATCATGCAATTCATGATTTTTCTTTAAAGCTTGCCCCTACTTGCATGTCTCCAGCATGTAAGTGCCTTTTATGCTGAGTCTCATCAGCCCAGGATTGTTTTTTCACCATTCTGGCTCACTCTGCTCCCAGGATTTCTCAAAAAAAGCCTGCAAAACGTAAGTATGCTGAGATACCTATATTCCCACAGGGAATGCCTTCAGTCCTTGACTCTGTACAGCAAGCAGCATGAGAGCTCAGCCTACTGGCTGAGCAAGCATACTCCTGGCATGAAAATAAGATGTACTTCTCTCTGGTAGAGTGGCCAGGAAAAAACAGAAGCCTGTAGCTCCACAAAAGTTGTAGAAGAAGCCCCCTGTCCACTCTCCCACGGGTGACAGAAGTCTCACTGGGATCAAAAATTCTGTTCTGCTTTCTTTCTGTTCTCTAAATGTGGTGCTCAAAAACCACATGAAATTTTTGGACAGATAGAGGTTTCCCTACATATCTAAGCAGAAAAACTGTTTGTCTATCTTGAAATCACTTTCTTTGCTTCACCTTTCAGTGTTTTTTTCCAGACAAACAGAAAATTTAAACTGTGTCATTGGATAGAGGGGATTGAATCAGACCACCTTGCAAACACAGAACAGCTGGAGCAAATAGCACACATTCAAACTGTAAATTGGGTTAGGTTTACATTTGCATATACAGCTGAAAACTCAACAGTTGTTCCTAAGCCATTCATGCACAGAAGAAAAGAAATGCCATCAAACAGGTTATTTTCTAGGGAACACTTGCTGACATTTATTTTAAAAGCAGTCTTTAAAAACAGAAACACCATAAATTTGTGAAACACAGGATAAGGGTAGGTAAAACTTATTTGACATTGAAAGTATAATTATTGTTATTTTTCTCTAGGTATTTATTACATGTTTAAAATAATTTGTTTGCTTCCCCTTAAGTCATTGCAAAAACAAACCAGCAAAATTGATGCTACTCTGGCAGTAACAAATACAAACAAATAAAAATATCTCCTCTCATTTTAGTTAACTAAATGAAGTTTGTGGTTAATTACTTTTCTAACGAATTTGGACCTAAGAATGATAGTGTTGGTAGTAGGAAGGAAATCATTCAGTAGATGACAGCTGATTAAATTATTATAATGCTTATGGCAGCAAAAGGAGCTTCTGCCATAATAAGTATACCCAAAATATGCTAGAAGGAAAAACACAGCCCTGAATGAGCTTGTTCCTGCTTGCATTAGAAGTTGTGGTTGTGGCACACCAAGGTGAACTCAGGCCTTCTGTAAATGGTCTAGTTCCGTCCTGTTTCAAAAACACAGGTTGAGGCTTAGGGTCCTCCAAATCTGCCTGGGCATTGTGGTGAGCTGATCTGTGAGCAAAGAGATCTCCAGCATGAGCAGGGCAATGACAGGGCATCTTCTTGTTCTCATCAAGGCCCTGAGAGCAATCACAACAGACTCTAGGATTCTCAGGTCAGTTCTGGGGAGAAGGAACCATAGCCATTTTATTCCACTGATAATTTTTATTTACATGTCTAACCTGCCACCCTCATGGTCTGCTGTACTGGGCTAACTTGAATCAGGATTCCTCTCTCTAACTGGGATCACATCAAGTTATGAACTTAAGCCCAGCTCCTGAAGTGTGAAGAACTGATTATTTGGCTCAGTTTGTATTGTACCACTGATGAAAACCAAACTTCTTTTGCACTGAGAGCTAACCAAATGAAAATGTGTTTCCTTTCCCTGCACGTTCTCTTTAAAATGACTTGCTATCTTTTTGAGTGGAGTGGTTATAGTTGCTGGAACATGCAAAAGGTAAGAACAAACATTTTCAAATTAAAAAAAAATATATCTTCAGTGCCATTTCTTAATGAGACTGAGGTTGGTGCAGCTTAAGAGCTAAGGAAAAGAGACAGGAGAAGAGCAATGAGGGTGCGCTACAGTATTTACAAACTGCTGTGTTCGTGTAGATAATCTTAAGCTCTGCAGGCACCTACACTCTCATTTCATTCTGCACTTTGAGATGCACAGGGTTATGCTGTAACACATCCAAGATGGTAATAGAAGGACTGAGCCAGAGTCGTGGATTTTCAGTGCCAGAAACACTAAGAACAAAATGGCCTTAAATTCTTCTACTTGGCCCTAGTCATGCTCATGGTAGAAGCTGTAATTTTGCTTTTTGGCCCTCTGCCTACAAAAACTAAACATGCAATTAATGTTAAAAAGAAAATGAGATCAAACTAAGATCTTTGTCCCTGTGGACCTTTAGTATTGAAAGGTTTTTCTTCTGTTTTAAAAGATTCTGGTGCAAAGCCAAAAAAATAACAGATCACTGATGTGGAGCAAAAGTTAAAGCCTTATACTTGACAAAGTAAAAAACGTTGAGAACAAAGTAATATGTCCTTTTTTGTATCCCTTATTATGTCTAGAGATGGGAGGCTGGCAACAGGGTGTGAATTCATAAAGACTGGAGCCTCTTTTGCAGATTGCATCTGTGATTATTTAGCATCCATTGCCTTATTTTCATCTTCAACATCATGCTTTAATGTAATGCTTGTCAGGGTCAGGGTCAGGGGCTTCCTGCAGGTGAATGCTGGCAAGCATTATGTATTTCAGCAGTGATTTATTTTCACTTTAAAGTATGAAAAAGGAACATTGACTGCTAGCTTATGGGAAAAAAAGGAAAAAGCTAGATTAGACTAAATCTAATATGACTGGAAACTTTCCACAGTTTACTTTAGAACTTGCAATCAGACACATCCTTGTTGTTTCTATTTCATTTGCTCACAGTGATGTAGGATATCATAAAACATTTTCACATTCTTTGGGCTAAAGGAATTGAAATGCAATAGAGACAACATACAAAATCACCCATTTCATTCCTTTCCCCAGTGCCCATAGACCCATCACTTGTAATTTCATCTGGTCAAAATGTGGATGTCTAGCTCTGCCCCAACTGCACCAAAGGAGGGCAAATGGTCAGCCAGGGCTGCAAACATCATGTGCAGGGGTGCAGAGGGGTGCATGTCAAACCCCCCCACCCAGCTGATCACAAAAGCTCTGGTACCTGCAGAAGGTGTGCTCTGGCTGTGCCTGCGCCTGCCTTCTCTTCATCTGCAGTGCAGTGAATCTGGCCTAAAGAGTGCCTCTGGCCTGGAGCTGTCCTACAGCTCAGAGTCACTGGCACAGGGTTAGCTGAGAGAAGACAGCAGTGTGGCTGTGCTAAGAGAGACCATAAAGGGTCAGAACACTGATCCAGATACCTCATGATTTCCATAACGACCTTTTCTGAGATTCTCTTTACCCGTGTTTGGTATCTAGAAAAAAACTATCATGGACCTGATGACGCTTAACAGCCTGGTTAAGACGTAATTTTACTCATTTGGTTAAGCTGTTGTGTCTGGCTATGAGATTGTTTAGTTTTAAACTAGTTTGGCTGGAATGAATTAAGTCTAATTTTGAAGGAACTATCAATTGTAAATCAGACTGAAAATACCACAACCACATGTAAACTCTCAATCCAGTTTAAGTTAATTTAGCTGGCTCCTATTTATACAGCCATGGCATCAAGGATTGTAGAACCACAGCCTAGGAACCAATTTGAAGAAAAATTAAATAAAACAAACCAAGAAACAAACAAAACGATTTTGGCCTCTTTCTCGAAATTGCCTTGTAAGGTCTTTAGGTTAAAGGCAAATTGCCAATCAAGAGGCAAATTCTGAAATCAGCCAGCCAAGCCCCCAGTAGTGATACGGTGCTAACTGCATAGGTAAACCATGCAGAGTCATTTTGTTTTCCAAGTCAAAGTTCATATATTCTTGATTAAAGATTTCCTTCAGGAAGTAATAGAGATAACCACAGAAGGTATGTTATTTTCTTCTCCCTTTTCATCATTGTTTGAACATTGCAATACTAACAATCTTGGTAGATAATTGAAGCAATTTTAATAAAAAAATTTTGCAAAGGTCTTCATCTCATCAAAATTCATAATTTCATAACCAAATTTTATTAACATGCTATATAAAAAAATTTCACTCATCTTGGAAAGCATCAAAAGGTTCCCATTTACATGAATGGAGATAACTGCTCAAAAACATGGAAAATGTGCAGTTTCCATTAAAAATAGTTTTGAAGATTGAAGGAGCAAGAAATCACGTCAGTACAGGGAAAAGGGAAATTGCAGCCCATTCCCAGCAGTTACAATTCTGAATGCCAAAACCCTTAGATTGGAAACTAAAAATATTCTCAGGTTAGAAACTCATTTCAATTTTCTCTCCTAATGTTCTTCTTGACAGTGTAAGTGCATGAAATTGTGACAGATTGGGCTCTTTAGCAGGTTTTTGAAATGTCTGGGAGATAGCTTTGCCTGGTTCCACCCACTTTAACGGGCACTGGGAATCCCTGAGGCAGCTTTTACACTTTTGCTTTAGGCTTTTCTCTGCCTCTCTAAACAAATACAGTCAGGCTGCCATTGCAGGAGGAGATTAAAGAAATGACAGACACTGAGTGTCAGTGCTGGTCAAAAGTTAAGGTGATCTTGGAGCCCTTGCAGGCTTTGGCAGGAGTAACCAAGCAAAGGGCCAACCCCCAAGAGGGCTGAAGTGGACACTTGATGGAGACAGCAAAGACTTGGAATAACTGCAGGTGTGCAGCAAAGAGGGCAGTGGGGAGGAGAGCTTGGGCAGGTGGGGACACCCTGAGATGATCAGCTTGGAAGGGGTAGCAAAGGATCTGATGCTGTAGAGGAACTGCATGGACAGGAAGGAGCTGGATCACTCCTGGTGCCTGTGTATCTAAAGGGTAAAAATATTCCACTGCGCCTTCAAGCATAAGCGGCGACTTAAACCAGAGCTGCATTCCCCCAAGTGAGGATGGCCAAGAGGGGATGAAAGGGTGGAGGTGTTTACATTGCTCTTGAGCCAAGCAGAGTGTCCAAATGTGCAGGCTGTCCCTCTGCTGCCTGCTGTGACTCCTCCTTCACGTCTCTGTGGGACAGAACCATCTGACTACCCTGCCGGTGGAAAAGTCCGGCTGTTAAAAATGATGCTTCTCAAAATGTACCTAAATAAATTTGTCTGCAGGTATTAAAATGTCACTGTGTTGCAAAATGTTCTGTGCTTCTACCACAAATTATATTTTTCAAGTAATTATAGGTCAGGATATTTTGCCATTTTTTTGCTGATGCTTTTTGAAGAGTACTACAATCCAGAACTCATAAAGTACCATACTTTGCACTTCATACCTTTACCTTGTAAGCCAAAAGGCCAATTATGAGGACCACATATATTTTGTCTGGTCATGAATAAAACCAGAATGCACTAAATAATGTTACTGACTATAAAATGAAAGCCAGTGTCCCCTTTGCAAAAGGATGATTCAGTTTACATAAATGAAATATGATGAAGGCAAAAAATCTTGAGTAACATGTAGGAACTAAGCAAGACAAAGAGGTGTGTTGTTTGCACTAGAAGCTTAATGAAATTGCCATTTCCTTCCTGTGCACAGCATGCAGACGTAGCACTGAGCAATTAACTTGATATCTTTGGATTACTCCCAAACTATATTTGACTTCGTTACACACCCACAGAGGAATGACTGCTTCTGCTTCCACTGATACCAGCAGCATGCAGCCAGATCGTACACTCATCATGTGGGTCACAGACAGGTCTTTCTAGGATCTTGTATTGCCAACTAAAAAAGACCAATTTCCACAATCTCACCTAAAAATATATATTCACTAAAAGCATATCCACCCTTCTTATTAGTTTAATGAAGTGTCAATATTACAAAATTGTCCAATCATAACTAAGCAATAACACTAGTGTATTCTGAAGTTCTAGGTGTCCCTCTTCTCACAAGTTACCTGCTTTATGGCTTAGCCCTTCCACAGTTCTTTCATGGCTGGAAAGCCACGGGCCAGCTTTGCTAGGAAATGAACGTTTCAGAAGAGATGACACCTTAGACTTCTCTGGTTATAGCCTATATATGGGCTTTATGTAACATATCAACCCTGGAAAATGTGTAGGAGTCTGGGAGACAGAGAATAAGCTCTTCTGGAGTAATAACTTCTTATACAAAATGAAGAAAACTCCATTTCCACATATACTGAGATACAATATCCATTGTACCAAGATCAACAGGTGGTTCAGTCATCACTGACATCTGATTTGAATGAGGCCAGATAAGAGCTTGAGATTCTGGTGGCCTGCCTGCCAGCAAGTGATAGAACCACAAGGAGCAGAGTCCATCTTGATGGTGATCCCTGTGGTCAGTGAAGTGTGAGCAGCCCCAGCATGACAGAGCTCCAGCTGAGGAGCAGAACAGACCAACTACTGAGTGGCAAGGGAGGTGAACAAACGTCAAGTCGCATTTTCATCTGACAGTGGCACAGCTGGGTCTCTTGCACCACAGAGCAATCTCAGATTTGAGGTCCATTTGATTAAAGAGAAAGACGTCTGTGTTTCTGTCTGCTTTTTTACTGGCTTTGTTTTGTTCCAAATAGTCATTAAACATTAACATGGCTTTGTTGCATGTGCAACAGAGAGGACTCCTGAAGATTCACAAAACAAGAAAAATCATTCATGTCCAAGCAATGTCCCCTTGAAAGAGACAGAATTCCAAAAGCAGGAAAAATTAAAGCCTGGTTAGAGATAATTGCTGTTGAAAAAAGTAGTCTACAGTGATACTGGGTGAGGAAAGTTGAGAATGTGATTTGAACAATTTTCAGAACCCCTGCCCCACAGTACAGTTTGAAGTGTTTGCTTTGCTGAGAACTTCCATTTTCATCTTCATAGAAAAGGACAGTTCATTAAAGACGTGAGTCTGTTTCCCCTATGCTTAAATCAGAGGAAAACCAAATTATATTTGGACTGTCTCCTGAGCAAGAATTGCTCAGAATTAAACAAAGATTGTAAACCCTGACTCAAGAAGAGCCACAAAATGCTTGTTGGTGTACCAGATATATTTTCAGGTCATTTAGTGTGTTTGCAGTCAGATTTCTACTTCCTTTGTAAGAGGAAGAGTGAAGAGAGGAATGCTAGAAACTGTGAGAATACCTACCAATATGTATGGTTACCAGATATAATGATCTGGAACATTTCACCTTTGTTTGAGAGTCTAAAACACTATATTAATGAGCACAAGGACTGAAATTTTTAGTTCTCAAAAAATACAGGAACTGAGATGATCTGTGCAATTAGGTCTCTTGTGTTAAATCTTTAGCATCAACAAGGAAGCCTTGTTGATGCTAACTAACAGCTAACTGTTGATGAGCAACTAACCCAGAACCTTTGACTAGTACTTCTTTCAGCCCAGAACAAAACACTGTCTTTGCAAAGAGTACAGACCAAATCAGAGGAGCTAACTCAGGATACCCTGGTTTCACAAACAGATAACAGGAAGAGTTTGGTGCCTGTCATACTGTTCACAGAACCTTCACGAGTTGTTTCACCTCACCTGCTGAGTGGGAAACCAACCTGGCATGAGTACAAGGTAGCTCCCTGTCTCACAAGCAAGAGCTGCTTGACAGGCAGTGCTAGAAACTGGTTTGCCCTACACTTGTATACAAAATGTCCATGCACGTATGCACGTATTTCAGTCAGTACTATACATTAGCCCACACCCCAAATGGCCTCCTCTCCCACACCATGTCCCTTTTTTCTTTGAACCTACGAGCCCTTCAGGTCAGGGGTTGTCTCATACACATGCCATCTGGGTGTTATTGGGATGCAGATTAGGATAACTCAGAGTTGTGCTGGCAGATGTTGCTGATTCTTGAAATCTTGCCATGATGCCCAAACCAAGTTTTTAGTTCCTTTCATCAAAAATACCTCTTTCCATTCTGAGAGCAAGGCAAGGCTAATCATTACCATTATCCTGTAATGGAGTGATAAAACCCAGTGACACACATGAAGCAGCTGTCACAGCTCCTCTCAGCCAGGCCATCAGCCCCGTCTATTTTTTATGACAGTTTTAATGACAGTGATGTGCTGATGTCAGGGACAGGAAGGGCTGTAGGAGGGGCAGAATGTCACTTATGTTGTCCTGTTGCCCAAGGCGACTGAGTGTGCCCAGACCTTTGAAAATATATTATTTTCATGGTCCTTGTCTTGCTTAATTATCACTTCAGCAAGATAATTTCATTTCTTCCTCCCCCCATCCATGCTTATTCTTTATAAAGATCTCTCTTGAAGTAGAAAAGGTCAGCTATAAAAAAAGTCATAGCAGAAACCAATGCTAAATAAAGGTTAGATTATTTGGTTTGTTCTCCTGTGTAAACAGCAATTGTGTTTTCTTCTCTGTGATTTATTAATGAGGGAATTGACAGAAATGTCTATATTTATATTCTGTGAAAAATTTCATTAGAAAGGGTTCTTGAGACTTTTTCTTTGCTTAAATAAGCTTGCTGCTTGGCAGAAGGTAGAATGCTGCTTGCCCCATGGTGGTAGAATGTCTCTGCTTTGCTTGTGAAGCTCTATACAGCTTTCATCCATGGGAATATGTATATTCAAAAAGGTACATGGTGCACAGTCAAGTAGAACACCTCCTGAAGTCAATAACTGAAGGGTTAATCCAGCCAAAGGGGTCAGCAATTTTAGAGATATAAGCTCTGCACTTGCTGGACATTAAAAATTGCTTTATCTCTTTTCTTTGATATCTGATAAATGCAAATTTTTACAGTGGACCATATCCTCCATTTGATTCCTGCAGGAGTAACTGCAGCTCTTCCAGACCTAAACTGGGTTATAAAGAAAATTCACTTAAGGGGCTAGAAGGTAAAAATAGAACTTTACTTCATGTTCTGAAAACACAGAGACATGCCTGGGAAAAAAAAAAAGAAAAAAATGCTAAAATTTAGGTGCTGAACCATTTAGGTCTCCTGTTAGTTGTTTTTTTCCTATTACACCTCCATCTTCCAGCCAGTCAGCATGTGAAGTTGTAAGACTTTAAGAGCCCCTTGCCTCCCACTATGTGTGTTAAATGGTATGATACTTACTCCAGCTGTCATGTCACCTTCCTTTTGGTCTATTGAACTGAGCAGTCTGGAGCTCAGATGGTCTGTCACCACTCCAAAATGTCTGCAAAATAAAGCCTCTTGGATAAAGGTGCTAGAAAATAATAAAGCAAACAAGAATCACAGGGAGTTGACGGAAAACACTTGCAGAAATAGAGTAGGGCTAAAGATGGGCTTAAGGTATAAGGTGGGAGGAGTAAGGCTGTGTCATTTCAGCTTCAACAGGCTGAATGTTGTTGATGAGTGCCAGAGAGCCAGACAGTTCTCACAACAGGCTTTTGCCTTTTCCTGTCTATTTGTATGCAGCACATCACACGTTCAAGCTGGTGGAGAAAGTGACCTTACACAAGGGAAAGCGAGAGTGAGCCCAACTGCTGTGCTGCTCCAAGGCAGCCAATCCACAGCCGATGCCTTGTTGCTAAATTAAGCAACAGGCCAGGGTCTGAAGCAGACATGGACTCAGGGCTTCATAAATCAAATTTCCCTGCAGTAATAGAAGCTTACAGGGAAAAAGCAAACAGTGCTCTTGCAAGCCCATTCAGGCATTTCCAGACTGGGGTTGCTTTTTTGTTTGTTTTTTTTGGCCATTTCTGAATAGTTCACAGCTATTAGTAAATAAATGTTGGAACAGACTTTTACTACATGATAATAGACCACTTATACTATTACTGAAATATTTACTGAAATGAAACAGTATTATGTGTGCAAAACCCAAATCTCGTCTGCAGGAAAACTGAAACAGAAGCAGTTTTAATATTGGGGCATAATTATCCTTAATTGCAAAAGCTTTGAACTAAAAAAGAATTGAACCCTTCTACTTGCTGGGCTTGATTTAGCATTTTATTAGTCAGATTTTGCAGCAGTTACAGAGCTGCTTTGGAATTCAGCTGGAGTAGCACAGCAGTGAATAATAGGCATGCTTTACGGATGTACTGCTTGTGGAATTGGAGATTTTAGGGCTTCTAAGTTTAATGTCTAGAGGGCTGCCAACCAGGCATCACCTGAAGTTCCTCTCAAGGGAAGAATCTGAAAGTTTTTACTTTTCTGGGTAAAATTTGAGTGGTATGTTCAGCTTGTCAAGCTGCCCTGTAGGGACATCTGAGCCACTTGAAGATCACAGCTGGAAAGACTGTGGTGAATTCTGTATAGACACTTGCCTTCCAGTGGCAGTCCAATGAAAACTAGGCAGGGCCCTGGATCCATCTGCCTGATTTCTGCAGAGACCTTCTCACTTTTCCTGTTCAACTGCTCTGTGTTAGATTATGGTATTACTTATGCAGCAGCAGAGAATGAGGTTTCACTGGTAAAGCCTTGTGCAAATATGGAATAAGGAATGTTGTACATCAGAGTTTACAGTACCTATCTCAAGTTATTCACTTGTATGGAACCACTCAGCCTGTCCAGGACAAACTGTGTTTCTATCTCCGCAGTTTTTCATAAGTTCCCTGCTTCATTAGTGACCACTATGCGGTGAGATCTATTAAAGTATTTTTTTAATCTTTCAAACCTTGAAAAAGCCACTCTTTCTTTTGAATTAAACCTTGGGCTATGATGGCTGATTTTATAAAGGGCGGCTTTTATTTATAGAAACTGAAAGGCCCAATTCTTGTTTCTGAAGAAGAATTAAGAAACAATTGCTTTTCATATCAGCATTATAAAGAAAAATGGTAGAGGAGTGCTGGGACCTTGTCCACAGATTACATACAGTTCCACAACAACTTGGGCCAAGACTATGATCTGGAGGTTTCACTCCTTTTCCTACCTTTCCCATGAGGTGGGCAGAGGTCCCTGTGCTCTTGTGGTAAAATGGTTTGGAGAGCTGGTATAGATAAAATTGACAATTTGGAGAGTGGTACTTTTTGCCTTCATTAGCCCTCTGTTCTAGCTCACCATGAAGGCAAGGAAGTGTTTATGCTGGTCTGAGGAGAGGCAGAAGGGTGCAGCTGTGAGGAGGAGGAAGGCAGGGCACTGAAAACTGCCCTGAAACTACATTCCCTCACATCTTTTGAGCAGTTCTCAAGCAAATACTGTGTCTGTGGCCCCTCTGCTGCAGGATGAAACCAAATGTCATGGAACAAGTTCCATCCAATTTTGTAAACTTTTGTGTCCTCCACAATGAGGGGATTTGGCATTGACTTGGAGCATCCTACCAGCCAGAAAGCCAAGCACAGGAATTTCTAGGCAGTTTGCTGGCAAAGTGATGAAATACATCAAGGCACAATGCTCTGGGGTCTAGCAACCTACATCATCCCCCTGGAACCTCCAGGAGCTTGAACTTTGATCAGCATTAGTTCTCCAGAAAAAACTTCGTCCAGCTGCATGCCCTGTATTGTATGAGCCCTCCGGGCTGCATGAGGATCAGAAAATGCATATAAGAGAAGAAAACCATCTCAGGTAGGGCCTTTTTGCCCCTGTTGAATCCTCCTCTGCACCTTTATTTTGTGTCCAAAATGGCTGTCCTTGCTCCTGTATCATTCAGGCAGGGAAAAGTCCTGGAGGAGAAAGGGCTAAATTTGAGTTCAGTGGTTATAGATAGCAAGCACATTGTTATCCTCTGTGGAAAGACAATTAAAATAAGTCAGTAAACAGCACATGCAGCACAAGAGCAAAATCCACACACTGCTGACTTATACAGAAAAGCAACCTGTTGGTTACTGTGCAAACACACCACATCTCTTCTGTGTGAGAGACTTGAAATTAACTCTTTTGTGTCCATTCCCAACACAATTTTCTTTAACTTCTGAGAAGTCAGTAAGGTAAAGCTGGCATATCAGTGCTCAGCACATGAGAGAGGCTACGCTGTATTTCCCATAAGTTTAAACATTTGAAAAACATAGGCTTTCACATTGTTGTGAGACATTTCTAATGGTTGAGGTTTTTGAGAAGTTGGGGTGCTGATGTTTTTTATTAGCGACTCAGTTCTGCTCTTTCTGGAATATTACAAAACTCCCAGTTAGTTTCAAAAAAGGAGCTGACTTTGTCTTATCTCTCCCTAGCATGGGGTGCATCTTGCACCTTCTTTTCCCTTGGATACTCTCCCTTTACACAATACTAGCCTGTGCCAAGCAGTTAAAAAAGCTTCCCAAAAAATTTGAACTTCATCTTTGGCCAGTTGGGGCAAACAGGCCAGCACAGAGCGTATAAATTCTCCTGTGCCCTGCTGCTAGAAGGGCTCACATCTGTGACAAGGAGGGGACTGTCCCTGGAGGTGGCATGGTTAATCTCTGCAGTTCTGAAATACAGCTGAACACAGGAGGGAATATTGCTTTCATTTCTCTAGCCTCTTCTCATCAATCTTGATAAATAAATAGGTTTTTCTCTTCAGTTCACTTTTAAATTAAGAAAATAAGACTAAAAAGGATCTGTTTCTGACTGTGCTGGCTCCCTTCTTAGCAATGCCACTGAGATCAGAGGAGCATTGCCAACCATTAAGCTGGAGTGAGAGCACAATGGGATCCAGCTTTGATTACAGTCTTTAATAAAAAGTCTAAACTCTTTGATGGATTCTTTAATGCTTTTGGGATATTATTTTTTCTTCTATTCCCCACCTCTATTTCAAGAGAGTAATTCAGTGCATTGGTGATATCCAATTTATTTTTCTAGATGTGAGTAATATCCTCTGTTAGCACTATAAATTGTACCCATTGCCCTTGGCAGAATTCTCAACAATTCTCCTGCTGCCTATTAAAGTGGCTTCTTAAATAGACACACTTCATTAATATACACTTTCTAGAAGACCAACTGAATTTTTCCAACATATCCCTCAGCAGCTGTTGAATTATTTAGCTGCTGGTGGATGTGTGCAGGCTCATGGGCAGTGATGCTGAAGAGTCACCAGTGGCTAAGGGAAAGTACAGGATGTGCTCTGCTTATGTGCTGGTTGAGACGCTTCTGAAGGCCTGAGAAAACAGGCAACATAGGAAGTTCTTGTCAGCATCACCTTGTTGTGACAGTGATGCTTGTTTGTGGGTCAAAAGACTTGCCAAAACCATCTGATGAGGATACAGTAGAACAGTGAAAGTCAAACCTAAGTGGAAAAAGGAAGGAACAGCACTGGGCTCTATGTTCAAAACCTGGCATGGCATCACAGGGAGAAGGAGCTCTTCTGCAAAAGGTGTAGATTTCACTGTCACCTTTGATAGAAATTTTGGCAACCCAAGATTTCCTTGGAAGTCTTTTGCAGTGATGATAAATTCAGTGTTCACTTCACACACAGGTAAATGGCATAAATAGAAGTAAAAGCAGAGAATTGGTATACAGGAACCAGTAAGAAAAACTGCAGCACTCAAGACTGGCACAAATTTCAAAGCAAGATAATCATTATTCCTACATTTAAACTAGCATAGACATAGACAAATGCATGTTTGACTCTGACAGGGATGAATTGAAAAGTTCATGGCGTAGGTTTATCACTAGCAGAAAAGAGCCACTTTAACACCTGCACAAGGGCTCTTAGCATGATCTCACACAAAGTCCCAATGGATGTTTTCAAGGAACTCAAAAACAGACTCACAACTCTTTCTGGTGCAAGTAAAGCAGGAATTAACTTCTCTGTATTTTA
Source organism: Certhia americana (assembly GCA_018697195.1). Taxonomy (NCBI): domain Eukaryota; kingdom Metazoa; phylum Chordata; class Aves; order Passeriformes; family Certhiidae; genus Certhia; species Certhia americana. The sequence goes on from CM031860.1 coordinate 14,121,038, forward strand.
TTTTTTTTTCACTTTCTCCTCTGCCTATTCCACTCCTTTACTACAGCTTACTGTATGTAGAGTGAAGTCAACACAGAGAAAGGTTTCCTTGAGTACCTGAGGCTCCAAGGATTTTTATTAAAATCACAAGAAAGATGGCTTTAAGTATCACATATTTTGCTCTCTCAGACCTGAGAATGGCAATTCCTGCTGGGAAGGATGGATCACAGGGAGAAGTAGCTTTCAATCACTCAGCGAGGATTTCCAGGGCTCATTTAGAAAATCTCCCAGCAGCCTGCCATTTATTCTAGTGCAAAGGATTCAGCTCAGTCAAAAAAAAAAAAAAAAAAAGAAAAAAAGAAAAGATGTGCTGAGTCAGGTGAACAGAATCTGAAGTGAGTTTTCTTCATGTGCGACTAGGTGATACTACTCCTCAGCTAAGATATACAGATTTTTTAACATTTTTTCCCTTTTCTAATATAAAGTATGAATTCTTTATAGGTATATGCACAATAGACAACTGTTGAAGTGTACAGGAAGATAATCCTATGGCCATCAGTATTAATAACAAATTCATTTGCTTTAATGGAAATGATAAAAGGAAGGCTTAGCAATACTGACTGTCTTCATGAATTAATGATGTTTCTATTTACTTTTGTTTTTGGTAAAGTTTGATGCTGTTCTGAGCTCTAAAGGAGTTACACGGGGGCAGAGTTCCTTCCAAAGGTCCTTCCAAGGATGAGCTTTTATTACAAGCTGTGTTATCAATGTGGCTGTACACTATCTGTAACAGGACGCTGCCTTTGTGCCCACTAAGTCGATAAGTCACTTAAAGACCAGTCACAACCAAATTTTCTATGCTGAAGAGAGTTCTCAGGCTGCTATACCAATAAGCAAAGTGACTCTTTCCAGAAGAGCAGAAACATGTGTAGTAATTGCACATTTTTAGCAAACTGGGGACATGAAAAAAAAAATCCCTGTGGTGACTTCTGAAAGAGGATATTGGTTTCCCTTGGAAGCAGGGTACTTCTTCTTATACATTCAGGATAAAAGGAATTAGAGCAAATCTGCAATGACTACAGTTTCAAATAACATTCACCATATACAAATCAACTTTTCAATTACCCTAAAGATATTAGCAAAGAATTCACTGCCTTAAGATATTCTGGTTTGAAGAGCAAGCCATAATCTAGTAAATTTTAATGGTCACAAGCCTCTCATACATCACAGAGTTCTGTAGAGTATACAGCTTGTATGGTACTTATGTCAAAGTCAAATGAAAAAAAAGCAGAGTCTTATCCCTCCTTTGCAATCTGGCAGCTAATGTACTGGTGGAGATGACTACAGCTTGACTTACATCTCCCAGACATACATAAGGCTGCCTCACAGCTAAGCTTTTCTGCATGACTCCCTTAACTACAGGAATGTTTCCCAGAGAGCAACACAGTAAATCTTTTAGTTGGGGAATGGATAGGTGATAAGAATGTCAAGTGATATTTATGCTTTTCTTCCCCTGTAAAAAGGAAAAGTGATTTATACTCAGCAAAGAGCTGATCTAAAAAGACCCCTATAAATTTAAAATGTTTGTTATTCCAGTGACATAGAAACATGACATTTTGTTGGAAGTAAGAAACATGCCCTCTCTGAGCATTACAAAATGCTAACACAGAGAGAGAGTTAATTAATTTACAATTGTTTGTGAAAACTGAGGAATTTTTCTGAATGGACTTTCATGTGTCTTTCCAGAACCTGTCCTGGCTTATGCTGCCAGGACGGAACCTTGTTCCCCCACTCTTTACAGTTCTCAATGCCCAGCAAAAACAGTTTCATGATTACTTTCTAGCAGACACCTACTTCATTTCTCAGGGGTTTTGCATCAGCCAGGAGGTTCCTGTATCTGGCAGTGCCATTCTGTGAGTCCTAGGATGGCCACTTAACCCCGAGCTTTTAGCTTAGGCTCATTATGACAACTTTATGGCTGCTGAGAATTGCTCTGTGTTATTGCATCTCTCACAAGCTTCAAGGCTTTCCCTCTTGCTAAAGGCAGAGTCTTACCTGTTATAAATTGCCAGAGATTCACTGATTTCAGTTTACTGATAATGATTGCTTCTTAGAGTATTGCCAATTGGCCTCACTTTGATCAAGGTGCTGGCTCAGAGCATCTCTGGCAAGAAAAACAGGTACAATCTGCTCATTTAAATCCAACACAGGTATATCTGGGGGAATAAGCATTAAAAAACCTGAGAGCTTCTAGCTCCTTTGAAGCAATCTGTCATAGAGCGTGATGTAGGCATGGAAAACCTTATCCCGTGTTATGTATTTCTCTGTATGTTTGTGCATATATATAACCACAGAAAGCACTGGACATTGTGGCTGAGAATTCTGCTGTTTTTCATCTGCCATAAAGAAGCAACAGTGAAAAGAGGATTTTTATTCGCTTTCTACTCTCACTTCTTTGGCATCCTGTTCAGTGACCACATCCATGATCTCATGTCAGCTGAATCTGATGATGAGCAGGAAGGCAGGACTAGTCCCAGGCCCCTGATTTTGCACTCATCCCATCAGGATGCCATCACAGGAGGGAAAAAATGGCAACTGACTCATAACCACTCATTACAAATAGGAAAAAAAATGGGAGGATGAAAGGTGCCATCACATAAGGACCGAGGTCATTCCCAATGGGAGCACGGAAGAATGTGATCTGATGGAGACTCATAAGGTTGAGAGTGTCTTTGTGTTTAACTATGGTGTCAGAATAGAAGATTTTGTGGCTGTTCTAAAGGTATGAGACTGCAGGAATTAGCAACTGGATTGGGGAAAGCCACTAGGCTGTCCAGAGCATTTTGTCAGCCAGGAAACAGTTCTGTGACATTTGACAAGGGAACACCGTGTTAATATGTATCCCATAATACTAAGTAGCTGTTTCACCAGAGCACAGAAGGATAGATTTTTGTCATGCTGTTTCTGTTGTATTGGCAAATGGGTGATTTCCTTCTGCAAAGTCCCAGAGCATCAGGCTGCCAACAGAGGAAACAAATCTGGAAAAGATTTTATTTACATTAAACCCAAACAGTTCTACTCTTTACAATATTTTGCTTTTAACGTTTTTATTTCCTGGGAGACAGTATATTATTTATTTCCTGGGAGCACCTTAGGATTCACAGGTAAGGAGATCAGTCATCCTTCCACAGGAAGGAAGAATGAGGGGGGAAGAAAGGTGCACTGGTGTGACAGAGATTGGCCTGAGCTGCCTGGCTTCTGTTGTAAGTACCCTTTGGGAAGAAATGTCAAAGTCCTGGAGAACCTGTCAAACACTATAATCCATTAAAAAGGTGCCATTTTGTATATGATACAGGTTCCAGGCAGTGGTTATTCCCAAATATCAAATCTGCAGGTTTTGTAAACCATTGACTGATGATACGGCTACCACTGATTTTTCTGTCTCTTCCTGTTTCACACAATAGTAACTCAGGAAAAGCAAACCTAGGCTGAGACTTCCCTGTCAGCTCTGGTGATCACAGTACTCAGGTATATTCTCCTCCACTGCAAGCTTGGAAAAAAAGGAAAAAAAACCTCTAAAAACCTGGCAGCCCTGTTTTACATAGAAACTGTCTCCTTTACTCTAAAAGCTCCCAATTCTCTTTTTCTTCATCAATGCTATTCTTGAGCAACTGTAAAGCAGAGAGAACTGAGATGCTAAGGGTTTGACTAGCACCATGAAGGAGCTCTGGGGTTATGCTCAAATGGATATACTTTCGTGTTAGAATCCAGTGCTCCAACCACTAAATCATTTTTGTCTTTCTCGTATTTGTGTAAAAAAAAAAAAAAAAAAAAAAAATTAAAAAAGAAAACCTTTTCCGAAGGACTTAAGCCAGCCTCAGTAATTTGTTAGCCTAGAAAATATTCACACCCAAAATCTCAGTGAGACACTTAGAGTCCTACAGCTCCAAAACACTCACATTTCTGTGCCAATTGGGAGTGTTATTGTGACCAATCTGTAAACTGTAGTGAAGCCCATAAATAAATTTTAAAAATTTATTCTAAAATATTCAGAAATATTCAGCCTCTCAGATGGTCATCTAGGCAATTTGTTTCTACTTGACAGTTTTTGGGGCGGGGGGCTGCTCTTAGGGTGGTGGAGGTTCAGCACTGTTGATGGTGCCAGCAAGTGCCTTTTAATATCTCTGGCTACACACACTGCATTGATCTTAACACACTTTAGCTACACAGAGTGGCACTTTGTATTCAGCTAAGAAGAAGGGCAAATAACAATAGTAAAGGATTAAATGAAAGACAGAGCCAGGCTTGTGTATTCAGTGTATTTTCTAAAATATCATATCTTTATGGAATCTGGGGAGTTTTCACCACTACCATAACTCTGCAATGCTTCCTGAGATCAATATAATAAAACTTAGACATGGTGGGGATGTTTTTTTGTCAGGTATATCATAAGAATTAACTTTTTTTGCCATACTGCTACTCCATGACTGACCAAACCCATGATGTCATTTGGTCAGCTATAGCATCTAACTTTATTTCACAAAGCCAACAGTAAAATACTTTTTCTTCTTGCACCCTTACCTGAAATATGCCCAAAACACTCAACAGAACAGCCACAAAAATATCCTTTCCCTCACTGTCTGAAGTAGAAAGATGTTGTGGTTCTTACTCCATCTGGCAAGCTACACTGTAAAGTGCATTTGTATTCATGGCCAGGTGAGAAGATTAATATCAGTTGAGAAAAACTCTGATACTGTCTTCAGAAGAACAGGTTAGAGCACCTTCACTAGTAGAAAGTACCTCATTCTATCAGTTCTAGAGGAAGAGGACAGAGGGAGTGAATCAGTGTTGGATTAATGCTTGGCCTTGATGATTTTAAATTGATGATTTAATTGATGATTTTAACCTAAATGAGTCTATGATTCTGAAAAGTGGTTTTTAAGTTAATCACCTTATAGAGACAAGATAAACTCACAGACCATGAGTTTAGTACATTACATTAGTTTCTGAGTTTAGAATGCTGCTAATTAATCAAAGCTTCTGCCATAAAGCAATGTGACATTAGACGTAGATGGAAAATTTACCTTCTTTTTCCATGCTGGGCACTATTCAAATATCTTATCAGTAGGCAAGATAATATAAAATTATTAGAATTAGTTTCAGCTATTTCTCCCTGCCCTTTTCCCTGGTTAACAGGAGTCTGAAGATTTTTTAGCTCAAAGAAAAGGTCAAGTTCTTCTGAAATTATATTAAGGGATGTTGACTTTAAAGGGATAGTAAAACATTTGTTCATCTGCCATCTGTGACTTATTCCGTGATTTTTGCCTTGTCCACTGAGATCAGAAGTCACCTAGAAACTTCAGTGTCCATTGTACTGAGCTCAGAGACAATTTTTTGACAATACATTTTCTTAGCACTGACAGAAAAATGTCTTCTTGCTCTGCAGCTGTGAGATAGGAATCTTCCCAATCTCCCTGTGAATCACTGAACCTTGACTAGCTCACGTTCTGGAGGGAGGTCTCAAATTCCAGAGGAAAAGCCATCTTTAAATAATAATCAGACAAAACACCTTGTGGTAATCATGCTTCTGCCCCTAATGCAATTCACCAAAAGCCCAAATGGACATGTGTTTTGGTAGAACTGGAGTGGGAAGCAGTGATGGTCTGTGCTGCAGAAAGCCTGTCTCAAAATGCTTTCCTTAGGTTCACAGGTCATAAAAATGCTGAAATCATATAGAATGGGCCCTGCACACATCCCAGTGGATCAATTCAGTCCTGGCTTGAATGATTCATGTTCTTGGTGCCAGGACCAGTGTTTGGATGATCCCTGCAGCAAGGAAGGACTGTAAAGGGAGCATAACCAAGGCAGAGTGGAAAATCAGCCTAGCAGAAAGAGCTACAAGGACAAAGAGGGAGGGAGAAACTCTCAGGCAGACCTTGTTCATTCAAGTGACATCAAACCAGTGCAATCCCCTTGGTGAAGCCTGGTCCAGAGGAGCCCATGTGGAAGGTGCAGTGTGTCCATTTGGGCACATTTGTGTCCATTTCCATGGGGCTGGCTGAGTCTGCAGATGAGGCTGTCCAGTGTGATCCGGTGAGCTGTTTCATGCACATGCATGAAAGCTCAAACAGAAGTAATCCAGACAAACAGAAGGCAGGGCCTGACCTACTTTGAACTGAGAAACTGTAAAATCAGTTGGTTTGATCAAATAGAGGTAATTACTTCTATAGTAAGAAAAGGAGAAAAAAAATAAGACAAAACAGGCTTTTTAAAAAGAGCAAGCTCTGCTTCTAGAAACAGCTACACTGAGTACAACTGAGCTAGAGCTAAGCTTTTTCAGCCAAAGACATAATTTCTATGTATTCAGAAAAACAGAGCGGCTATTACCTGTTTGAGATACCAGTAATGTTATTAGAACCATGGCTGGGCAAGAGATAAAATAGATGCATGAAAAGGCAACAACCTGTAAAAATTTGACTTCTTATTTTAGATTTTAAAAAATAATAGATAGATGACTAATAGACACATTATGGTGATAGATGCAGCATGAAGAATGGCCAAAAGAAAGTAAATCAGACACTTTTACACTGAACACAGGAATAATACAAGCACAGGCAAATTTAAAGAGCATAACCAGGAATGCTGTTCCATAAAGCACAGCTGCATCACGGACACTTGAGAGCATATATGAGTGGGATTCTAGTGAAAACTTGTGAATACATGCAGGAAACAGAAACACCTGATGTTTTATTTTGCTAGCTGCCTGGAATGAATGTAAGGCATTTATGTTCCAATGGAGCACTGACATGTTTAGAGATCATACGAACAAGTGATTTCAATCCAGATTTTTTTCTTTTTTGGATATATGGTTCTACACTGACCTATGATACATATAGTTATTCTTGGGGTTTTGATATACTTTTTATTTAAACAAGAGCCTCTGCTCCTCTTTATTTCTTTTTATCTCCACTCTTTACTGTTTGTGGTACTTATCCTCAATGCTTGCACATGTCCATCATTTATCTACTCACCTTGCAGCAACTATTACACTTGATTTTCATCTCACCTGTTGTATGAATCAGCATAAAAATTCATGATGTAGGGGGCAACTGAAATCCATAAACATCTTTTGTAGCAATCCAGGGAATGGTTTTTTGGTAGCATGAGGAGAAGTTTCTGTCTTGTGCGATGAAATGCAAAAGTATGAAAGTAGCTGTGATAGCCATGTCAAAGGATGTTCCCCTCTGGAATAACATTTTATACAGCCAAGGAAGTAGGAAGAACTAACCTGCCATCAGAACAAACAGTTTCTTAAGCTCAATGTACAACTGTAAGAGTGATTCCATATCACAGAACTGTATTGGGAGACTATTTCATTTACATTTACCTTCAGCACTCACGACCACTCCCCGACTGATTCTCTTTTTTCCTGGAATTCTAAAAATGTCAAAGGCCTTTGATATATACATAATTTAAGTAAAGATGGAGCACTGAGTCCAGAGAACCCATGTGTCTGGTAGTGCATTAGCTTAATTTGTTGTTCCCAGTGGGCAGCGGTTGTCTGAGCAGATAGATTTTCCAGTCATATTGTTTGACATCATTACAGCTGAATACGCACCAGAATACCATGTGGTGACTACGTAATAAATCAGCTCATTATGTCTATAATCATTATGATTATGTGTTGTTCCAGGTCTTGGGATTGTTGACATAAAAGGAGATAAACAGTACAAATTACTGACTCATCAAATCATTTGTTTTAATTTGTTGAGAAGGGAGAAGGTTATTTTTTTTTTTGTGTGTGTGGCCTGCTTCACATGTAGGAACACAGTAATGAATACATAGAATGTGTTAAATGGGAATAGCAGAATGTGAAATGAATCATTCCCAATTTTCCTCCTCAGAGTCTAAGGGTGGAAACAGAAGTGTAACAGCACATTGACCAAAAGTTCCCATCATATCAAAGGAATCACAGAATCACAGACTGCTCCAGGTTGGGATGGATCTCTGGAGGTCATCTGGTCCAACACCCTTGTTCAAGCAGGGCCACTTAGATCAAGCTTCCTGGGACCACATCCAAATGGCTTTGGAATACCTCCAAGGAAGGAGACTCCACAGTTTCCCTGGGCAACTGTCAGTCTTTGGTTACCCTCACAGCCTTTCAGATGGGCAGCCCCAGCATGTACCAATGCCTGGTGTTACGCCTCCCTGCACTTCCTTTGCTGAAATCCCTCAGGTTTATGTCAGCCCATATCTCCAGCCCCTTGAGGTATCTCTGGATGGCAGCACAGCCCTCTGGTGTATCTTCCACTCTACCAGATCTGTGCCATCAGAACAAAGTTGCTGAGGGTACACTTTGCACCATTGTCCAGACCATGAACGAGGATGTTTAATATATTATTATATAATATTATTTAATACTGCTACTATATTAACCCAGTTTTCACCCCTGGGATACACCACTAGTGACTAGCCTACAATTACACTTCTTGCCACTCATCACCACCCTCTGGACACATCTGTTCAGCCACTATTCCATCCAGCTTGCTGTTCGTCCAGCTCATACTTCATGTTCACTATGAGAATCTTAGAGGAGTCAGTGCCAAAATCCTTCCTGAAGTGTGGGTAGACAACAATGTTCTCATCTACAAAGCCAGTCATTTCACCGTAGGAGTTTAAGCCCTTCTTGTTGTCCTTGACATTCCTAGACAGATAAAATTCCAGTTGGGCTTTATCTTTCTTAACTTCAACCCTGGGTGCTCTGACGATGTATCTATTCCTCTCAGGTTATCTGTCCTTGCTCTGTCTCCTTGTATGCTTCCTTCTTGTCTCTGAGGTTGTCTGGGAGCTCACTGCTCATTCATGCAGAAATTTTGCCTGGCTTCCTCCTCGTTGAGATAGATTGCTCCTGAGCTTGGAGGAGGAGATCCTTGAATATTAACCAGCTTTCTTGGGCCACTCTGTCCTCTGGGGCTTTATTCCATAGGACTCTACCCTTTGGAAAGGCCAAAATCTGCTGTCCTGATGTACAAGGTTGTGAACTTGCTTTTTACTCTCCTACCTCCTTTCAGAACCCCAAACTCCACCATCTCATTGTCACTGCTGCCTCTGACCCTCATATCTCTCTCTAGTGATCCCCTCCTTGTTGGAGAATAGGAGGTCCACTGAGGCCCTCTCCTCTGCTCCTCTGTAACTTGGATGAAGAAGCCAAGGACTTCCAGGATTACCTATGTCCTACTGTGTTGTCCCTCCTACATATGCTGGGGTGTTGAAGTTCCCCATGAGGACCTTCACAGCTCAGACAGAAGCAAAATCTGTCAAGAAGTGCATGGCAAGATGCAAAAACATTTTCACAATGCTGTAGAAATTCACATGCTTACATATTTTCAGCTGAAATTTCACATAAGTGCCAGAGGTACAGCAGCTAGCTTATGGATGCATAGGGTTTTAGGACCATTGTGAAAAACATCCCAAATATTTTGTTCTCTCACAATGGCACACTATTTGTTCCATGCAGTTTATTTATATCCCTTTTATTATTATTTTTATAAAGACCAAAATGTTTAAAGGAAACATTCTTAAATATGACCAACAGAACCCATTATTTCTAGCCATAAACAGTGATATCAGACCCAGTCTAATGATCCAGCAGAGTTATTACTGTGGCTGAACAGTACGTTCATTTGTAAGATGCCTGGTACAGCCCGTTAGGTGTGTGAGAGGTAGAGAGAGGGAGATGCTGTGTAACATGTGGAATGAGTATTTATCCTGCTCTGCAGGTCAGATGGAAAGCTCATGATCACAGAACACATGCACCACATCACCTTGTGTATGGTATGGTTGTCTTTCTTGATACATTTATCTCTAATGATACAGTTGTCAACTGCACCTATCACACCAGAGAACCTGCACCTTTTTGAGCTCAGCTCCTGGTCCCAAATAAACATATTTCTTCAGTCATTCAACTTGTTCTTCACACTAATGGAAAGTAAAGTCATAACTGACTTCATGAAAACATAAATGTTAAATGACTGTATTCAGAAATTTGCTCTTCATTGCCCTTTTCAGATGAATCTTAAAGTTTTGCTGGGGAAAAGTTATGTTTCTATTTACTTTTTGAAGTATTTTTAACTCCTTTTCCTAAAGAAGACATGAAAGATGTTGCATTAAAAAAAAAAAAAAGGCTTCCACATAATTTATATTTGTTATTAATGTCATCAAAACTCATCAAAATATGTTAAGAAATATTGTAGAAGCAGTGCAATAACATGCCTAATCCACACCAATACGAATTTGCCTAGCACTGCTGAAGTAAATGAAGCCAGACTAGTTTAGGCCAACTGCACATCTTCTCAACATTTTACACCACTATTCATTCTAAGAAATCATCAAATCTTTTTTAGGTTTTTTTTTCAGCTACCATAAGGAATTTCTTTTAGCTAGATAGTGATACAGTTTGAAGATGAGATTTTAATAAACTCTACAAGAGTCAATGACACTGCAGAAGTGTGGTGGTCATTCTGATGGCTAATTGGGCTGTGACAGCTCCAAGAAACCCAGGCCTCCTGTTGCCCTGAGCTCTGGTCTAACACAGATCAAAAGATAAACCCTCTGCACTTACATTTATTCTTTCGCCTCAGACAATACTAGCAAGTTAAAGAGGTTGAATTCTTTACTATTCTCAGTATTATTAAGACCTATGTACACAATTTAAAGCATGTTCTGTTGACCTTATTTAAATTACTAAGTACAGTGCCTGAAGATAAGCAACAATCTATGTACTGCCCTCAGTACGAATGCTTTCTGCATTGAGACTTACAAAAAGTCAACATAAACCCAATGCATATAGCTGGAGATTGAAGCAGAAAAAAGGATGGATAAGTAGTAGCAAATTGGCAATGACTCACAGGTGATTAAGGGAGTTAAACATTCAGATAAACAAATCAGAATTATCTAAATCTCTAGTTTGCATTGATATGGTGACACATTGATGTGTCGAGATGTGATGACTTGACAATTGGAACAGTGGCTAGTAGACTTCAAAGCTCATAACAGGGCTTAGAAAATCCTTTAGAGGTCTTTAAAACCAATATTGCCTAATGTACCAAATAAAGCCATTACATGGTAGACTGTGGCTCAGGGGAGAGTAAAGGACATTGGGGAAAAAACAGGTATGTGGGAAGAATCCATAAACAAAGTGGCCATGTCCTGAGTGCATCATCTCAACCAGCTTCTGCAATGAACTGTGTCTCTTTAGTACCTCTTCTCAGCTTTCCCAGATCATCACTGCATTTGGAGGCTAAAGCATCCATGCCCTACTGGGCATGGGAAAGAGATTATCGGCTGAGCAGTATTCCTGTCTTCTACTCTCTTGGCATTCCTTGTCCATCAGACATAAAAATAGTAGACGCAGCGCTCAGACATACCTGTTTGAGACCAGAGTGGGGATTCTCAGCAATACTGCACAGACAGAAGAAGGTTTATCTGAACTCATCAGAAAAACACGTAGACACTAGCTATGAGATGCATGAGCATGCAAGGACTTGGAGCGAAAAAAGCTCCCAGTTCCTCTCTTTTCTGCCTCAGAATGTCAATTTCCCACGGGTCTGGGGCTGAGTCCTCCACATGCTCTGAAGGTATTCACAACCCTAAAACAGGAAGGGCAGAATAGCCCATAGAAAAGCTTCCTATTCTTTCCAGCTGAATGCATATAACTCTTCTTGCTTGCAACTTCCAAGACTGGATTGTCAACAGAAGGGTCCCTCAAGAATCCAGATAAGGAGTCTCATGTTTAGGAAGGCTTATGAAAACAACACTAATTGTAATTGTCCCTTGCTGACTAGCCCATGAGGTCCCACCAAGTCCTTGCAGCTGCAAGGTCTGTAAGTGCTGACAGCTATCTCTTCATAAAAGTGTAATTGCTGGCAAAAGGAAATTGCATCATCCAGCCTTTTTCCTTCTTTATCAAAAAAAGGGAAGTTCCACTGTAGTAATGCTAATGGCAGGAGGATTAATTCTAGGAAGTTTGGCAATGTTTATTTAAAAATAGGTCATTTAGCAGAATAATGAAGAGGAGTTAAACGCTGACTCAGTTTGCCAAGCTGACCTTGTACTCCTGATTCAGACAGGGGCACGGGGAGGACCAGGCTTTGTTCAGCCATCCAGAGCACCAAAAAAGGTTGCAAGATTGTGAAGAGAACTAAGTAAAGAAGAGCTGCTAGGAAGCCTTGGATGTGCTAGTGCTGTAAATCATTTCCTGAAAAAAGTCTGATACTCTCTCCAATCTCCTTTTAGTGATGGATGCTTGGGATGTCCAGGCTCTTAAGTGTACTGGTGGTTTGGCTTTGGCATATGAGAAAAAGTGGCTATTGTAGGAGAACATTGAAAATATATCTCAAATTTTCCATGCTTAAATAACTGTCAGAAAGCCACAGTAGGGAAATGGCTACTACACAAATATGAGCTGATCTTAGGGGCTGCTGCTGGAGAAGAAATTAGATTTGCTAAGGTAGGAAATATAAGGTGCTTTTCATGATCACTTAACTCTTGAGTCAAGGAGATTTAGGACCAATAACTGAGGCGGAGGGTGTTTGTAAATAAAACATTTACTGTAAAGCAGTAAATAAAATATGGGTCCATTCATAAGGATCAAGGGAATATGATTCACTGATGCCTAAAATGTTTAGAGATAAAAACTGTTTCTTTAGATACCCTAGTCACCTGTTCTTTTCAGCCCCTCATTTCTTTTCCATTGCAACAGAGTTCTCCTCACAGCTTGTCCTACAGGTTTTGGTTTTTTTTTTTCAAAATCCTGCTCCTACTCATCCCTAAAGGATTGCAGAGGAGTTAAAGTCTTCCCGGTTGAAAACCTGTACTTGACTTGAGTCTCCCGGCACTGCAGAACCATTTCCTGTGATTGCAGCAGAGAGAGATAAAATTCCACTGTGGTGGGAATAAACCGAAATTAGATCAAAGATTTCCGGATAATTAAGAGTTCCAAACCAAAACCTCTTTTGCTGCTTTTCGCTTGACTCTATTTTTTTTTTGTTTGTTTGTTTTTTTCCCAGGCAAACAGGGCAGTGCTTCACCCAGGAAGCCAAATTCGCCTATCAAAAACAACAAACCAAATTGAAAGCGTGACAAGAGCTGAACCGCATTTGCATCCACTGCAGCTCCCCGCGCACATCTGTACCACTCCGCAAATCAGAGGGCTCGGGGGGTGCCTCGCCGGCTGAACGATTTCTCCGCGGACACATGCACGGCTTGCACAGGTGGATGGAACTGGCCGATTTGCGCTGTGAGGTTCTAGCTCTTCTGCCGTGAAGCAGCTCAGCACCTAGTTTTGGGTTAGGAGCTGGAGAGAAACCGGCTGGCAGAGGTGGCAACACAGAGCGAGCCCGGGGCTCTGTCACGGCTGCCGAGGTCTCCCGGGGGCTGCCGAGGGCCCCCTGCGCCTGATGGAGAACAGGAGCCGCCGGCTCCCGCGCTATAAAAGCCAGGAGAGGCCCGGGGTGGGGCTGGCACCAGCGGGAAATGTCTCCCTGGAAGCAGGTACGTGTCCACGCCCTGCGCGTTTGGGAGGGCTCGGGGCGGGCTGCGGGGCCGAGTGCACCGGGGGTGCTGCTGTCCCTCCCCACCGGCGGGGCCCGGGAGCTGCCCCGCTCTGCTGCGGCCGCGGGGGGAGCCCGGCCCCGCAGCCCCGGCGCTCCCCGCCTCCCGGGAGCCGCAGCTGGCAGCGGCCGGAGGCGCAGCTCCGCGGGCGGCGGCGGAGCCTGCCCGGGTTACCCGCGCCTCCCGCCGCCTCGTCGGTGGTGGCACGGATCGCCTCCGTCCTGCCCCCGCGGCGGGAAGGGCCGCCCAAGCGGAACCCTCCTTCCTCCCGCCCTCCTGCAGCCGCCGCGCACCCCGAGGAACGGCTTGTTTTCCTGCCCGGATGATGGATTTCTCCGCAAGGTCATCCCTGCCCGCGGCAGCGGTGTGCTCGCGGCTCCCCGGGCGCCGCCGCGGAGGTAAGGGGCGGGGGCAGCGGAGCGGGCACGGTGAGCACCTACACGGCACACACACACCAGCCGGGGCGTTCGGCGCCGGAGAGCGGCGGGGAGGGTGCGTGGGCAGGTGCCGGGGTGAGGCGGGCGTGCCTCGCCCTGCCGGCCGTGCCAAGAGCGGCGGTCCGAGCCGGGCGGACCGAGCCGAGCCCGGGGAGCCGAGCCGTGCCCCGCTCCGCGGCAGGGAGGGGCTGCGGCCGCCCCGCCGAGCGGGCACCAGCGGGTGGGAGCGGCCGGGCCGGCACCGAGGGCGCCTCTCTCGTCCCCTGCTCGTTTTTCCCGGCGCTTGTAAGCGACTTCGGCTCACGCGTGGTCCGGGAGCGCGGAAAACTTAAGAAAAGAAATAAAAAAGATGGAGGGGAATAATGAGGAGATGCTCCCCACCGCCGGGACGGGCCGGGGGGATGCGCGGCGCGGTCGCCACAGCAACGTGCCCGCGATGTCGCAGCGCGGAAGATGCCCCGGAGGCGGCCGCCGCCGCGGGGATAACCCCAGCCGCCGCCTTCCGCCGCCCGGAGTGGGGATCGTGGCCAAGGGGCGTCCCCCGAGCCGAGGCCGGGCGGATGCAGCGGAGAGGGTGAGCTGGGGTTACCCCCGGGTGGCTGTCGGCGGGGCCCGGGGCTCCCCAGACCGTGGTGTGGCGGCTCTCGGCAGAGAGCGGGAGGGTCCGCTCGGGTGTTGCGATCTGGGATGTCACGGTCAAGGAGCATCGCGCCGTGAGGGTTGGCCAGGTGATGTCCCTTGCCTTGCTCAGGGCGTTGGGGCTGGGCACGAATCCCTCACGGCCTTTTCTTTTTTAGTTATAGTTGGTGACAAAACTACTGATGATGTCAGCTCCTGTTCTGTGGCTCGTGTTGTCCACATTCAGCTTGTGTTCGTTCTGTGCCCCATACAGGCCTTGGCTTCATTAATGCTTTATTCCTTCATCCTGTTTTTGGCAAGGAAGATAACAATGCTAGTGGTGGATTTTTTTAAGTCATAAGATATTAGTAGGATCCCGTAGCCTAACTCTTCCATAATATAGAGCAGTGACTATTCCCAAGTGATTCCAAGGTCTGGCCCACCAGCATCTTCGAACAGTCTTGATTTAATGACTCCCAACGATGGGAATTGGCTACATTCCTGGATAATTGGCTGCAATGTTTAATCACTTTGTTAAACACTTGCATCTCTTTTCCACTTTGAACTTTTCTGACTTCATCTTCCAGCTACTGGATCTTGTAATGTTTTGCCTGTCAGGTTAAATAGCTATCTAGTTTCAGATCATCTCTCTCTGCTGAAGTATTTAAGGGCAGTAATTAAATAGCCAGTTAACGTTGTCTCTGATGAGATAAATAGACCTGACTCTTTTGGTCTCTCCCTGGAATGCAGATGCTCCCCAAGAGAAATGTCTGGGCTGCTCTTTTCTGAGTCTCCACCACCATCCTTGCTGGCCTATGATGCTGCTCAGTGGCTTCCAGGAAGGCCTTGTTAATGTCACGTGTGGAGAGAATAACCTCGTGCTCAGTATTCCCCTGTCTATTCACCCAATGGCACAAACTTTTCTTTCCCACGACTACACGGTGGGAACTTCTGTTCCATTCATTACAGGCAGTGATCCCTGCACTTCTTTGTAAGCCAAGGTTTTCTCAGAAGCTGGTTGCCTGTCCTGTAAGGAGCATTTGATGAAATATTTCTACATGTATACCTTTGGATCTGCCTGTATTAGAGTTTTTGCCCTCCTCAGATCACCTTACTTCCATGAAGTCTGCAGCTCAGGAATCACAATAGACTTCTGGTGTCCTCCAGAAGTCAGAAGAGCTTCATTTCTCAGAACCTCCCTCCTAAGGTCCGTCTTCTCCCCCAGCCACCTTCAAATAAGTTTAAAGTCACCTGGAGTAAACAGTACCAACAAGTTACTCTGAGTAATATACAAACTGCCATCTGAGTAATATACAATCTGCCATTTGTAATATACAAATCTGCCCATTGCAGTGAATTGCTTTTGTTCAGCTGTGCCTCCAAGTGTTGGTGAGAGAAAAAAAGAATTGATTTCCTGTCCTAAAGAGCTGTAAATCCCACTGCTGGCTATGATGTCTAGGCTGACATATACAGTGTCATTATTTTGCAAGTCTTTAACTTGAATCCTTTGAGTTTTACTTGTTCTGAAGTGTGCTTAAGCCTGGTCTTACAGCTCTCTAGAAAGCACAATATCTGAGACTATGGGCCAGAGGTAGGTGGTTTTTACAGAATATTGTCAATTTTTCCAGCAGCATGTAGCATCTTGAGTCTCAACAAAATGATGAGATTGAGTAGTCTGAAGGCACCTTCTATGATACAAAACAAACTTCTTTGAAATTCACTTCTTTTTGTTTGGGTTGAGGTTTTTGTTGGGGTTTTTTTGGGGGGGTTGTTTTTCTTTTGTTTGTTTGTTTTTTGGTTTGGTTTTTTTTTTTTTTGGTTTTTTTTTTTTTTTTTTTTTTTTGTTTAGGTGTTGTGTGTTGATAACTACCTTGACTTGCCCTGTCTATGAGCTTAATGCACAGTGAGGGAAGGTGATGTAAGAGATCAGGAAATGTAAAGGCCTTTCCATGTGGACCATCCCATGGTGTAAGTGATATGATGATGCCTATGAGTAAGGTTTGTTTGCACAAATAAAGATAACAGGTATCAGCCTCTAGAATGACCTAATTGTCTTCAAAGTGTTAAAATTAAGAAAAGTACATTCTGATTGTGTAACAACTTAAATGTCAGGACAAAGAGTGTTCTTGAAATTTCATGAAGATTTTTTTATTACAAGTCCCAGAAAATGTCTATTCCTAAGACTTCATGAAGTATAGACAGTGAGGCACTAAATATAAACAGTGATGGAACCTTGAAAGGTCTGATAAATCATCACAGGACTCAGATATCACATCTGATTGAAGAGAGCTCTAGAATTCTGCTGAATGTCCTACAGGCTGGTGTCAGCCTCTTAGGAATTGTTTCTCAGTTGTTTGTCCAATTGTACATCTTCCCCAGTATGAAATTTTGAAATGTTACTACCTAAGAGGTATCTTTCCCTCCCCATTCAAACTTAGCTTTTGTCTCCCAGGCTAATATCTCTGAGTTTCTTCAACATATGCTTTACTTTCTCATGGTTGCACTTTTTCTTCAACTCCTTTTGCAATCAGAATATGTGAGTGGTTCCTTGGGGTGGCTGGTCCCCAAAATTACACATTTCTGAATTATGAAGCCCATCCAGACTCAGCCCAGCATCAAGAATAGTAGCTGTTAATTAAAACTACAGGGCCAGAATAGACAAAAGATAGTATTTTTGAGTCTCAGACTTGCTGAAGGCTGTCTAGAGAGTGCTAGGCTAGACAGATTTCACTAGCAAAATACTATGGCAGTGGTAAAATTGGTCAGATTTAGGTTTTGCAACTGTTACTGACACACTAATTTTTAAGAACATAAACTCCCTCTCTCAGATTCAGCCAAAGCTAAGGGGAACAACATCCTGCCTCCAGTTTGTGAAATCTTCACTGCTGTAGGAGTACAAGTAATCTGCTCATAGTCTCACAGCTACAGACAGAACAAAATTTCATAACTGAGAATTATGCTCCTAGCAGCACATCACTTCTTAAATTATAACTCCCACACTAAAAGCAGAGTTAGGATATAGGCTGAATCTGCTGCCTGTGTGGATTTAGGAACAATCCTAAATTAAGGATTAAGACCTGATAATTTAGGTAAACATCGCCTTCTTGAGAGTCAGAACAAAAAAAACAAAAAAAAAAAAGAATAATTTTACTAGGGGTAAACAGGTCTTGGAAGTGTTCTGAATGAAATTAAGTTACTGTCCAATAGGAAAAGTTTTTAAAAGTGTGTCTAAATACAGTTTACTTTTGCAAATAATAAAAATAGAAAAGGTCTACATATATCTGTTTTATTGTATATATGGACTTTGAACTCGGTAACAGTTCTATAGACACAAAGACTGGTACCGATTAAAAATTTAATCTCACATGATCAGTTACTTATTAACATCGAGTTATTTGTCTGTTGGGAGTCAGTGGTTAGGAGCTCACACTTGTAAATGGGCAGCAGATCCTAGAGGGTTGAGGTGTCAGCATGCTGCTGAGTAAATAGGGAAGAAAATGCAGTGCCAACACCTGCAACTCCATACAAGCTGTGGGGAAGAAAGGCAAAGAAAAAGGTGGGAATGATTTGGAACCATCTTAATACCATTTTGCACCTATTTGTCCTCTGTCAGCAGTGGACACGTGCACTTGATGAGAATAATCAAGTGGAGGAAAGAATGATAATAACAATAAATATTACTATATATTGTGGTAAAATGGTGCTACAGGTGTGTTCACAGAGGACAGATTCAATTCTTTCCCCTCATCTCCCCCATTCCTCTAAATGTGTGATCCTGTGTATGTGAGCTTGGTGACAGGTATGGAAGCTATTACTATGGCCAATATCAACCAGACATCCAGGAAAAAACAGTATCTATTAAATTATCCAGGGAAAGGTGTCTGTATCTATTATATCTCCGAGTGTAATTGTTAGCAACGCGTTACTTCTACTGTTTATTTTACTACATTTATTATACATTAGTAAAATGTAGTAGTAATGGTTGAATTTGCTTGTTTCCTCCCTCTGACAGTAGTTCTTTTAGAAGAACAAGGAATTAATCAAGGGGGACTCAGAAATCCCAGTGTTAAAACGGTTAGTATCTGTGCTATCAGCATTGCTACATACTGTTGGTGTCTGCCTCTAACATAGTGGAGACCAGCTCTGAGCTGAGGCTGAAAGCTTGTACCACTGGGTAAGTGGTAACAATTCATTTTCCAATCTAAGTTACATCAATGTTGTCTAGCTTTGGAGAAGAAATACGTTGCTGCGGGACTGGAGAAG
The DNA here is from genome assembly GCA_018697195.1 of Certhia americana. Lineage (NCBI taxonomy): Eukaryota > Metazoa > Chordata > Aves > Passeriformes > Certhiidae > Certhia > Certhia americana. The sequence continues at coordinate 14,139,946 of CM031860.1, forward strand.
TTTTTTAGAAGAGGATCATAAGCAGTATGTGTTTTGAGATATTTATCATCTCCCTCTCAGGCAGCCCTCACAGTCAAACTCAACGATGACAAAACAGATAACAAGCACATTGCTAGACAAGAGTCTTCACTGTGGTCTGGTGACCTCCTGATCCAAGAAGCAGCAGCATTGCTAAGTTTAAAATCATTCATACTGTCTGTGGATTGATTGTGGTTACATAGTAATAACACACCCCCTCTCATTTGTGTGCCTGTACTTTAGCGCGCACACACAAGTTGGGGGAAGAGCAGTGTTCCCTGAAGCATTGGTAGTCTGGATGATTCTGACAAGAGCTAACAAAGTTATTTTAGTGCTTCAGTTAGCTACAACTATGAACTCAAGCATAGGTCAGGACTACTGAAGTAACTACTGTAGGAAAGGTTGCCTAGAGAGCCTGCAACCAGGAATATTCTTATTTTCTGAAGAAAACATATACCAAACATAAGCAGAACATAGTGACCAAACATTCAACTTTGGAAAGACAGATCTAAATTATTTTCCCTTTTTCTCTTTTGTTTTTGGTTTGTTGTTTGGGGTTGGTTTTTTTTTTTTTTTCCCTCTCCTAAATGGACAAGGTGTTTCTAAAAATATTGAGAAGTAATCAATGTTTTCTTGAATTCTCACAGTGACCTCTATCCTGAGATTCTCCTGTAGCTCAGTGATGGTAATTAATATTGTCAGCTCTTCAAAATCATCATGCAATTATCACCAGTTGGCATTTTTATCTGGGTGAACAGGATGGCTTTCTATATGCATATGTGCCTTCCTACTTCTTTTGGAGAACATTGAACAAATATTGGCTACTGCAGCTGGAATCCCAGACTGCATTCTAATGTTAAAAATCTTTTTCCCAGTGATACTAATGTGCAAACAAATGAAGTTCAATTTTTAAAAGGGAAGACAAACAAGAAAAAAGGCAAAATGAAACCAGGAGATGTGCAATTATTTTAAATATTCTTCGTGCAAAAACCTAACAGATTCAAAGAGAGGGCATGAATACTATGCTACATTATGACTAATCTTAAAAGGATACTATAAAAAGCAATGGTTTATCTCAAATTATTACAGTAAAGTTAGTGAAGAACTAATTTAGGAATTTTCTGATGACTCCAGGACCCCTCTTTGCATGGATGAAATAATCACTAGAAAGTTGAGAAAACCAGTCAAGATGTTATCATGGAAACAGTGGGAATTTCCAACACAGGATAACAAAAGATCTGATGTTTACCTTAAATTTGCATAAACTGGAGTCAATTCATTAACATTTATGTAAAAAAAAATTATGCAGTTAGGGGTAATTTTCAGATGGATGGATTTTTCCTTTCCTGGGTGAAACAGAGAAGGGAAAGAACAGTAGACTGGTTACTAATCTGATTTTACATGGTTTTGGGAAGAAATGAGTGTTCCTCTTGGTTGCAAGTAGAGCTGGCATGTGGTTTCTCTGGTCAGGGAAATGTGGTGTCTGCCCACTTTGGGATGAGCAGAGTTCCTTAACCTAAAGCCAGCCTAACAAAGTTGTTTTGTACTCATGGGCAGTCATTTTGTCTTAGTAAAGAAACAGTAAAATGTTTCCAGGTACCAGTCCTTTACCTTTGGTGTATTGCGTGAGATCTTAATCCGGGAAGTAATGTGCCTACTGAGTGTTCAGAGAACAGTCCCTCCCCTTCCACAGGGCCCCAGGACTCTGTGGAGTTTTGCTAAAAAAAGGGTCAAATAGCAGATCAAGCCTGTAAAGTTGGTATAACAGATCAGGTAAGAAATTTCCAGCAAAGAAAATGATGTTGGCAGGGCGCTGTTGCATTTTAGTGAGTCCCTGCTTTCTTAGACTACTGGACCAACAATTCAGAGCAGCTTCTAAGAAGTCCTTTGGGCATTGAGGAATGAGTTAGACAGATATCACCAGGTCCCAACTTCAGGAAGTAGAGAGGTGTAAAACTCATCTAAATTATCCCAGCTCAGCTCTCCTAGAAGCAGTCTGGCTGTTGAGGACTTAGCCAGCTTTTTGGCTAGAAAAATGATGAAGGATAGTTGCACTTGAATATTTAACAAACTAAAGGGTCACTTTCATTACAGTCACTCTCCTTCCTCTGAAGTATGAGTTTCATGAAAAACTTCACACGATTGGAAGATTAAGGTTGAGATGACTAGTTAAGAAAACTATGGAATAATATAAACATGCTGGGGAGTGTAGTAAGGGGTAGAAGTAATAGTGATAAAATACTTGTCAGAAAGATGACAGTTAAGAAGAGCTGTATGGAAACAAGATGACAGAATTATTCCACTCCGAAAGGTTGGCATTTTAGAACACTATATAATACTGCTGCATACCACAGCCTCTCCATGTTAATTAAACTAATAATGTTAATCTTGCCCTTGAGGCTAATAGTTAGGGAGTAGCTGTTAAAAGCTGTTAAAGAGGCTATGATGGTTTGCATGAGTTTGAGGACCCAGATTTCTGATCAAGCTAAGCAGCTGCCTTACAAGATTTACTGTTTCAGTACTCTATAAAACAGCATCAGTTTCCATCTATCCATAGGGACAGGTATCCTATTTACAATGTCAGTTGTGGTAACATTTGACATTCTTAGTTGCAGCACCAACAGCATTTTCACAGAAAGGGTAAGAGGTGTTTCAAAGAGTCACCTCAAGTGCATGCTATGGCAGAATAAAGTGACCAGGCTTTCAGGTCCCTGTCTGCTGCCCAATTCTTCAAATAAACCCATTCATGCCTTAAGTGAGAGCATTAGTAACTGCAAATGTGCTTTCACCTACCTCAGCCAAGAAAACTTGGAAAACCACGCCTGTGTGTGATGACTTCAGGTCAGGACTGTGCAGAATCTGTGCTGTTATCTTGATGCCTTAAATTTTAGCTTTCATATTTTCTAGATTCTGTACTGCATTAGTATGTAACGCTGAACTTCATTTAGAGTGTTAGCAAGTTCTCCTCACAGTTTAGTCAGACAGAACAATCCTTTTCCAGCCTGAGAACCAAGGGCACCAACACAGCTTCAGGCCCAAAGGTGCAAACAACAGGGAATTGAGGAGAGCAATCTGGGAGGATGAGACTTCGTGACTGAAACTGTAATTGGACAATTAACCCCAATATGCAAACGGACCAAAACTTTTAAAAGTGTGGAGACTTGTGACACACTGTCCATCTTGGGTGGAGCCACAGCCAGACTCTTGTACTGCCCAAGGTGTATCCTTTGAAGGCCTTTTAATAAATACCTTCTTTATTCCTTTAACGCTGTCTAGCCTCTGTTCCAGGTAGCCTCTCTAGGCATCAATCTCATGCCTGATAACACAGGACTCGTCAGCTGCAGTCAGCCTGTAGCTTTGGCCATGTGCTAGTGGTGCTAAAAATGCATGAAGATGCACTGCAAACAAGGACTGAGGAATAAAAGTGGTTCATTCATTTCCTGAGAAGTCAAGCAAGCTGCATCAGGAGCTGCAGAGAAGTTTTAACAAATGGGTATTACAAAAGGATTAGCTTCATTAATTTAGCTGCTTGTGGTTTTGGCACTCAGGAATTAATCCAGCCTTTATTGATTGTTTTGAGACTCAATTAGCTTGATGCCTGGAAGGGGGAGGGACAAGCAGTTTCCTCCTGCAAATAGCAGGCATAGAAACTCAGAGATGGTCTTTCCTTTGGTAAGAAAAGGGGGTTTTACTTATTCTCTGAGTTCAGATACTTAAAAGGAACAATTCAAACCTCGAGCCTCCTCATGGAGCCACAGTGTAATAAAAGTAGATAATACCCTATCATACAGCCTGGGAGCTTTCCCTCTGAAATACTCTTCTATTAAATGGTCTATTTGAGAATTGCTTCCAGCTGGACCATGCTTGGCCATTATCACATAAACATGTGAGTTGATATTGGGAAATAGAAGAACAGTATTTACCCAGTTCAAAAGATGCTCTTAATATGAAGGGCCTCAAGGGAATATTGCTTGGAAAACAAATTTTCATAATAAAATGACCTATTTTAGAATTACAGTTTTCCATGCTGGAGGGGACAGGAAGGTAGCAGGATGCTTGCCAAAGAGATGGACAATAAGCACACTCACACTTGTTCCCTAAGGAGTGGACTGAATGTGTTCATGAGATGAGTACCCTGGGGTTTTGGGGTGGGTTTTTGTTATTTGGGGTTTGGGTTTAGTTTGGTTTTTTCTTAAATTTTTTTTTCCACTAGATTCCTGCATGCAGACTCTTTGTAAGTGTTTACTGTATCCAGATTGGCATGCCTGCGGGAATGTGAGCAGACCTTCCTACCAGCAGCCAGCTCAAACACATAGATGACAGAGAGAGAACCCACACAATGTCTGAGCCGTTCCTTTAAAAGCCTTAGGAAAAGAAAATTAAGTAAAAGAACAGCAAAGCTAATAATAGTTTTGTTAAGTATGTACCAGGAAAGCAAGCTTCAATTACATTATGCCTGTAATATTATGATCCCAAGAAGGGAGCTCCGTAAGAAATGTTATTTGCTGTTACTCATCAGTTCCATCTGTATGGATGCTCCAGGACAATTCATGTGGTGGTATTCCTCCAGGAGCAGAGCCTGCCTTCTAGTGACTAATGAATGCCACCTACTCAGCCCCAGTTTGTCTCATATTTGTCTGTTGAAGCCCTTCTTCTTTTTCTATATGATCTATAATCTTGACTTCAGCAATCAAAATTAGTCTTTAATGGCCACATGAGTTCAACTCGTTGGCAATCAGAGCCACACCTGTTATTGTAAAAATCATACCAGAGTCAGTAGTTAACATGCTGCTCAGAACAGGAAACTTAATTAGATGGGTGAAATTTGACCTTGCAGTTAAAGGCTGTAATTCCTTTGTAGTTTACTGGAGGTATAAATCTGGCCTTTTACCAGAGGTATCTAACCAGAGATATTAAATTAATATGAAATTGTTCCAAACACCATAGTTGCTATCCTGACAGAAGGCCAAACCACATCATCCTTTCAGTCATCCTGTCTTAGATGGGTGATTCATAATGAATATAGGGCAGATGAGGTAGAGATGAATGAAAAATGTCTGTTTTCTAGTAGACCACGTGATGACTCTTTTGCACTGTGGAGTTAAAGACACAGTTAAATGTGTTTTGGAGTAAACCTGTTAGCTTACATTTGGAGAATATTTTGAAGAAGAAATGCGCCTGAAAAGAAATGCACATTGCCCTCTGAATTAATGTAGGATTGACGTTTGTTGCATGAGGCATTTCATTCATGGGCTTCTCAGCTGACCTCCAGGACCAGAATTTAGTTGGGATAAGTATCTTGAGGTCACCTAGTCTTGATCTTAAATTCTTCACTGTTGGCACTTGTAAGTGTTAATTAGTTATATACACTTAATGACTAATTCTCTTCTGAGAGGGGACTTTCTGTTTGTGACTGAAAAGAGGGCAGTCTTTGGGGAAATGGGCTTTCCCACCTTATGCATATACACATTTTTTAGTTAAGTCACTTTGGATTCTTTTGTTTGTCTGAAGGTTTTTTTGTGTGGATTTTTTGGTGGATTTTTTTCTTTTCATTTTATGTCCCTCTACTCAGAAAAATACTTTCTGTATGATCAGAGAACAGCCTTTTGAATTGTGTTTAACATCGGTCAAACATTTAAAGAGAGAAACTGAAGGCTTTACCAAGAAAACCCCAGGAAACGGGAAAAAGTGCTCATCAGAGGCTTAGAAAGACAAAACAGTGTTTACACTATTCAACTTGAATGTGCAACATGAGGCAGCAAGAGATAGGAACATGGTCATCATCATAAATACTTAAAATTACCTTTCAAAAAGGGTGCTATCCTACAGTGCAAAAGACAATTTTAAAATAACCATTTATGAACCATTTCCTGGCCTTGAGTGATATGAAGCTGTGAAATGGTGTGGCAAAGAGGACCCAGTAAGAGACAGATGGGGAATCAGTGCTGGAAGAGCATTCAAGCCTAGACCCAGGAAGCAGAGGGCCAAAAATTTCTCTTATCTCAGGGACCAACCAGCTTTCCTCTGCAGGTCCTCTTTTTTTTTTCTTTTTTTGTTTTCTTTTTTGTGTGTGAAAGAGCAGGTCTCCCCTTCACCCCTTATCTCCTCCTGCCTTCTTATCCAGAGAGAATTCACTCATGAGTTGTAGAGGTATGTCAGCCTCATAAATTGAATGAAGTCACTGAATTCTTACAGGAGAAGGCTGGTCTTCCCAAGGTCACCGTTAACACTCTAGTTTTGTGGGAGAAACTTAGGACTGAGGCATGCTCACCTTGAAATTCAACAGCTGAGCCATTTCATCTAGTTGCTGCCCAGAGAGAAGGCCAGGAGCCTAATAAATTTCTAGGTGTTGTAGTTTCTCCCTTAAAATAAAGGCAAAGCTCCCACACTTGAGGGGAACAGAACACATTTTCTGTCCTTCTGGAAAAGGAAAAAGGTGAGAGATTTGAAGTGGTGATAGGGGATTTCTCAGACCATCTGCAGTGTTAATCTGACATCTGTCTCTCTCGAACCACCTCACATGGCACTATGCATTTGCAAAAATATTTTTCTCCTCTTGACTTGGGGTAGAACAAATCTAACAGTTTTCCTGCGACTGCCCACACCTGTGGCTCAGGGTTGTTAATAAATAGATGAGGGACCAGAGTGAAGAGAGCTGAGATAATGAAGCTAAAGTAATTACCTGGACTGTGCTGACCAGCAGCTGAGCAGGGATGGAGGACAAGGCTTCCCATCTTAGTGACAGCCAAGTTTCTTGGAGTGTGGCCTGGGTGGTTGATAATATGATTATACAATAAACCTGATAAACTGCTCTTAGTTTCCCAGCTCTGTTGCATGGCATTACTTGATCCTCTGGCTCAATATGCCTCTGTCTACATACTACTTGTATTTGTTCTTGTCTGCTCTGAGTTCGCTTGCTCTGGCACACAGGCTACAAGTTTATAGGAGAGGTGTTTCAGAACAAATTGCCAGCCTTGCTCTCTGCAAGAGAAGCAGCTCATCTGTAAGAAGATGAAAAGATAATCGAGTTGCTGGCTCAGTATCTCATTGCCTGCTGCCCTGTTTACACTGAATGTCCTGTTCTCTCTTGTCATATGTTCGTACCTCATCTGATCCCATGCCGTCCCTGGGCTTTCTGAAGAGCGACAGCAATAACAGAGCCCTTTCCAAAAGTGCTTACCTCCTTGTATGAACACTTATGAATCTGCAGTGGTTGCAAGTACTTTTCTGGGGTCTGTAACATCCTTTGCTTATTCAGCTTTAAGGTGGTGGTTTTCTGGTTTGGTTTTTTTTTTATTGTTTTCTTTGTAAATGCTAGCAGCAGCATATTCTGTACACTTGTTTTGTTTTGTGCCTTTCATTTAGCAGAGGTCTCTTTCCCTCTTGTAGATTCAGGATTTGAATCTAGGAAAGGAAGGAACTAATTTCAATATTTTTTTTGGTAATGTTGCAGAGGTGGATCACTAAAGCCAGAATTGCTGGGCTCTTGATTGCACAGCTTTTAGTAGTAGATAATGATATGTAGAAGAAAGGTGATCTGGAATGAAATCACTGGCATTAGACACTGGCTGTTGCATAGCTTTCTCTGTGATCTTCATCTGTGTTAGATTGAATTGAAGAGGTAGAAAAAGTAGAGGTTCCTACCTTTGCTCTGTATCGTTTCTGCTTAAGCAATGAATGCTTAGTATCTCTATGCTCACATGTAGCATCCAGCAAAATGAAAGAGTATGTTAGAATCTCTCAGCATTTTTTGGATAAGAACAGGAATTTAAAAAATTGTATTTACAAAAATATTGAGCAACTTTTGAACCCTAGTGGCTTTACTGGTATTTCTGATTATTCAGCACTTTTGAGCATCAGACTTCTTTAATTTCAATGCCCAGCTTTAATCACCCAGATTAGGCCTAATGACTGTCTTTGTTAGCATATATCAGATTTTATATGTATGTGTATGTCTGTCTTCAATCATGTAAGTATGCATAGTTTGTGGTAATTCAAATTGTATCCATAAACAGGATGTCAATAAAAATAAATTGTGGTCGGAAGGCTGCTGTGCATTCACAGTTGTCAGATGGCTGGTTGAAGTATCTAGTACTTATCTTCAAGCAGGTCCTATGTGGAAATAAACCATCTTGTCTGGATTTTCGTACTGGCTCTAAGGCTGCCATGTGTTTTCTCACTCTTTCAAGCGTGCCTTTATGCATGGGGCATTGATGTTCAATGTGAGTCCAATAATTAAACCCTAAGCCATGAATGATCCTTTTTCACGCCCTGCCAGCTTCCACTCCAGCTGCTGTTGAAACAAGGACAAAGCTATCCCACAGCCCTGCTTGCTCACAGCTGTGCTCTAGCAAGGTACAGCTTGACCTTAGATCACTTCTAAGATCTGCAGGTTAAATATGCTGCCAGCTTGAGCAGGGGCAGCTAAAACTGCTCCAAAGAGGAGTAACAAGCAGTGCCTGATGGGAGGTGCTGGGCATTAGGTGATAAACTCAGTAATTGCCTGAGAGTGACACATCTTTTTTGTTTTGTTTGTTTTTTTTGTTTGTTTGGTTTTTTGTTTGTTTTTTTTTTAATGCTTGGGGGCATGATTTCTTTGCAGTGTGTTGCATGAGAATCTGGAAGGTGAGCTGGAGTGATAGCTGCCAGGTGAGTGCCAGTCACGCTGCCCATGGAGATTTCTGCTTTGGGCTTGGCCAGGTGGTTGAGGCAGCCAACTCCAGTAATCCTGAGACTCAGTTGAACTCAGATGTGATATAACTCCTTTGAGCTGTCATTTTAATTAATGCTAATTATTCTCATTAACCAATTTGGCAATCATCCTGAGGGACAGTGATTCAAGTAAAAATTAATGTTTTTTACCAGAGCCTTCATCACTGCAGGCATTGCTTCAGTCAGCCGATAAATGTAAACGTGAATCCCCCTGTCCTAAATGCAGAAGAAATATGGAGAAGAGATGTGCCCAGCAATAGGCTCAGTGTAGACCTTGAACTCTAACTTGGAAGATGCCAGCCTTTGGCAGGAGCGGGGATGTCACATTAGCCTGGTGTAAGCCTTGCAGAATTTCAGGGTGTGGACTGGGCTGTAAGCCTGATATGGATAAGGCAGAGGTTTAGGGTATGGATATGGCTGTGCCATACTGCAGTGGGCAAAGCTTTGGCTTGCAACACCTGCTGTATCTCTGCTTTGAACTAGTCTCCAGATTTCGCACTGCTATCTCTTAAATATTGTTTGTCTTGAGGAAGTGGTCCTGGGCTTAGTTTGGTTCCAACACAGATGGGACTTCCAAGGTCAGACTCTAAATAAGGATTTAAGAGCGCTGCGATTTTTAAGAATTCAGAAGCAGAGAATGTAATTATTCTTAAGCCTATGAAAATCATCATTGAATCACAGTATAAAATGCTGCAGACTGTTGGATACCTTCGCCCCCCCCCCCCCCCCCCATCTTGGGGTTAGAAGGATAAAAGCACATTGAATGTGGGGATAAAAATACATGTTTTGTATAAGCCATTGTTAGGAAACAATTCTAACAGAAGTGAGAATGGTTCCTGCAATTGTTAACATGTGAGATTTTTACACCCCTGGGCTCTCTGCAAGGGCAACTTAAAAAAGCTATTGCCATCAAACACCTGTGGGATAGACTGCAAATAATGAGTTGTTCCTAAAATAAGCCATCATACAGCACAGCTGTTGGTGTTTTCTTTGCTGTAGGAAGATGGAGGTGTTGAGAAAAGGACCTGGTGACTGAGTTGGAGGAAGCATTGCAGTCTCTTTGTTCAAGCACATCTAAGTGCAGGATGGAGAAGACCTAAGAGCTGCTCTTTGTCCCAAAGAACTCTCTGGCTACATAGTGAATTTCAGAACCCAAAGTTAGTGATGCAGGGTTTGGAAACTGATTTTTAGCAATGCTGAGTTGGTATCAGTGCCAATACTGCCGCTTTTGCTCAAGCCAAGAACAGTAAGTTTCTCTCAATTTTATCTGATCAGCTCTGCTGTAGTGGAAGTCACTGTCATCTGGGAGGTTACTCAGATGCGTCTTTCAGCAGCTTCTGTCGGCTCTGGCTGCAGAACAAAGAAAACCTTGGTGAGGTTTATAGTTGTAATATTTTACCACCATTTTCCCATCTGTCATTGACCTTCATTAGAGTCAGGTGACTGGAAACCATCACCCACCTACAGTGCTTTGTACACCATTGTACAGTGCTATGTAGGCTGTTCCATCATTTCTGGATATAAAGAAGAGTGGTCTCATTGATTATCCACAGTACATGACAAGTGTTGGTTCCCCCACATCCCACATGCAGTTCTTCATCAGTTAAATAATGAATGAGGTGCTGGTGTAGTCCAGTTCCACTAGGGCCAACGTTCAACACAATAGAGTGTACAGCCTCAAGTAAAGAAAAAGAAGAGGCTGAGGTGACAGCTTTTCATGTAATGGTCTCACTAAAGTCACATCATAAGCTTGAGTGACTGAGGTGAGCAGCTTAGAGTCCTTAGTTGGACACACAGGCTTGAGTCATTGCCCTCAAAAGAGCATTTACTGGCATTGTAAAGATACCACAGAATGGCTCAGATTTTATCTCTGAACACCGAAGGCCTCCAACCTGCAGCCATTTGGTTTCCTGCAGAGCCTCAATACATCAGACAAAAAGTGGCCCAGCACATGGCACTTCCTCTCGTGGGTTTTTTGAGAAGGTGTTTAGCAGGAGGCAGTTTGCTAAGGAGATTATTTTGTTCTTTTTGCTGCTCTTACTGTCAATGACAGCCAGCAGCAGAGCAAAGTGACAACGTGAAAAAACAGGAAGCAACTGCTGAGGTGGCAGCAGGAAGAAGGCAAGATATTTTTAACTGTTGGGTTTTTTTTTTTTAAAAAAAAAATGGTGATAGCTATTTCAGCTGCCAGCCTCTCTATTCACATGAGTTGTGTTTTGTGATCGCCAGGAGGCAAGAGCAGACATGGTGAGATCATCATCGTGCCTTTCTTAGGTTAATCACACGGTACAGCAAATTTCTGTTACAGTAATGACTGGGTAGGCACTGCATCCTTCTTCTCTAATTACATGCCATTTGGAGTAGTTCTTTTCTGTTAGGATAACGCCTGTAAATGACAATGGATACATCCCTTCCCAGGTGCCTGTTATGTAAAGATCCATTCCCCTCTCTAATAGTGAGCCCAGCATCTTCATTAAAATAATATGATATATGAGGAGAACTTAATTTTATCAGACGGTGCACGAGAGCTAAATGTTATCATTTTTGAGTTTTATGTTATGCAAAAGAAATTGATACTGCTCTTCCAAGGCAGAGTTTCCTTACTTGTTGGTTTTAAAATAAGAAGTGCCGCTACAAGATGTTTCTTTGGGCACTGATAATACGGTTATTCAGCAGCAAATCAGGCCTAATTTTCTAGGGTGGTAACTCTGCTCCTTTGGATGCTTCAGCCACAAGATGAATGTTTGTATTCAGTGCACTGGGGGGAATGCTCTTAAGGAAGCCAGAATAAAATTCAGGAAACTTCGTTTTGAAGACCTGAAAGCATGTTAGAAGTACATAACACCCACTGTCCCTGGAGCCACCCTTTCCAAGACGCACCTACTCAGCAGTAGTTATGTTTCCCTGACCACAGAAATGTGATTTTGGTCTTAGTCCAGCTTCCAGTAGATGGATGTCCAGGTAAACCACATCATCCTGGTTTGTTGCAAATTTTCTGGGCAACAAAGAAGAATTGCAAGAATTGCACAGGCAACAAGCCAGCATTATGCTTTCATCCTAAAATATGATCGCTCTACTTTATGAAGTCACATTGGCATTGCTGTGTAGGAAAAAGGTATTTATTGTTGGTTACTGCTAAACTGCTCTCACAAAAAGCTCATGAAGGGCTTTTGTTTGTCAGCTGTCAACATTCAAATGCAGTCAGCTGCATAATAGGTGTTAATGAGGGGTTAGATTTCACCATGCTTTTATCAGAAAGATAGCAGGATATGTAAGGAGTGAAATTCCCATTGGTCCTTAGAAATTCTGTTGCTTTCGACACCAAATACAAAAGTGGTGTTTGAGAGGTCCACATGACCCTCCTGTTCACATTCCTCAAAAATCATGTCATGTTTTTACACAATAGCAAGCTGGAGAAAAATAAGCAGTGAGCTATGTGGAGTCACCTGACTCGTGGACAGCAGGTTGCTGGTTTCCTCTCATGTGCATGTGTCAGGAGTGTGTACACAGACTTCCTCCTGAAACATGGCTTACCCTTGAAGTCAGGCTGTATTTCCTTAAAAATGACTTCCAGGGTCAGACACTGGAATAAGAAAAAACTGCTAATAAACAAGCTAAACATAATAACATGCAATTAAACAAAAAAAGGTAGATCCTTGTGGATTTTACCCACGTGTTGCCTCCTCTCCAGGATGACCCAGGATACGAGGTAGGAATATCACTGTAGCTTATGCAACTGTTACAGCTGGCTGCCAGTCAGTGTAGTTGTTGTTTGATTTAGCTGTTTTCATAAAGCCATTTATCCTTCCCTTTCACCTTGGAGGAGAAAGACTGATGGGCCCTTTGCGGTGCTCTGCAGCAAGCCCAGTGTTCAGCAGGGGCTTTTGCATGCTTACGTGCCTCACTGAAGAAAGCCTTTTTATCGGGTGCTGTAGCCCTGGGAGGAGGTGTGCAGGGAAAGAGCCTGTCTTTGTAGCCCCTGCTGCTGCCCAATGTCCCTGTCTGCAACAGGGAGCATGCTTGGGAGAGTGAGCTGAGTGGGGATGAAGTAGAGGGGCAGGATGATATGGGAGAAGAGTGTGGAGGTGATGGTCATTCAGGCTGTCATCCAGCCCTCCTGTGATTCCTTCCCATGTCACTCTCCTCTGATGATGTGTGAGGCTCTTTGGAGAGATTCTAGAGGCTGTGATTACAGGAGGATCTGAGCTTCTCCTGGAAAAGGCTTTTAATCTTTCAGTGAACTTTGAAGGCTCAAAACTCCAATGGCAGCAGATGATACCACAACTCTTAATTTAAACCAGGATTTTTAATCTCCTTGCCAAATGTTGTCTTCTAGCAATCTTCTTGATCCTGTATCTTCTATTGCTTCTAAATACTTTTTTTTTCTTGCTTTAAAGTGTTGGACTGCAAGGGAAACTCATTTTCTTTCTAGAAATGTGGAGGAGTTTTGCAAAATCATATTGTACCTGTAAATCTGTAACCACTTGATTCTTACTCCCACACAAACAAGATGCTCTTGCAGCACATCCACAGCACACAGCAGCCTGTTGCCTTTGACCATGGCCAGAGGACAATGATATTTTCAGCAGGGGCAGCCCAGCTTTTGGGGTTGAGTTTCATCGTGGCATTGCTATGAGTGCATGGGCTCCCGCCAGGGCCTCATCAGCAGGGGCCAGAGCTGGATGTGGGGGTTGCTGCCTGTCTCCTGGCCAGGGCAAGATGGGTGCTGCCCACAGGGAACAGATGGGACAAAGGCTGGAACATCCTGTCTCAGAGCAGAGCTGCATTTCCTTTTAGATGGACATCTTTCTAATTGTAGGGTAACTGCCAGCAGGACGGTAGAGCTGAATCATGCTTGATCACCACACAGTTTTTATTCTCTCTGCCTGCCTATTCAAAGCCAATTGCAGATATTCTGTCCCTGAGCAACTGCTGAGGTACCCATGTTGTGCCCCTGGACTGCTTTGAAATGCTGGGGCAAGGTCTTGCTCAGGGCTCTTGGCAGGATGTACTTAAGGTTTGACAGAAGCTGAGAGAAATGAAGAAAGGTGCAAAGCAGTTAGTTTTGCTTTGTATTAGACTCAGAGTCCACTGTACCATTTGTAGGACTGGCTTTACACATTTTCCCATCTGTAGGTTGTGGGCAGCAGGTTAAGCTGAGCTTTGTCCTTCCCAAGTGGAGTTCCCATGCTCTGCACTCTGCAGAGTTAACCTGTACACCTGGCAGAGAGATACAAATGGGAGGATTCAATGACCAGAAAAATGGGGTTCTTCAGCACATAAAAATACTGCTAGATAAATCTTCTCTAGCTGTCATTCTGATTGGTAGCCATCTCTTTTTGGCTGAAAGTGGTAGTGCATCTTGCCCTTGATTTTCACATGTTTTTCCTCTGTTTACTACCATTACAAAGCAAAGACAAGCACTTAGACTTAGTGTTTTTGTGTTTGGACTTATTTCTCAGTTTTGCCTCAGCTATTCCCATTTTTTGTTGTGTCATGACACTTTTTTGAGCAGACCTGATAGACATTGCTCGTTGTGTGTCAGCATCCAGGAGGAAGAGCTCTGAGGTCTGGTGAGGAGTCCTGGATGGATCTGGTCCCTCCTCAGGGCTGTTGTTGTGGCTCATTTGGTAGTTCCAGCTGATTTAGTGTTGTGGTGTATGTACAGTCACCCACTTTGCTTAATGTCTGTGCAGAGGGTGCTGCAGCCCTGTGGTGCTGAATGAGTTGCTTGTGCTGTCCAGCTCTGCCTGTCTCTGGCACAGGTTCCTGCTTTGTCGGCAGGTCTGACTGCAATAACCTGCATTCCTGAGGTGTAGAAGGGGAACTGGGACTTGGGGGCACCATTTGCTTGAAATACCAGCCCCATCTCTGGTGAGACTCACAGGTATGCAAGGTATGTGTGGGCTACCTCTCTTCCCTGTCATCACAGTTAATAATTTGTCCCATGTAAGCATCTCAAAACACACTGAAATACAGAAGCTCTGCATCTTGTATCTTACCTCTTCAGGCAACCTCTTATGTATTTTAATTAATGTATCCTTCTTTTATGCTGTCTGTCATTTGTAGTGCCAGTCTTTTTGATTCCACGGACAATTAAGAGAAAATAACCCATAAAGCAAATTTTTCACAAAAAACAGAATAACAAACACCCTTTGACACTGAAAAGAGGGTAAAAAACCCACTGGCTGCAGAATTAGAAGGATGCAAGTGCATTTGTATATTTAAAATTTAAAGAAATGCGTTTTATTTTCTATATATTTAGTGGTCTAATATGAGCTCAAGTGAGCCATTGTCTTTTTCTTCAGATGAGAAAATGAGAACAGAGACTGTATTCCCACTTCAGCAGATGTTTATCTCTGTTCTTAACCGATGTGGCTGTATAATGATTTTTGTGATGATCTGAAAGATCTTGTAAGATTAGAACTATTAAGAGCAAGTGTTCAGCTCTTCCGTTTGCAGAGACAAAGTGGAAGAGAGGGCTCAAAGACTACAGGACTCAAGGAATCAGAAGGTGATGAGAATCTGGAATTGGGAAAGGGATGCTTGATTCGTTTGGGAGCTGTTTTTCAGTTGTTACAGTTGAGGGTAGGTGGAGATGCTAAAAGTCTTATTCGTGCTTTTGCAGATTTTCAGATTTCTTTTAGAGAGCATGGAAGGCAGAATCTTATGTAGGAATTTCCTGAAAATTTCCTGGTTTGTATTATGAAACATGCAGGCTTTATGGTTTTGTTTACTTTCTCATAAGCAGGAAGAGTAAAAATTGAAGTGTTGTTCTATTGAGGATTGTGTATTAGTGAAATAAATAGGAGTTTCTTTACATTGTCAGCATTGAGTTGCCTGGAAACTTCTTGGGATTTGGGGTTTTTTTTTGGGTTTTTAACGGCACATAAAAAAGACCTACTCAGTTACAGGAGTCTGTGAAGGTCTGCTGGCCATGCAGGGACCCTCCCAAGCCATTTAAGCCAAACATAGACTTTGCCAAAGTTAGAAACCTCTTGTTGCTAAAGGTACAATTCTTTGTTGAGATGAGACTAACACAGTCAGGCAGGCTAATTTGATCTGCAAGAATAAGGGTAAGGAGAACTTTTGGTCTAGCAGATCTGTTCCTATTACTAAAAATTGATTTTGACCTTTGTAGAGATAATAATTTCACTTCCTGTTAAAAGAAAACTTTGGATGATTGCTCCAGGTCTGGCATACAAGACTTGAAAAATTCATCAGCGATCTTGATTTGTTTTGACGTGTTTTTGGCCCTCTACTGAGTTTTATATTTCTGTTTTTCCTAAGTATTTGCTTGCAGGCAATCTTGTTTGTTTGTTTGAATCCTCACTGTCTTGGCAGTTGAGTAGTGTTGCCCACAGGTCCCAACATTGTTCTTTATTTCTATATAACAGGACTCAAATAATAAAAATGAGACAATAAGCATAAATGAGATTCCAATAATAAAAATACTTTCCAATTTTGTAATCTGTAGTGCTTCCTTGCTGCTCTCTTCCATAAGACTTTGGGGTTTTTTCTGATTTTTATTAGTTCTTAAGTTAGAATAGTTTCTTAAGTTACAATGCTTATTTAGACTACTTCAGTGCCTTTGGCTCGTGTCAGTAGGATGGTTTAGTGACAGTCTAGAAACTAGTTCCCATGACTTTGACAACGAAGTCTTTATAGAAACCTTATTCTCATAAACTAACTCATTTGCAGAGTCATTCCAGGCAGAAGAATGATCCACCCTCCGATCCATATTTCATGGGTCAGGTGAAATATCTGGATTATGCTCAGTTGTCCCACATCAGAGAATAGGTCGAGGAGGGTTTTCTTGGGCAGAATATATTCTGTTGATGTTGTATGTCAAGGACTGGTAACAAAATCTCTTATGAGGCAGACATTCAACTGTGTTTTTCAGGTGATTCTGGTGAAGAGCCACTAAACAGATCAAGAGAATTCATGCAGAATTCAGACCAGAACTAATTAATTGAATTGAAAAATTAGGAATCACTGCCCTGTGTAATGGGTATGAGTTAAAGGATAATGCTTCAGTATGCATATTGCCTTGGCCAGGTTTTGTACAGTGAAGAACCAAACAGATTTTCTCTGAAATCTTCATTTCTTCTGACACTGTTTGCTGAGTAGTACATCTCATCCTAAAAATATGGATTGATTTTGTTCCATTATTTTGCTTAATTTTTCTTAAATAAACTCTGAATCTAAAAAAATAAGGAAAAAAGATATCTGACCTGCCCAGTTGTACATACTGGTTTGGTTTGCATCAATATTTGGAAAAGAAAAGAAGAGCGCAACAGAACTTAGTCCAATGGATACCCAAATCCATCTGCTTGTCTCCTCGCAGCCCTTAGATGTTTATAGCACAACAGAGTGTGTGGAACATCTGTCCTTCCTTCAGGACTATATTGGCTGTCCTTAAAGTGAGAACAAAATGAAGGCAAGATGTGTTGTGGGAAGCCACAAACTTCCATTGATTTGCAGCCTGGTTTAGTACTCTCAGTATTTCTCAAAGCTTGGCTATCCTTAGCCCTCCTGGAAAGCTGTTGTGGGCGATGCTGGGCTGCTGTCACAGAGTGCAGCTAAGGAACTTGGGATCCTTCAGGGGCAGGATTACAGTTTCTCAGGGCTGGTTTAACCCAGCAGACTATATCTTTGGGGTTGGACAAAGCCCAAAGAGGCAGTATAAAAGTAATAAATTTTTAATACCTGGAAGACAGAAAGCTTAATGAATAAGTAATAAGTTGCAGCCCTTTCCTTTTCTTAGAAAAAATAGACTGGCTGTATTTTTTTAAATTTTCCTCCATTAACATTTTTTGCTGTTGCTCTTTTATTAAAAAAGTAGCCTAAGGTGCTGAAATTTGGGACTGATATTGCAGAAACTAAGGAAGTTATACCACTGCCATCCAGGCTGAAAAAAAGGAAGAGTAGAGATTTTTCTGGAGAGAGCTTTTGTTGATTTTGCTAGTGGGTAGGGAGGGTCTGGAACACCTGGTTGATTGCTCCACTGCTTCTAGAAGCATCTCCCTAGTAATGTAGCAAGGGAGATCCTGTGTCACGCCAGGGCTGGCCCAGATACATTGGACCATGTGCCACCTCGGGAGTTCAGCAAAGAGTCCTGAAAGCAGCAATAAAATTGAGGGATGGGCTCGATCCAGTGACCCAAAACAAAAGGGGTTTAATAACGAGAAAATAAACTGCAACAACACACGAGAAGCCCAACACAGTACTGCACTAGGAAAGGTGAGGGGCAGAGCGAAACAGTAACTTATATAAGGTCAGCTAGGGATGGAGTTTGAGGGAAGGGTTCCAGTGGGAGAAGAGGATTTGGAGTATTATAATTAGTGCCGCAAATATGAACCAATAACAATGGGAGAAACAGAGAACTTTCTAGCACTGTTTGCATATGAACTCCCAGGAGGCAATGCGGGTGATATTTTTCTCTCCCTAATTAAGGAGGGCTTTCCCACGGTCTTAGGCTGAATCCTTCACTGACCCCCAACAAGTTCCTGCTGTGTGCCTGCAGACAGGGGCGCACAAACAGGTACAGCAATTTTCTCATCATCAGGTTAACAAAACTAGGGTGTCTCCCAGGTCTCATGCCTGTGTTTTGCTGGCAGCATAAACCACTGAAAGCTTTTTAAACAAGCGCAAGTAGCCTGCAGTTTAAAAGAAGAGTGAGGTGGGATTTTATCACTGGCCACCACCACTCTGCTGACATGGATCCCATCCTTGATTTCTAGCAGCATCCAGACTGGGCAGTGCTAAGCCCTTTGGAAAGCCACCAAGCACATTTGGAGATCACCTCCTGTTTGAAGGGACAGTTTCTCTGGCATGATTCCAACCTGGATAACTCTGTGCTTAAAATCCCTCCCCCACATTTCCCTGGGTATGGCATGCACCCCTCCTGTTCTGCTGTACTGCCAAGTTCCCCTTTGAATTTCATTCCGCTTACTTGTAAGTTGATTTCTAGGTCATCTGTACCCCCATTTATTAATCAAGCTGGCTTCTTTGTAGTTCTTTCAAGGGATCTAAATGTGACAGCAGTATGTGCAGAGCCCTGGTGTACAGTACCTCCTCTTGGTTTCTATCTGCATCACCCAGCAGGTTGTGATCCCTCCATACTCCTTTTACCAGTGAGGTTTGGGTTCATCCACATTAGTAGGAATTGACCTGTTGCCCCCCGTGACCATGTCCTTGTTGGTAGTGGAGCTAGATAGGCTGTCCTTGAGAAGAAGAGGGAGCTAGTGCTCACTGAAGATGGGATCTGTTCTTCATGTAGGCATTTCCTTCCACAGGTGGCTTGCTAGAGAATATTATCACAGAGATTTTATTTTGTGACTTGAACTGCCATGCAAAGTCTGTACCTCTTGTTTCATTTCATATTTCTTTTTTATTTCCTCCCTCTTGGCATGTCAGTGTTTTCATTAATGTACCAACAACACAGGAGCTGTTGTTGCTTTGTCCCTAGTATGGTTTTCTCCATCCAGACCTGAGAATTAGAAGATCCTTGAAATCTGTGTCTTTTTTGTGACTTTCAGGCAGAATTGGGTGCTTCACTTTCCCCCCTACCTGCAAGTATTTATCTTCACACTGTAAAATCAATTACTTGTAGGTACTTTTTCTTAAATCTGACTGCTGCTAACACTGTGTTTGTTTCATTAACAGATTAGCTCCACAGGAAACCTGTCCTTGACAGCCTGCCCAGCGAGAAAACTCCAAGGAGAAGCTGAGGACAAACAACATCTCGAAGACAGTCCATGGGGACTGTACCAGATCCTCTGAGATCTGCCAAGCTTTCCCTGATCTCAACTTCTGCAGGGGAGGAGCACCTGGGCGACCCACAGCCTGCTAAGCACCAGCCCAAATCCCCCAGTGGTGAGAGGGCCAGCAATGGCTTCCTGAGTGCACCGTCCAGCTCAGCTGGGGTTTGCTTGTTCAACCTGAACTGCACAGGTGCTGCCAGCACACAGGGGTGCCAGCAGTGCCACACAGACAATGACAGCCAGCAGGAAGCCTTTTCTCCCAGGCTGGCCAGCACAACTGCAGAGGGTCATCCTGCAGATGTAAAGCCTGCTGGTTGTTCCCAGCCAGTGGGCATCCAGGCAGTTCCAGCCCTTGCTGCAGCAGGAGCCCTCCTGGTGGAGCAAGGGCCAGAGATGATGCCAGCCCCACAGAGCTCCCGGCAGTTTGTGCAAGGCAGCCAGGCCAAAACGAGCTCCCTGACACAGATAGATGATTCTGACATGAAACCTCAGGGAACTGATGATCAGCCAGCACTTGAAGTGTTAAATTATTCTTCCCCAGGTGATCCTGTCGGGGTTAATCAATTCTGTCATACTTCTCAGGAAAACCTTCTGCAAAGGCGGGAAAAAGACAGGGCGGCAGAAAAAAATGGTTCCACAGTGTGTCAGTCAGCCTTGCCAGCAAAGCAAACCGAAGCTGACCTGGGGAGAGACCAGCAGACCAGCCTGGAGGCAAAAAGTGGGACTGCCGACACGGCACAGTTGCATCCCCCAGATAAAACTGAAGTGGTGCAGAGCAGCGAGGCACCAGCCCAGCCTGGCCACAGGAGTCCACATCCTGTTCACAACATGGACCCCGTGCCTGGGAGTCCAAACCCCACCCAGCTCTCCAAATTCAGAGAAACAGGTACAATGACAGCTCAGCCAGAAAGCAGCCCTTCTACTCAGGAAGCAGTTAGCAAGACAAGGCGGGATGCTGAGGTTCAGGCCGTGGCTACTGTGGAGAGTAAATCAGCTTCCACCAGTCCCAGCATCTTTGCTGCCTTTTTAAAAGGGAATCCTCCTCCAGAAGAGAAGGAAGAACTGCACATAATTTACCAAGGAGGTATGGGGCTGAGCCAGGCTGCACTTATGGACAGTTTATCCTCACAACATAAGTTTCCATGTTCTCCTGGTATCACATCAAAATCGACTGTTGTGGCTGTGACTGTTTCAGCCCAAACCCAGCCTGTCAAACTGCCAGGGCTCCCACCTGACGTGGCATCTCCAGTATCAGCAGATAATGTGAAACCTGTTCTCCCCTGCTCCTCTGCAGCTGTTACCTCCCAAGGAACATCTGTGGGTAATGCTGAAATGACCAGTGCAGCCCGTGATGTCAAGGATGCTGCTCAGCTGCCAAAGGATGCTCCAGTCCCATCAAAGCCCATCCCAGCTGAGCAGCTTGGAGTTGGCTCCAGTAATCAAAGTCCATCACAGTCTGGGACTGGCACTGTTGAGCCAAGCACCACTTCCACTGATGCTGCCCCAGGAACCCAGAACAGTGTGCGAGATCTCATCCCTCATGCAGGAAGCAGCTGGTCACCTGTACTCTCTGGCAAGGACAGTGAAGTCAAGCAGAAGGAGGTCCTGGGCAGCTCTGAGCAAAAGCCTGTGCAAAGCAAGGGTGTGAGTCAAGGGCAGGCCAGTCCTAATCAATCTGTGGTAAAACCAAAGGAAGAAAACTTGGTGGTGCTTGATCCTAAAGGAGGGCTGGAAGTTAGCAGTCAGCCTGCTGCTGTCCGTGCAAAGGCGTGCTCACAGGATGCAGGTGAGAAGGAGAGCAGAGGCCACGGAGACAGCAGCCAGTCTCAGATGGCTGGTGGCCAGAACCTGCAGGCAGGACTGACACCTGAGTTGAGTGTGAGTTCTGCAAGTCTTGCCCCTCCTGTGGCAGCATCAGCAGCTCCCCAGCAACAGGGCCTCCAGGCCAGAGAGTCCAGACATGATCTCCACACTGCACTGATTCCTGCTTCCTCTCAGGCTGTGCCAAACCTGGGAGAGAACAAAAAGCATTCCACCCCAGCCATGGAGGCAAAAGTACAGGTGAAGCAGTCCAAACACGTCAGGGATGTTGTTTGGGATGAGCAAGGAATGACGTGGGAGGTTTATGGTGCTTCCCTTGATCCAGAATCCTTGGGAATTGCCATCCAGAACCACTTACAGAGACAAATACGGGAACACGAGAAACTGATCCGGGCCCAGAACAGTCAGACCCGGAAATCCATTTCCTCAGATACATCCTCAAATAAAAAACTGAAAGGGAGGCAGCACAACATGTTCCAGTCCATGCTGCAGAATTTTAGGCGTCCTAATTGCTGCATCCGACCTGCTCCCTCTTCTGTGTTAGACTGACATTGTTTGCAGGGGTGCTTAAATACCTGCGGTGGTGGAGAGAATCCCTCCCCTCAAGTCCTGCTGTTTGGTTGTGTAATTGGGGTTGTGATGCAACAGTGGAAAATGATTCCCCTTTGTTTTCTGACTAACTCCATCCTGCCATTATTATTGTCACAGCTGGTGTATTTCCACATTATGCCCCAACCTTGACTGCTGTCAGATGAAAAGCTAGGCACTTAGCAAAAGCACAAGTTTCAATTGCCACCGTGCTGCAGGGAAAGCAGCACCTTCTGATAAAGCAGGAAGCAGAGGGATTGTCAGAATTACAGGAATTTATTTATGTGCATTAAGAGGTCTTACTCAAAGGGGTGGACTAGGGGAAGCTGAGGGAGGTGGAATTTAGGTTCAACAGCTGTAAAGACCTAACACAAGACATCTTTCCTGGTTTGTAAGTTACCCATGCTGAGGCAAGTCCATGAACAGGCTATAGACATTAATCACTGAGCAGCCTCACTGCTGTTGATACTGTGGGCCACTGTTCTCAGATGAGTCCCAGGGAGCCCGGTCTTCCCCTCCTGTTGAAATGTAAAACCAGGCAAAGAATGAGGATCAAGACTGAAGGATTCTCTCTTTGGGAGAAGCTAAGTCACGGGATGTTGGTGGCCAGAAGGGGAGGTGAGAGAGATGCTTTTTGTCCCCTGCACTGGCCACTCTTAAGGTATAAGCCGTCGAGGCACAGGAGAGCGCATCAGTAGATGGACCTGCATCCAGCAGTGTGGTGCCCACCCTTACTCTGGAACTCCTGCCAAGTCTTTAAAAAGCAGGGAGCCATTCTGCCTCCTCAGGTGGGGTGGGCAGCCCTGCTCCTAGACTCCTGCGGCGCTGAGCACCTCTCTTCTAAATCACTCTTTAAAGTGATGTGGATCTTTCTTCTCTCTCCAGAGATGCACAGTAATGTTTTCCCATAGCAGCAGGCTTTTCTGTGCATTGGGGTTCATGAGCCTCTACGTCTAGTGTGTTACACTGATTTTTTTTTTCCCTTTTAAGTCCTTAGCCAACTCTACTGTTATTTTTTTCAGTATTTTGGTGTTTTTCTTGCTGCCTTTCATAACCCAAATATCATTTATTTAGCCTGTGTGTTATTTTGTTTTACCTAACACTCTATATTATGAACCATTATACTGTTAACTTGAAAAATTTGCAGCAGTACTGAAATCTTGAGACAATCTTTGCTGTATTTCTGAACTTAGTTGTAGAAACTGCTAATAAAAGGTAGCTTAGTGACTGTTTCTCCAGAAATATGATATACAATAATGTCTCAAATATATGTTGGTCTCACTTCTCAATAATATTTTTCAGCTTGGGAAATGTCTTTCCCAGTAGCTTTGTATTTTGTCCACTAGAGTTCATCATGGGAGGCTGGGGAGCTCCTGCAGTTTGTAGAAAATTTAGTTATCAATCCTGCAAAGCACTGATGATTTGGATATTGTAATCCTGCAAAGTTCTAGAGTTAAATAGGAGATACTTTTAGTCCATTAAAGATTTTTCATGAATCATGATGATAATTTATTTCTGTCTGCAGTACCACATACCTGACTTACTCTGTAGATCTTACTGCTTACTCTAAATCTTACAGGTTTACATTGTGTAAATGAGTATTAATATATTTTCTTTTTTTTCTGTGAAGAGAACCTGAAGTGGTCCCCAGTTATTTAGGAGGCCCGACTTCTTGAATATATCAACTGCCAAGCCTTTATTGTAGCTGTTTTGGGACAATTTTTCCCCAGCAGAAAAGTAAAATACTGTAAGATACAACATTTTAACCCAGTGCAATGAAAAGTGTTGCCCCTAAGCATAGTACTGAATTGACTCCTGTTTTTCCTCAGATATATACCGGGGGGGTTATGTCACGTCCTTGTTCAATTTCTGTATATTATTTCAAGTCCTCTCCTACTTGTGGTGCTGAGTTTTTAATTTTGAAACACCACATTAGAGAGTGTCTTCCCACCTCTGCCTACCAGGAGGAAAGTCTCCAACCTTTTTTCTGTTAGTACTGCTGTTTCCACCCCTTTCCTAGCAGTGTCTGAGATGTGAGTTTCACGTGAAATTTTGTGTGGGATTAATATTGACAGTATCATTAGGTCAGGTTAGTTGACAAGTTCAGTGTCTCTTCCTACGGTGTGTCCATGTCAGCCCTGACAAGGTTCCCCAAGTTGTCTGCAGTTTTTGCTGTGTCCTGTCCAGGTCCAAGGCTCTGTGCTGCACCTTTTGCCTCCCTTCTGCCTCTTCCCTTGCTAGCTGTTGCCCAGCCTGTCTTCCTGTGAAGCTGTGTCCCTTGGCTCAGCTCACGTCCCTCTCTGCGTTCCCCTTGCTGTAGCTGTGAGCCAGCTTACTCTGAGCTGTCCCTTTACAAATATGCTCAGTCTGAATATACAAATGGATTGTCCTATTTTTTTCCTTCCAGAGGAGAATAAACAGCTATCACTCATTCACTGATTTCCATGAATTTTATCCTTTAGCTTGCTTCAGCTCTGCAAAATATATCTACGCCGTATGAGTTGCTTTATTGAGAACAAACTAGGCTTGGCAATGAATGAGCAGGATGCTGGGGCAGCACTGGACACTGCTTCTTTGCAAGGAATGGGATCTCCTCTGGTTCCTTGCAGCTTCTTTGAGCTGTGAGTCTTCAGTAGCAGGTCCACCCTCCCTTCCCCACACCAAATGACCTTTCTTCTAGGAAAATCTCAGCAGTGCATTCATACTACAAAGTGCCAATGGACAGGTTACTGAGTGGATGCACCTGAACAACTGCATGGGCATAAATGAAACAAAATGTAGTGCTCAGCCTTTGTTCTGGGCAAATGCAAGTGCAGAGATGCAAACTGTCCATGGCACTGTCTGGTGGCTGCAGAAGTCCTGCAGATGTGTGTTGGAAGCCAAGCAATAAAGTGCCAAAAGCCAACACATAAAAATGAGTCGGTAATCACCAGCACATCTCATAGAAAATATTTTAGGTTTTGACTGTGCCTTGCCAGGGCAGACTGTAAGCAACCTGCTAGTTTAACACTGGTGATTAGTGCTTTGTCCTGCATACAATGTCTAGGTGACAATGTGAATCCTCACTGACTACGTCTTTCACCAACAGCAAAACAACCACATTGGAGGTAGCAATTAGTAAATAATATGCATTTGAGTGTGTTGGCAGCAGCCAAGAAAGGCTGTTCTTGGTGTCACGTCAGTCTCAAAAATGAAAATGCGCTTGGACTAGTGATATGGCAGAGAGTAGGGGGAGATGATCAGTGTGCCACCACCCCATTCTTTTTCTCTGCCCACTGACTCAGAATCACATCGCGTTAGCTGGATGAGTAACAACCAAGGAAATCGATTTGGGTTAAATAAAAAGGGTTCAGAACAGAAAATACTTTGTCATTCCCAAGGGCAAAATCTACATGGAAAAAACCCAAATAAACCTGTGTTGCAGCCTAGCCAGTTGAAGTAACTCTTAAATTCTTTTTTTTTTTGTAAGATGAGAGATTTTTGGGATACATGCTCATCGTCAGGAAACCCTTCCCTGTCAGTCACATTTTCTACGAAGGCTGATGTAGCAAGAACCATTAATAAAAGCAGGAAATAAGAATGGAAGTTTTACTTCTAGTTTCACTTAGGGGACTTTCCACTAGCAAAGATGAGAATAAGCATGTTTCAGTGTTGCCAGTACAATAGTTGATGGAGCACCTCATTGCAGGCAATTTGCAATATAGTCCTGGATTTCATGTGATACTGTGATATCCATCTGTGTGCACTTGGTTGGGATCTGCCAGCTTTGTGTTGTTTGGGTGCTCAAGTTCTGCCTCATTTCTGCTGACTTGGTTTGGAAAAAAAGAGTGGAGAAAGAGCTGAAGGAACAAGAGGGGGAATATCTGTCTTCTCCATTTCAGGAGAAGAAAACATTCTTTTGAATGAAATTGCTGAGAAACATGGGTAGGGAAGGGACCAAAAGAGAAATAAAATAAAGTTGGTGTAGGTACTTCACAATGAATTCCCATTCCTATGTCTGTTTTGCCCACTTGTTTTGTGATCTCACATATTTTTTTATTTGTTGGTGTCCCACATCTTTTAGGAAAATGAATATTTCCAAAGGCTGAATATTTTGCTAGTATTTATAGATCTATCCAAATAGGTTTCAACAAAACCTCTAAGCAGTCAACCTGTTTGTTACTGCCACTAAAATATATGAGCTTGCTAAATGCACCATTTGAAGAAGTATATTGAAGGGATTAGAAAAATTGAGTATATGCTCTAAAGATAGCACTAGCTTTTCTCTTGAGTTTCATTACTATGTTGAAGTGTTAAAGTTAGAAGAGGAAATCCAAATGAAAATCACTGTGGATGAGGAATTCAAATTGGCTGCCACTGGTTTTCAGTTTGGAAACTTCATGGAATGTACCATACCAGTGTTTCATTACTTAACTCAGTATATGCAAGGTTTGTATGAATTATTAACTTATTCACTCTATTATTTTGTTCTGTGTCTGGCCTTCTACACCTTTTAAAAATTAATGTTGTAGCAAAATGCTACAACAGAGTAACTTTCACACACAGCTTGTGGGAATGGCTGCTCTGAACATCAGACTGTCAATTTCTATGGGTTTAGAAAATTTAAGGGCTGTGGTCTGAGGGAAGCCCTTCCCTCCTTTCCCCTAGCTCAGTGTTTCAGTAATCAATCTCTGCTGTTTTATTTTTTGGTGTCTCTGTGATGCCTGTGTGAATGGTCAGTATTTTCCGTTGTCCCAAAGACATGCAGGTAGATCCTTACCCAAATACTGCACGCTACAAAATATCTCTGGTGCCATTGGATGCTGTGGTGTGACCTGAAGGTCAGGTCCTGTAACTTGAACTGGCTTCAATATTCTCTTAGGGGCCTAAATTATCCCACTTGAGTCACTGTAGATGTTTAAAAGGAAGGCTAAAGTATTACAGCTGAATTGAGCCAAACTGATTTTTTTTTTAACTCTGAGGTTTATTGTTTTTTCTGCTTTGTGTTTTTCTGAGTACCTCTTCCTTCCTCAAATTTATAGTGTGGATTTTGCATCAAATCCTGGCAAAGAAGATTTTGCAATGTGAAACCTACTTTTCATCATTCAGGCTTATTGAAAGAAAAGTTATGTTATTATTGAGCCAAATCACACATAGAGGTAGTATCTTTTCCTCTAGGAAAACTTCTGATGTAGGTAACCTTATGTGTGTGTGTCTCTGTTTAAAAAGCGAGTACATATGTGTAGGTCTCATGCATCACTCATGCTTTAATATGATTTTTTCCCTTTTCCCTTCTGATTGAATGCTGGAGGCTTAGCATGTTCCACAACCTTCAGGCAAGTTTAAATCTTTCTCCTTCTTTTCTCTAAAAAGTAGACTGTGGGTGACAGGAAGCATCTGATCTCCTTAGGAACAGAATCACATCAACTAATCCCCATTTGAAATATCAGACCTTAAGTTTTTGTTAGCTTTCTGCTAAGACTGACACTCTTTGGAGTGGAAATAAATGACAAATCTGCCTGCCAAGTCTGCTGCAGAATACAAGTCTCTCAGATATTTCTCAGCAGCTCTGCTATAAGAGGTCACACTTCTGCTGAAGGGTTCTCCTGACACTTCCCTTAGCTCAGTTCACAATCAATAGTTTCAAGTACATCAAAAGCAAGTTTAGACATTGCCCTGAGGAATTTCCATAAAATGGAAGAGAACCATTTGTGTGTGTGTGGCACATAAAATCACTGAGTTTGAGTTGTGAAGCAAAGTGACATTGAAGAGTATTAGGAGTTTCTGCCCAGAATTAGAAGTAGGGAGTGTATCTGAACTTTTAATTTTAAAAAGCTCTGGCCATGAGTCAGCCAGCATCAGAAGAAAACCAACTTGGAAGCTTCTAACAACAACTAATATTATTATGGCTTTATTAATTTTATAGTTACACTGATTGAACTTGATGCACTGTACAAAATAAAGCTGGTCTTAGGCTACCAGGTTTACCATGGCATTCATTTGAGACATACCAACAGAAGTTTGCATGTGAAAAGTCTTAAAGTGATACTAAAGCAATGTTACCCACCTGACTGAGTCCCTTAGGAATTAAATGTTTTGCTGTTTTACATCTGGTTTCCATGCTGAGTACAATAAAATGAGCACTGTCTTAATTATTCTGGGTCTCTGTTTGTAGGCTGACGTGGGAAAAGAAATGACTTTCAAGGGTGAACATTCTGCATGAATTTGTGAATGTGTGTAAGTCAGAGCGGCTACGAAGGGCTTTCTGGATTGAGGCCTGAGGTCTGGCACCTTGCAAAGCTCAGCGTGGTGGTGGAAGTTTCCATGTGCTGTTCCTGCTGGAGAAGAGACCTGTCTGCTTCCTTCTGTGTAAGTGCAGATGCCTCTGCACAGCTGCTCACAAGCATCAGCTGCTGCTCTGCCTTTCACACGAATTCATTCAGCCTTTCAACAGCCCCCTCCTGCCACACAGCAACACATTTCTCACCCAGCACAGCCACCCCTGAGTCAAGGCGGAAAATGCAGCGTTTTAACCTTTTAAGTGCCTGTCACTGCTGTAGGAGATGGTCACCACCACTCATCAGCATGCCTGCACACCACATACAAGGCACAGAGCATCAGCATCACAGTAACTATTTTCCAACCCCAAAAAGGGGGAGGTTTTGTCTCATAGTACAAAAGTGTATAAAACAACAGATTATGGAAGTATTTTGACCCAGTGCTGTTACAGATATGGTATATCCATGTCTTCTAGAAGGCATGAGGACCCCACCTTGGCCACACTTGGCCACACTTTCCTATAATGAGAGGACAGGAGCAGAACAGACTGAGATAATGCAGTTGCATGGTGCTTCTGCTGCCAGTAATGTTCTGTCTGCTCACCCTAAGCTGGAGTCTATTTCCAAAAATAGTTGTGTTTCTCTATTTGTGCCTTATAGCTGTCAGGGTGCTTCAACTAATTGCCCAGTCCTTTGGGCAATTGCAGAAAGTAATTCATTAACAAAGTTTGCTGGGTTCCTTGTCGTATAGTCCAGGTTCCTGCATGCCAGTGGCTGCCAGACATTAGGCTCCAAGCTGCCAGAGTGGGCTGCTTCCCTGTCGCTGCTTGGTTCATTCAGCTCTGTGTTGCATTTATCAAGGTCTCTTAGTAGACAGGAAAGCTGAGGTCTCCCTTTTGTACTTCATCCTTGTAGCCTTGCTGCAGTAAGGAAAAAGCCTAAAGATCCTTCACCCTGAGGGGACTGACCCAGCAGAAAAAGTGCAGAAAATAAGTTACCATCCTATCAAACCAGTGATGACCAGTGCACATTTTCTGGCTGATGCAGACTGTCATGTAACATGGCAGTTTCAGGGAGATGGTGCCTTCAAAATCAAATAATGTCTGGCTTCTTGTTCAAACATCAATGAATTTACCGCGGATGTGAGCTTTCCAAACAGCCACACTACATCTCGGGATATCTGCTTCACTTAACCCACTAGAGAAACCACCATGCCCTTAGGGATTCAAATGCCATCAAAATCACTCTGTGGCAGGTGTTTCCACTCACAGTAGGCTGTATTACAGTATCACAAGAGTCAGAAAAGAGGATTTCCTCCGCAAATTTCAAATTACTCTTATGAGAACCATAAAATTACTAGTTTGGCTAGCCAGTGTTTTAAAACATAGGCACTTAAATCTGCAGGTGAGGCACTTACATCCGCAACTGAGCATTTAACGAAATACAACCTCATTGGTGAGAAGTGTAGGGTGCCTCTTATCTCCTGTTAAGGTCAGGTCGTGGAGACCTGTGGATGCCTCAAATGTTCACAAAGCAAGCCACTGCTGATGAGACGCCTGTATCCAGTGTGATAGCAGGTAACTCGTAGACAACTCTCAGTAGCAATGACAGTCTGCAGGAAACCAACAGAAAGTTGCCAGTGAGGGTTAAGAAATGGTGATTGGATGGATGCTTAGCGGGACTAGGGAAGTGGTCACTCTCCTGAACTCAGTGCTGGTGAGGCTACACCTCAAGTGCTGTGTTCAGTTCTGGGGCCCTCACTTTAAAATGTCCATTGAAGTGCTGGAGCATGTCCAGAGAAAGGCAAGAAGGCTCATGAAAGGTCTAGAGAACACCATCTCCTGTCTTGTGAGCAGCAGCTGAGGGAACTTGGGTTGTTTTGTCTGGAAAAGAGGAGGTTCAGGAGGCACCTTGTCCTTCTGTACAACTCCCTGAAAGGAGGCTGTACTGAGGTGGATGCTGGTTACTTCTGCTGTGCCTGCAGTGTGAGGACCAGAGGAAATGGCTTTAACCTGAGGCATAGGAGATTCAGATTAGATAGCAGAAAAATACTTTCCACTGTTAGGGTGGTCAGGCACTGGAATAGGTTAGCCAGGGACGTGCTGGAGTCACTATCTCTGGAGGTGCTCAACAGACATCTGGATGTGGTGTTGGGTGATGGTTAAGGAGTTAGCATGGCAGTGCTGGGTAGATGGTTGGACTTGATCTTAAAGGTGTCTTCCAACCTTGATGATTGTAAGACTCTGTGGCGTGTCCCATTGTTACTCATATTTCAGCACTGTTTGTAGGAGTGCTTGTATCACAAAGCACATCTCTTTCTAAAGTGTCTTTTGCACTTACAATGGACAAGCTAAATGGGATCAGCTGCTTGGGAGAGCAGGTGCCAGCCTACAAAAGAATTTGCCTTTGCTGTGCCGTCTTAGTGATGAATTAACTTGCTTTTTTAAAAAAAAGTTTTCTAATAGCCTGCTGTGGACTGCAGCACAAGGAAGGGATTTGGGTCATTCATGCTGAGGTTTTACCTTAATTCCATAATTCTTTTATTTCTTTTCCTAATTAGAAACCTGCTCATGGCAGTGTTTTTTCTCTCAATCCACTTACATAACATCAGAAAGACATAAGCAAGCTGAGCAGTTAAGGGGATTTTTCTCACGGGCTGGTGAATAACACCCTAGCAGCTAGAGCACAACCACTGGGCACCCACCTTTCCCTCGGCACCTGGTGGACAATGGCTGGTGTGCAGGAATGTCTGCTGGGTTCTGCAAAGCCCCCGCATCTGTGCTGAGCCAGGAGCTGCTGGACTGTGTCACCCTGGCCACGAGAAGGAGCAGAGACCAGGTCTGCCTGGGAACCGGCAGAGGTGAGGCCATCCATGAAGCTACTCATGTTTCTTCTGTCTCTTACTTTTCCAGCTACTGAGTTTCCAGTTAATGAGAGAAATTTTTTAGGTTTGGTAAGTCTTAAGATAAGGAAAATCCTCCCAGGAGATACTGTCTCCATGCATTGGCTTACTCACCCTACTCGAACTCCTGGGCTCCCCTTAGGTTTTGGACACTTGGTCTGCCTGCTCTGTAGGCAGAGGCTGGTGGACAGGCTTTCCTTTTTTCTGGATGCAGGAGAGAAAAAATGGGGAATGAATAGGACTGACACTTGCTCAAGTTGTATCCTTGCACCCGGTGTGACTTCTTCAGCTAATTAAAGGGAAAATGCTGACTAAGAAAGCTAAGATCTGTAGAGCAGTTTAAGTCCTCTATAATGAGTACTAAAAACTACATAAGGCAAATGGAAAATATGCTCTAATTTTGGTTCATTATATGAAATATCCTTTATTACAGCTTTATCTCTTTGCCTTCACTGACATGGTTCTGCATGCTTACATGCTTACATTTTCCCTGCTGGGAAAGTCTTCCTTGTATTCACCCTAACTTTCCTGCTGTACAGCTTATGCACTGACAGGTTATACTTCCTTCCTGCACTCATCTTATTTTAGACAAGAATAATGCACTCACTGTAGCTGAAGCTCTCTGGAAAGCACTATCCTCTGCATTGTCATCTTGGGCTTTATTAGCCTGGGAGCTGACAGTTCTCTCTCTCCTTCCAAACTCACCTACCTTTCCAGCTTGGCTCAGTTGATGATGAAGGAGAGCTGAAGAATGAAGTGGTTGGTTTTTCCCTCTGGTTTGCTCCTCACTTTTTGGATGTTGCTGTGAGTGATACTGGCAGCTGCCTTGAATTTCCTAATGTACATTCCTGTGCTTTGGGGACATATCCTGGCATCACTAAACTGAGTGCAAACTACAAAGTCAATACATGGCTTCTCCTTCCTGGGCTGGAAGTGGATAAGTAGCCTCTTCCCCATCTGTCCTTCATCTCTCTGCCCTTGCAAAGCCAAAGACAGGTTCTCTGGCCTTTTCCCTTTTGGTAGCCCAGGTGGAGCAAAAAGCAGTCCTATTTTTACTTTTTTTTCCCCACTGGATATTTCTCTGAGATGGCACACTTTCCAAAAGCATGAAGCTGCAGTAACCATCTCATAATGTCCATTCCTTTGCTCTCAGGGAGAAAATCTGTGCCATTTCAGTTGTGTATTTTCTTTCCAGTCTGGCTCACATACAGGCTGGAATAACTACTGCAAGCTAATTGATGGCACTGTAGAGAGAGCCTCCAAAATTGAAGGCAGTTCCTAAATGGTAATAATTTCTGCTGAAATAGAAGATGGATCTTTTTGTAGAACCTTCCCCTGAGAGCTCTGTGGTACAGCTAGAGCTTTTTTTAATAGCTACATGTATGGAGGTTGTGTCCAGCTTCAGCACAGCTGGTCCTTTCTGTCTCCAGCGTAGGCTGAAATAGAAAATGGAAAAATACCTTCATTGAATCCTCCCTCTGCTGGGGCACACTTGTCTCTTCTTGCACATATATAGTGGCACAATGTACAAACTGCTCTTCCCTGGCAGTCTGCTCTGATCACACACTTTGCTATTACCATGAGACATTCAATACCAGCCCTGGAAGACCTTTCATACTTCTTTAACTTGTTTGGCAAGTTTTGCTTGAATAAATTACTTGAATCTTTCAGTGTTGTGACCTATTTCTGCAAAAGGTCACCTGCCCAACCAACACCCAAAACCTCTACATTTCCTGATGCTAGGAGAAAAAAAGATGCTTGGTTTCAGTGTCCTTGCCTGAGAATGCATAATGTACAACAAACAAGTGTAATTAGAAAGAAAACCATAGTGCAGAGCTTTTCTTGGATAGTAAAGAAAAAGGTCTGTCCAGAAAGGAATGGGCGGGTTTAAATGCTCCTTTTCTTGGGTGCTCCACACCTTTCCAGGCAGATGAGCTATCTTTTGCAAAGGCATTTCAGCACTGTTAGAACAATTCCATTTGGCTTTCAAAGTGTTTTCCAAACTGTTTTCCAAAGTGCTGCAATGTACATGAAAATGAGCTATAGCCCATTTAAAGAAAAACATCCATTTATATGAAAAGCCTCTGAGCAGCTTTCCTGTAAGATTGGTTTCTAACCAGTGGTCTTGGCAGGTTGGACTTTGCAAGGACAGTGAGAAAGGAGGCTCCTATCTTTCCTCACCTTTGCAAACACCAGGTGTATTTGTGATGATGTACATTAAGCTCAGGGGGCAGTAGAGGCTCTGACCAGTGGGGAGAGTGCAGGGGCACAAGTGCTCTTCATTACTTGAGCTCGGTCAGCAGCAGGGGACAGGAGCCACAAGCCAAAGGCATATGATGAAGATGCAGTGAGTTGTAGCAGAGACTTAGGTATAACAGTGGGCTAAAGATCCCCCTCAGGAGAGATGGTAAAGCTTCCAGACAAGACTACCTATGCTGCAGAACAGCTGAGGTGATATGGGATGCTTCAGGTAAGGTACTACATGGAGTTCTTGCTTATGTGATGCCTTTATTCAAGGTTGGTTCAAAGGGTTGTGAAACTTTGTCAAGAGGAGAGGATGGAGGGTCTGAGTTGAGAGGAAGGACCCAGATGTGGGATATTGTGCTACATGGAGTGTATGGTGTTATTAATGCATAGCAATTAAAAGGTGCAGCTTTGGGGAGAGGTTTTGATTCTCAGCACAGCAATAAGGTAGTTTGAGATGCTTGGCTGAATGTATGGTTCTTGTTTTGAAAGCCAAGAGTAAGAACAAGTATAGCTGGGTCCAAAGAAAAGAAGGACAAAAAGCTAAGGTTGTAGCAGTTGTGCCTGTGCCCCCACCAGCCTAGGGGGTGCAAAGTGGCTCAGGTGTGTGGACTTACATGGGATGCACACGAAACTCTGTAAGGCCAGGCTTTCCCCCAGAAGCTGTAATGTTTCCCTCTATGTCGTTTTGCCATAAGATACAGCTGTAAAAAGAAGTGAGAAATCCCTTGTAGAATGTTTACATTGTTTCTAATGGGAAAATAATGTTTTGACTGAGGTTTAAGAGATAGAAAAGGCAGATGTAGATTGATTGGGTAACTTCCTAGAGTATTAGAGAAATGTGACACAAAAGCTTTTTCCTGTATAAAAAGGTATTGTCAGCACTTTTTTTAGCATTAAAGATCTAACAAAATAACAAAAAGGTGCTCTGGTATTTTGGATGTTCTTGACAAGTTATATGGAATTGCCACGTATTTTAAATGAGGTCTCTTTTAGATAGAGCAGAGTTACTGAGTCCTCCCTCTTGCAACTCCCATCCTAGCCCTGCCTGCCTTGTTTACCAGGGATCAAGCACTGCCTGCAGGTATACAGAGCACACATCGATTTTGATGTCACACTAGCACACTGCACACAAACACCATGGCAGTTCCTGGGAGTGGCAGCACCAGCGTTGGTGTCACATGGATATTTAACTCTTTCTCACACTGTGCCTTTGGCATGCAAGGCCTGCAGTGGCTCAGCCCTTGAAAGAGTCTGGGGGTGGGGGGGAATCTACTTGAGGGGGGGGGGGGGAATGCAAGGTTTAGCTCTCCAAGCTGCAGAGATTGCCTGAAATGGTGCTTTCAGCATAATCGATGTGGCTGTATGCCTTAAACCTGCAGGTAGCTCTAAATCTTTTCTTGCAGTGCAAATTAGTATCTGACTGGAGAATCAATTTTAAAGCTCTAAAAGACTTTTGGCAATAATTGTGCACAGAACTGGGTCCTCCCCTGCTGTTAGCTATGGTGCAGCATAGGAAAGCTGGAAAGAGTGAAGGTCATTTTTTTCTTCACTGTTTGCACAAAAGGGTAAGCCTCTATGCTTTGCTTCTAAGTGAAGCAAATCAAACCCTTTTCCTCTCCTAACTTTTAATGAGCTGTCAAAGCTTGACAGAAATCTAGAGGAAACAGCTGATCTTGGTGGGACTCTTGCATTTTACTGCAATTAATAGTAAAGAGGGCAACATTGGCCCAAGGTTTAGTTTTCACATCTCATTTCAGTGAGCAGTGCAGTCTTTGTCTGCTGAACCAGCAACAGAGGGGTTAGTCTCAGGACTTTGTCACTTTGTATGAATTCCCCTCAAAATAGCCAACCTGTCAATTGTGGAGGCAATTTTAACTCTCACTTGCTTAAATGACACTTTTATTGTAGGCTATGCTGAAGCCATTGGGCATCAGGGGATCTTGGGGAATACTGTGTAGATAGGTTTCAGCTCAGATTTCTGCACCCCAGCATGGGTCTTCTAAGGTGTTTTGAGGTTTTGCATTAGAAAGTCTCTTGCCCTTAATGTCTGAGAGAGAGGGGCCTTCTTCTAATTACCTGACATGTTTAGAGAAAGTCTTTGCTTCCATGTCACTTGTAACAGAGGGTGCAGGAATTTGTTCCTCTATTCTAAGAGAATGTTTTTCTCTCAGATGTGCTAATGGCAGGGGAGCCAGAAAATGTGGCAGTCACACTGCAGGAAGTTTTATAGCTTCTGTGCTGAGCTCAAGCATTAAACCCCTATTCCCTTCAATGTGGAAAGTGCTCAGGTTTGGATTTTTAAAGCGGTTCATCAGCTCATGGCCTGGACAAGGTGCAATGTATGAGACAATGCTGGTGGTCTGATATCAAATAGTGTTAGTGTCAGAGTCTAGGAGTACTCTTCAACTAAATCACTTGTGAGTGTTTCACACGAGACCAGTAAGTTCCAGTTCAGTCAGCCGAGCGCAGAAATTGGTTTTTCTTTTTCTGGCATATGTTAGACAAACAATCTGTTTAGGTGAGTAAGACAGCGCTTTCTGATGATTAAACCTGCAGAAGACCTTCTTGTCACTGGGGTTTCTATGTCTTAAAGGACACAATCTTACAGAAAATAATTCCTTCAAGAAGCTGAGCTTGCTCACCTCCTCCAGGGCTAAACAGGGAGCAAAGGTCTCCAGGCTAGTCTCCAGAAAGTGGAGGCTGACAGCCTTGGCATCCCTTTGCTAAGTAGACAAAATGAATGAATGGGGAACCTCTATTGATTAAATGCATTAAGTAATGATGCTTCCTTGGAAGAATGTGTAAATCAATGCGTGTCTTTCAATTTGCCCAAGCACCTTCCAATCAAACCTTCAGCAGCATCACCAACAGCCCAGTGACGCATCTCAGTTGTGCCTGTGGCACTTCTCCCTGTCTGATGCTGTGTGGGGACACTGCACAGTGTGTCCTCTGCAGAAGGGTGAATGAGGCACAGCCCAGGCTGCCCTCAAGCAGTTCATGCTTTGGTTACTCTTCAATGTCAACTTACATTCCTACGTGGTCACTAGGAGGGGAGGTCGCCACAGATTTTCTTGACAGAGGGCAAGGTCGTGGGAAGCCTGCTGCAGCAAATGTCCTGTTGCCTCCATGCTGGCCTTTGGGCCAAGCTGTCCCTTTGCAAGGTGGACGCAGCTGCCAGGCTGTTCTGCCTGTGATTTTTGCCTTGCCTGAGAAACCACAGCTCCCTCCTGTCTAGGTCAGGTGTGATATGATGTTAATGTGCTACTCTTCTTTGGATCACATGTGGGGGTTGCAGAGAATGGATTTCCTTTTGCCTTAATCCTACCTCTACTTTACCTTTTCAGTTAGAATTCCTTCTGCAAGTCTTATCTCTAGTTCTGCTCCTTAACCTTAAGGGTTGATAAAACTAAAGAAAAACCTGAACTGTGAGCACTCTAGGAGAACCTTGGGCACTAGAGCACAGCAGCATCGCTCAGCAGGGAGATTCTTACCAGGAAACAGAATTAAGAGTTTTAATTCCCCTCTGAAAGGCAGAGGGAATCTGCATTTACATATGCTTCACCATCCTAGTTGGCTTTTAGTTCAGCCAGCCCCTGGACTGCAATTGCCAGCACTCTGGGCATTGCAATCGACTCAGACGACTGCCCTGGAATGTGATGAGACTGCAGTGTATTGAGAATAATAATTCACATCATACCCCTCAGCTGCACTGCATTGTCCTTTTATATTAAAGGGCAGGGACTCTGGTTTATGTGGCTTCCTCTGAAGAGTCATATTGGGTCCGAGTTGGATTTGAAAACAATAAAAAAACATAGCTGTTAAACATATGTGGAAAAATCACCTCTTTCTTCCTGTTCTAATCAATGGGCTGTCCACAAATGCATCTGCAGCTTTCTCATGTTGGCATTTAGTTGATTAAAGATTTGTGCCTGAATCAAAGCCTAAGGGGCAGATTATCAGCTGGAGTTAATGAACATAGTGCTATTGACTTTAACAAAGCCATCAGTCCTTTACAGCTGCTGATGAATTAACTTGGAATCTGAATAACTCCATACACCTAAGGTCTGAATCTTGACCACTGTCCTGTAGATAGAGTGAGCTTTGTAAATTTTGAGGGAGATTAGGCATACGACACTGTTACACCTTGAGGCTGAATTTAACTGAGCCTTTGTCAGAAATTCAGTGTTCAGAGTTAACAGAGCTGAATTTATTGACTATTTTTTCACCCCCAAGTTGTTTTGTTTCACTGTTTTGTTACAGTCTACCTGGAACTGCAGATTTGGAGAGGTGTAGGGAAACCACCCCAGGCTGTACAGTGCCTGGTGTAAAGGGGCTCTTTCCTCCTGAACGACCTTCTTGCTGTTACCTGAACATAGAGTCACTTGTGAGAAGCTGACAGAGCTGTTAATGCCACCCTCTACTGAAGTGCCCTTGATTTAGGTAGTCATTTGCTTGTCATAGTGTTTATATTCAAAAGTGAGTGGGGGAGTTTCTTGTTTGCTGTAGCTGTTTCCACATCTGGATATGACCTTCACAACCCCAGTTGGAAGAGCCAGTGCCTGTCCCCATAGCTCCCTCTAGTTCCCGGAATCTCTTGGGGGTTTCCTTCCTCAGCACATGCAGGGCCCAAAAACACTGCCGTGGCCACATGGATGTTCCATGGGGTCCTGTTGCTTCCCCTCTGCTTTGGGAAAGGCTGCAGTCTTATCATCATGCAGCCCTGATGGCAATTTTGTGCCTGGTTAACACATGCACTTTTCTGTGTGAACCCAGACCAGCAACGTGATTTCTACCAGGAAGGAACAGGAAACTCCTCATAGCTGCTATGTGTGGGGCTGCTAACAACCCTGAACAGAAGGCATTGGGATGCTGCTAATCACCATTAAATCCCATTCCCTTGAATGCATATTGGGTTAATTTTTCAGCTGGCAGTCCATGGCTCTGGGTGAGTACATGACATCTCCAGCAGTGCTTTGAGGGCAGCTCCTTCTCTTCACCATGTGTCATCAGGGGGTTAATTGTAGTGAAAGTCTATGGTAATAGTCATTTGACATTCCAGATTTCATGGGTCTGTTCAAACAGAGATGGTTTGGGAGGCGGAGAGCATCTGCAAATTCAAGCCTCTCTCTGAAGACGTGTCTGAGAGATAATGATGATCAATAGCATAATAGCTTAATAACAGCTTGAGGCATGTGGACTGATAAGAAACAGCCCAGTTGTGGAGGCAGAATTGGCATTGCCTGTATAGTCACTTGAAACAGGTGGAAGAATGGGGCAAACACTTTACATCAGTGTGTCTTTATCTCTGTGAATGCAATGTGATTGGGAGATGCTAAAGCTCCAGTTTTGTCTTCTGGGTATTTTTTGCACCCGAATGGAGATAGAGGGAATGATGGGCTCTATTGGCAGCACTAAACCCTGAGGGGATGAGTGCTCAGGGTCTGGCTGTTTAAGCAGTTAGAGGATTGTGCATGTGGAAGCAAGAGAGCTCCTCATCAGGAGAAGTCACCTTTGTTTCAAGGTCAAGGATTTCTTTGGCAGCTCTTTGAGTATCTTCTAGTTTCTGTCTTCTGATTTCTAAAGCTTTCTGTCTTTTACAGTGGGTCTTCAGCTTGTTTCAGGGGAAGTGGCTGTCATCCGTGATGATATGTGGAAAAGTATTTCGTGGCTGAACTATACTGCCACTCTGCAGTGGCATTACTTGATCATCAAATATTACTTGATTATCAGTGCCCATTTTTTGCAGTTTGTTTCAATAAGGAGGAAAAGTGCACTGCTGCCTTAGCTCTAAGCAGTATCTTCAATTCTCCTTAAATTTACTGTCAACTGTACCTTACGTTACATGTAAAACAATTAGATGAGTATGCTAGTTTAAGGTTTTAGTAGTTTACCTTTGCCTCCTTAGATGTACCCAGACTCAGGGATATAGGAGAAGAACAAAAGCAAGTCCATCGAGTCTTGACAAGTCATTGTGGACTAGCTTTTTTATTTTTTTTTTTAAAGGATAAGCTGAGACTGTCTTTTTAGTGTTGGATTTAAAGCATAAGCTATGAGGGTCTCCTCTGCACCGTTCCCTCTAGTGAATTAAAGAAGTAATGCCAGTGCTTTAATACCTGGTTTTGTTCCTATTTTCCAAATCTTTATAAAGAAAAAATGTCTTGCAGTGAAACTGTACTATGAAAAAAGCAATTTTAAGGAGGGCATAAGTAAACCCCTCATTTTCACCAGGCAGCATTTCACTATGCTGAAACTGAGAACTCAGACAATTACATTTAGATTAATTTGTAATGTTATTCTTTCTGCTAGATAGGGCCTTGAAAGGCCAGAAATGGATACAAGAGGGGTGACCCAAACATTTTGCTCAGTATTTATATTTATACTGTTCAATCGCTGCAAAATCCTGGCCTTTTTGAAGTCACTTGCAAGACTTCCACTGATTACAGACGACTTTTTCCTTGAGGAGCACATTGTCTTTTCCTCTAAATTCCCAACAGAAAAAAAACCCATCAGAAACAAGTTTATGCCAGCTTTGAGGCCCAGCTAAAAAGCAGGATATCTTGTAAGTAGCATCCTACAGGGACAGTCTTCAGGTGTCTGTCCTGCTGTGTTTGCATGCTGAGCTGGTGGGCAGCAACACATCATCTGGGTAACTACATTCCTCCAGCAGCAGGCTAGCCTGAACAACATTTGCGTCCCAGAGCAAAAAGCCATCTCTGTGGCACCCGAGGACCCCTCAGACTGCTGGCAGGAAGCTCAGAGTGGGGCAACACCCCTGACTGACAAATAAGGGGTTACTCTGGTGACTGAGCATGTTGTGATGCTCTTGTCTTTAGATGTGTCAAGCACTCATTACCTCTTTCTGCTGGGACAGTGTTGACTCAAGAAGACTATCTGCTGTTCACTCCATCCTTCTTCACTGCAATCTCCTGGACAGCAGCTGGCAGGCCTCCAGCAGATTTTCTCTCTTAATTTCTTAGAACCTGTTTATAAACCATTAGGTATATAGATACTACTTTGAGAGCATTGTTTCTGGCAAAGTGCATGTGTATCCCCAGCTAAAAACTGCATGGCTAAGCTAACTGGGAACTGGTTAACCATGAGGTAACTCATGGCCATGTGACCCCTGTGCCTTCCCCAGCAGACATGCCTGAATTCATCATTTCAGTCATTTCACTTCAAAGCATCCATCAGATTACACTGGCCTCCTTCCTGTTTGGATAAAGCTTCTACAGAGCAGTGAAGGAAGCTGTGTTAAGGGGGTATAAATAGACAGCCTTTCTGAATGAGAACATGTCTGTTATCTTTAAAGAAGCAGCAGTGAGAAACAGTCCAGGTATATGTGGGGCAGATGTCCTGTAATAGATAGCACAGGACCCATCTATCAGCACTGCCTGTCCACTATTGTATCTGAAGTGCCTTCGAAACCAGACAAAATGTTCTGCTGTGATAGGACAATCCAGAGCAAAACTAAAAGTCTCTTATTATTTTAACTCAATAGAGTTAAATAGTATAAATAGAGGTCAGATATTCTCTCATTATCACCAAAACAGACTCTTTACTCCTTCCTGATGGCTTAGATTGTTTTACTATCATCATGATTTTCTTAAATCTTTCCACAGGTTTCCAGGTTTGGTCCAAGAAGGATTTTAAGACATATTAGCACTACTGTCAAGGTATGCAGGACTTAGAAGTCCTGTTACTTCTATTTGAACTAGACTATGTGTTAGCAATAAGATCTCTTACACAAACCAAGCAGACAGAAGTTGGTGGGTTTCTTAGTGGAAGAAGTATAGTTTGACTATAGAATGCTACCAATGCAAATGCTACCAAACCAGTCAGACCAGAAAAATGTTGAACAGCTAGAAGGTATTTAAGAACTCTTCTTTCTTGCCATGGGTAAATGAGTTACACAAACAAGACATCAAGAACTGCTAAAATTTTCTACAGGTCCAATCTGATGGTGTTTCCATACTCCCTCCAATCCTGGAGACACGAGCTGTGCTCTTCCCGCAGCATTTTGAGGCGACGTTGTAACTTCATTAAATACTGTCACTTTTTTCATGCACATTCAGAGAGCTTTTATGTTAAGCTTCTTCCTTCCTACTGTGCCACAGAGGTACTGGCTGCAGTGGGCTGAGAGTATAAACATCTTCGTTGCTGATTTTTAAACATTTGGCATTTAAAATTGTGAAGTGATTGATGCAAAAGCTCCCCAAGGTTATAGAGGTTCTGTTCACTCCCCACTCATTCTCTTTTTGTTCTCATAACATCAATACCTGAGAGCAGCTATGGGAAGTCATTGTCATCCAAACTGGGTATTTTGGCCCTTGGTTTGGCTGTTGAAAGGGCAAATATTACTATGATTTAATGTTTTATGCATATGCTCTTGCAGGCAAAAGTGGTAATAAATCATCATTGATAAGAAGATATTAACTTCATGGTTCAGTGGAAAGTGTGTCCAATGGATGTATAAAGTAATAATCTGAGCTATTCCTATTTTGTTTTCCAATGAGTTACTTTATATCAGTACTGCCTATCTGAAATATTGGAAACATCGCCAGAAATGCCATCATCTTCATGACAACACATATAAACTATTTACCTCTGTTTTCTGATTTTCTAGGATTTTTTGCAGCTAGCTAAGTGATTTAGAAACTTGTAACTGGGATGTGGTAAAATACTGTATGTAACAGCAAAGCCACTTTGAACACTTCAAATACTGTCAAACCATTATTTGTATTCCAAGAAATGATGACATGTGGGCTCTGGTATGCTTCTCTAAATCCTCCTTCATTCACTGTATGAAACTTCAGTCCTACCCTTCTTTCTTTAGAAACAACCAGCTGAAAATTAGGAAAAGCTTTCTAAGACAACTTAACAAGGGGAAAAAAGCCCTACTGGTGATATTTTTGTACTGATCAGAAGTTTTGTTGGTTTCTTATTGTAAACCTCAGTAGTGTTCTCATTTAGTCCCTGGCAGGTTGCTCCTCTCAGACTGTTAACTCCTGACACGCAGAGTTAGAAAACAGGTTTTATGTTGCTGGACTGCCTCCACAAATGTCTACTACATCAAACTCCGGCTCTGCATAGCCCTGCTCAGCTGTGATTCAGCTTCTGCTCTGTGCTGTCAGCAGAGTCAGGCTACAATGCATTTGGTTAATGAGCATGTTTGTGTGCCAATTGCAAGAGTGGGGCTCAGCCTGGCCCTTCCTTCTATTCTGGTTTGTTTCTATCGCTGGGAATGCAGACGGAAAAAAAAAAAAAAAAAAAAGGGCAAACTAAACCTGAAGAAATCTTTCTAAATTTTCACCTCTCTTTTGAACTAAGTGGAAAATGAAGACATTGTTCACAACAATAAATACCTTCTAAAGTATAAGGTAGCTTAAAACAGCAACTCAGATTTTGGCATGTAAGCTCCAAGGCCTGAGAAAACCAATTTCACTGACTTATCTCAACACTGCTTGAGGTTCCAAACAAGAAACCAGTGTTGCTGGTGCCAGATGAAGTCTCCTCTTTGAAAAATGGTCATCTCAATAGGATAGGAGTGAGAGCTGCTATTTGCAGAATCTGGTTTCTGCGGCTGTAGTGTAGCAAAATCACGAGCAACTCTGCAACAAGTAGTGGTGGATGACTCTTGTGTTACCTCCTAATAGGGAAAAGAAGTACTTCATATGGTTCCCTAGTGACTGGCTTTTCTGTACACATTACCAACATTTGTTGCTTTCCCTTGGCCTGTAGCAGTTCCTGGGCTTGATTCTTGGAGAAGTAAACATTGATTGAGGTAATTTGTTGCTAATGCAGGTCATGTCCAGATACTAGTTTGATGCTCCTGCTGCTGCAAACTTTAGCACTGACAAAAATAGCATATGTGTGCACTTATTATACTGTAGATCATGGAGTCATTTAGGTTGAAAAAGACCTGTAAGATCATAGAGTCCAACTGTAAATCTAGTACTTCTAAGTCCACCACTAAATCAGGAAGATGTTAGAATTAAGGTCT
The DNA here is from genome assembly GCA_018697195.1 of Certhia americana. Classification (NCBI taxonomy): domain Eukaryota; kingdom Metazoa; phylum Chordata; class Aves; order Passeriformes; family Certhiidae; genus Certhia; species Certhia americana. The sequence goes on from CM031860.1 coordinate 14,183,257, forward strand.
GAACTGAAGTGGCATGACTGGAAAATGGCTGAAATGAGTCTGATGGTAGTCATTAAAGTCTGTCAAATACTCAGTTCTTTTCCACAGCAACATTCTTTTTTTTTCTTTCCTGCAATTTTGGGGAACTTGATAATTCAAACACTTCCCCTGGATGGTGAGTGAGGTCAGCAAATCTTCTCAGTCTGCAGAACACTGACAACTAGTCAGACCTGGATAACTCAGCCTTTGATTCACCAACAGAGTCAATATTTGTAAGAGTGTTCCAGGCTTCCCAGCATATTGGTGCTAATATGATTTGGCCTACACTAGAGGAACCAGAAGTGTTCCAGGAGTTTCACTGGCATATGCTGCAAGTTTAAAATGCATTTGCTGCTTTTGTGACAAAAGAGGAAACCACGGAACAGGTCTTACTTAGTGCAGTTGGCAACAGAAGGGACTTTTGCAGGAGAGCAGATGTTTTTAGTGTTCCTGTAACCTTGCAGACAGAAGTTAAAAAGAGAAAGCAGATGCAATTCTATTGTGCTAGGTTGTATCTTTTATTTAGACATTTTAGACTTGAACCAATACTGTCCATTTAGATTCCAATGTAAGCACAGTAGCTTTGGAAAATACAGAGTAAAGACTAAAAGGTTAGCTCTGCAAAAATCACCACTTGTAAAATAATTGGCTGTTAGTGCCTTCAGCTTGAGTATATTGTAATGACCATTATTTCATGATTGAGCTGAATAAGGCAGCTATGCTGCTATAGTTTAAGTTTTATTTTACTCACCAGGAAAAGTAAGATGAAAAATCTTAACATAAATACAAATTTAGCATGGGATCTGTGGCAGCTGCTGCTGGACTATCTGTTGAGAACAACCCACAAGCTCAGAGCAGAGTAAGTTAGAGCAGGTTTCTCAAGGCTATGTCCAGTTTGGTTTACAGTACCTGCAATGATGGAGAGATCACAACCTCTCTGGGGAACCTGTGCCAGCGTTTGACCACTCTCACAGGAACGGGAAAAAAAATGTCTCATTTTGTGGTTGAGTGGGATTTTACGTACTTCCATTTGTACCCACTGCCTCTTGTCACTGGATAGCACTGAGAAGAGTTGGGCTCCATCTTCTCTATGCCTTGCCCCCATGTCAGATATTTTTACACATTGATGAGCTCCTCCCTCAGCTGTCTCTTTTTGAGGTTGTACAGTCCTAGCTTGCAGTTTCTCCTTGTATGACAGTCGGTCCATTCCCTTCATCATCTTCTGGCCCATCCCCTGGTTTCACTCCAGTAAATCCATATGTTCCTTGTATGGGGAGCCCAGGGCTGAACTCAGAACTCCATATGTGTCTCACCAGTGCTAGAGGAAGTATCACAACCTGCTGGCAATGCTCCTTGTTAATTTCTCTTGAAGAATTTGGTGGGCTTCCTTGTTGCAAGGGCACAATGATAACTTATGGTCAGCTTGGTGTCCACTAGGATCCCCATGTCCTTTGCTGTACAGCTGCTTTACAAATATTTGGCCTCCACCAGATTCTGATGTGTAGGGCTTTTTCTCCCCAGATACAGGAGGAGTCTGCACTGTGCCTTGTTGAACTCCTTGAGGTTTGTTCACCCCATTTCTCCTGCCTGTTGAGGGCCCCCTAAATGACAGCACAACCCTCACAGGTATCAGCCACTCTTCTCAGTTTTGAGTCATCAGCAAACTTACTGAGGGTAGATTCTGCCCTGTCATCAAAATCATTAATGAAAATGTTTAACAGCAGTGACCTCAGCATCCTCTCCTGGGGTGCACCACCAGTGAACGGCCTCCAGCTGGACTTCATGCCTCAAGTGGATTTTGTGATCATGACTCTGAGCCTGGCAGTTCAGGCCAATTTCAATTGACTGCCTGACTTGTACTCCTTCAGCTTGTCTCTGAGGGTGTTGTGGGAAAAGCACTGAAAGCCTACTACAGTCCTTGGAACAAATAAACCACATGCTCTGCTCTCACCTCCCCAGTCATCTCTTCAAAATCAGGCTGGTCAGGCATGTTTGTCCCTTGACAAGTCCTTGCTGACAACTCCATTATCTTGTCCTTTGTGTATTTAGAAATCTCTTCATCACTTTCCCAGGGGTCAAAGTGAGGGAAACTAACTTGTACTTCCCCAGATCCCCTTTCTTGCCCTTCTTGAAGACGAAAATAACATTTTCTTTCTTCCCATCCTCAGGAACCTCCTCCAAGGAACACAAGCTTCCAAATATCACCAAGACTGGCCCCACTGTCATACTTCCTGCTAGCACGTTCAGCACCTGTGGGTGCATCCCATCAAAGCCCATAGAATTAACCTATGTCTACTTTACATGTCCCCTAACCTGATCCTATTCCACCACAGCTACGTCTTCCTTGCTCCAGTTTTCCAGGTCTCAAGGTCTCTGATTATTTAAGGGTGGTCTAACCTGTAAAGAGTGAGACAAAATACACTCTGTTCCTCAGGGTTGCATGTTCTTTGTCACCAAGTTCTCTTTCCCTTCCTAAAATGTGTTGCCAAGTAATATTCCTCTTGTAGGTTTTTTTTTTAAGAAAACATACAACCTCATGAATGTCACTAGAGCAATTTTTATTGTCATCCAGCTGGTGTGCAGCAGTACAGCAAAACACATGAATTATCCCTGAGACATCTACAGAGTAAAAAATTGTATGTGTTCAAAAGATCAATGTAAAGAATTGCTGCTGACAAAGGAAAATCATAGAAAATACTGGAGATTTTAAGGTGGACTGGAAGCTGGACCAGACTGATGTTTTAATGCTTGGCATATGTTTTGCCAAGCTGGATGTGTGTTTGGATGCATTTGGAAAAGGGCTGTATAGGGCCTGAAACATTAATTTTAAAACATAGAAAACTTAAGATATGCAGAAAAACTTAAACTCGTCTTGGCTCTGAGCAGATACCTCTTACCTCTTTTTCACAGATAAGGAGCTGTCTTTCCTATGATCACTGATACTTTCAGCTACAGATATTTGACTCTTGGTTTTATGAGGCCTCTGATGTTTTCCACAAAGCCTGGTAACAAAAGCACACTGCTGAGTGTCTTGCTGAGCCAGCCAGTTCAGCATCCTTGGGGACACTTTGCTGTGTATCTTGGCCCATTCCTTTGTCAGCATCTCTGTTAGGATGCATGGATTGTGACTGTAATGACAACTGTGTACAGGGTGCAAAAGGAGTTTAGATTGTTCCTGGAAATATGACTGATCAGGAGTCAGAAATCAGAGTTGTCAGCTTTGTGATACTGATAATGTAATTAAATTTCTCAGGGTGGAGCAGTTGCATTGTAAATTGTTTCTGGCAAGAGCTGTATCTTTGCACCATCCCTTCCCCCCTGGGAACCGTGGCTTTTGCCTAAGCTGCTACTTTGAGACTAATAACAGTCAATTATTGTAATAGGACCAAGATCACTAGTCCCCGTTCTGAGAAGCAGCAGAGTAGCTACCATATCCCAACAGGGTAATCAGTGCTGGCTTTTGAGAGCAGCTCTTCCCAAGAGATAATAGAGATGACAACCTGACCTCAAGTTGTTAAGAACTCTCTTGTAGAACTGAGAGATTAGTTTGATTTATATTAGCCCTGCCGGATTCCAGCCTCGCTTGTTTGCATCCTTTTTCCTGAAATTATCTTTCAAGCCTCAGTGGGACTCGGAGTAGCAGGGCTCTTTGCCACTTACCATCAGTCTTTTATCTTCTGTCTCCTCTCTGGAGCAGGGCTCTGTGGGCTCATGCAAGAGCGGCTACACTGAGACTGAACAATAACTGACATAAAAATGCAGGTCTTAAATTTTGGAAAGTGCCCTGAGGTTCCTTGAGATGATGAATATGAGGAAAACCAAGCATTTAATATTGTTCATCAGGGGATACTTTTACTTGATTAACATATGCATTAATAGTGCTATCAATAGCACCATCTACTGCCTTCGGGATAGCAGGACACAAGATCTGCACTATAATAGCAAAGGTAACTAGTAAAATGAGAAAAGAGCACATAAAGAGGTTTTTCTCCTCATCTTCTGGCAGCAGTGATGCTAGAGAGGCACTGCATGTACCCGTGGTGTTCTCAAGGCAAGGAATCTGCTGGGAGTCTGCATGGCCAGTCTCTCATCAGTGCTCTGCAGATCTCTTTCAAAGCTATGGGGGCTATGTGTGTCACCAAAGCATCCCATCTGATTTGGTAACAAATGCCAGGAATATTCTTCCTTCCAGCACTTTGCCAAGTCCTCTCCACCTACCTTTGTCAGGCCTTAAGCCAATTTGGGGGCCAGTATCACTTCCTCATCCTCCCTGCCAACCCATTGTGTCTGTCTCTCTGCAAAACCTTCACAATATTCCCTTTCTCCCATCCCCAAGGTACAAGCAGTGGGTGCTCCTGGATACTAAACCAGATTAGGAGACATAGATCTCTTCGAGTACTTAATCTCTTCATCAGCTACACCAAACTATAATCATGACCTGATAAAATCTTGTGCATTTTATTAACAATGCAATTTACATATTTAAATAGGAGACTATAATAGTGCACAGTCTGAATAGCTGCCTGAACTTTGGGGGTGAGAAGATCTCTGTCCTTTGCACAAGTCAGATTAATGGCAATCTGCATATTATGCAATCTTTAATTTCTTTTGTCCTCCCAGGATACCATGAGACTTTGGACCTCTTGGCTCTGCAGAGTCATAATCCTTTTTCTAGTCCACAAAAAAGGAGTTCTATCCCAAAGAGAGTGTTTTGAAGGTCTCAGGATGCTCCAGTCCCATCCCCAATTTTGGAAGTGAACCACCTTATTATGCACTTTAGCTTTACCTTCTTGTGAAAAAGATGAAACTTTTCTTGTTCCTCTGTTTGGCTTTTTTTTTCCCCCTGTTGTTCCAGGACAGGATGTCTCACTTAGAAATCTAATTTTTTTTAAACAAGGAATTCAATTTCTCACGCTGCTGCTACTTGCTCTCCAGTATTCACAGAGCCACTGCTCTGCCCCAGGGAACTGAAAGATTAAAAAAAAAAAAAAATCATAGGCAAGGAAACAGAATAATTATAAGTGGCCAGCATCAACATGGGAATGAGCACCAGGAAAAAAAACAGTTGTTTCCAGTACTGCAGAGCTAAGGGCACCTGGGGTATGGACATGGATTTTAAGGGGGAGATACTGGTGTGAGCCTACAGGTATATCAACCCTGCAGGAGGGCATGAAAATTACCTCTTTTCCTTCCTCAGCCAACAGTCATAGGAACCTAATGTCTCTCCAGCTCCCTAGACTCTGGCAGAAACAAATGACTGGATTCAGCAATGATTGTGGTTAGGGCAAGGGCCAGGGTGGGGTGAACAGAGGGGTTGGTCCCTTTTCCTCCTCTGACCGAATCTTCTGCAGGAAATATGCCAGCCTGATTGTCCAGCACAAGGCTCGGGGTGAGACACTTAGCAGCAAAGATGAAAAAACTCCTCATGTGGTAAATTGCCAAGGGGTTCTTTGAAGAAAAATACTGTGAAATTGTGTCATTAAGGACTGTATAATGATGCATCTGCATTTGGGGTCAAGTTAAAGCCATACAGACAGCTCTCTTTAAAGCTCCTTCTCAGTTCTGAGTGATGCAGATTAAACAGCATTCTTTTGCTGCAGAATTTGGGGGTGTTATATAAATTTATGCCACAAGAAAGTAAGTCACAGCAGTTTGAAGGCCTGCTAAACAGAAAAGGAAAAAAGAAAAAGAACATCCAAGCAAAATCATCAAGCAGTTGAAGAACATATCAGTTCTGTCAGGATTTCAAGATAAGACAGCTTCATATCTACTATGAAACAGGAGAAGAAAATTCTAGTGCTTACAAGACACTCAGGACTATGTCTGAATATGAATTATGAAACTGACTGAAAAACTGAAGTGTTTTTATTGGATTAAACTGTAGCAACAGGCTGATGGAGCAGCAGTGATGGTATGAAAAAGCACCTCAGTCCTTGGGAAGGTCAGGGACCCTACTTTTACTTATCAATTAACTGGTTAACCTATGATTCAACATTTCTAAACCACTGACAAGTGCTTGTGAAGTATTTCAACACTGTTGAAGCACTTGGATAGTCACTGCAGGCAACAGGAGGAAATTTTGTCATTGAGTAGCTCCCGGGTACGGCAAGACCTGACTTTCCCTGCTTCCCCATGTTGCACCTCCCTTTCCTTCCCACCAACATACATAGCTTATTTTTCAGCTCAGTACCTTTCTCCAGTCCCTCTGTTGTTGTCTTGTGAGGTCCTTAAACACAAATGCATTTAATTGAAATTATCCTGGGACCTGTCAACCCTCATGTCATTAATTTGGCTGCCCAAGAAACAGGGTGGCTTGATAAAAGTGATCTCCTTCCTGCGGCCTTGAGCTGGCAGGCAGCGCCCTGGTGCTGCTCTCCTCAGGTAAGGGTTTGCTTTCAGCTCCTGATGGGTGTCTGTTTCTGTCTATTGTCAACCTCTGTAAAAATCAGTTGACAGCAAAGATCAACTTAGCTGCTCCAAGGCAAACTCCAAACCTCTACTTTGTACTCCTGACAGGTGAAAATATCTTCAGTCTATTGGCAGTGACCTGTAAATTTTTTCTGAGAACCCTGTGCTGATAGTGAGAATGACCTTTTTTCCCACACTACTTTGAACAGTGAGAAAGGAAAGTGAGTGTATGGAGAGAATAGAGTATGGATTGGGCAAACCCATGAGAGTGGAGAGATGAGATGTGCCATCATGTGCTGTTTCTGTAATGAGAGCAATTATTAGCAAGTACTCACAGCAGGACAGGGCCATGAAAATCACCTTGTTGCTGCTTTCTCATCTTCTGAATCATGACCCTGCTCTAAAGGAATTCATGAAGACAGATCCTAAGAGGGTGAGTGTGCAGTGAAGTCCTCACACAGGAGTGAGTAGTGCACATCAACCCTGTGATCCTCTGCTGTATGCTATGTTGGCTTTTCGCTGTTGATTTAGCATTCCCAGTGCCAGAACTGCTGTGTTATATGCATCTACAGGGTACTTGAATTCATACTTCCTGGAGCAAAAATTGCAAAAAAGCTTATGGAGGCCTTGCCAGAAGGGCACTGCAGGATCCGTCCATACCTTCCCTGGGAAATGGGTATTGTGCTCCAATCCTGTCATGGTCAGTACAACTGCTCAAACAAATTGGGCTTTATAATTGTTTCATTTACTCCAAACTGCACTGTTGACCTTGTCTGGTGCCTGTATGACCCTTAATGCCCCTATGGGCTGTGAAATGTAAACACAATTATCTGTTAATAAAGACTATCCTGTTTCCACTCAGGACAGGCCCAGCAAGTGGCAGTGATTCCCACTGCTTTATGTTCCCTTTTATAGGCAAGGGTGCTGTGACTCCAAATCATTAGGCACTGTGTGGGAGCGATACAGTAAAAATGACCTTACAGCCTCTGAGCCAGCAAAAACAGTAAATCAGTTGGTCAGTTGGCAGCTACAGCAGAAAAAGAAGGCTGTGGGAAAAAAACCAAAACCATAAACCAAAACCCAAACAAACAAAAAAACTAAAATGCAACAAAACCCACAAGGCTAAATCAGAGCAATCAATCATGTCTGAGTGAGATCTGTGCATGTTCTTTTTTATTTGGCCAGGCTATGACAAGCAAGGACACATTGAAGGAGAGCTGCTGTCTCCACTGCTTCTCCACAGAAACTCCCAGGCATGGAGAACCCTTCCCTTCTGCAGAAAGAACACTGTGTGTGTGCCTATGCACGCAGACATGATTCTTTTTTTTTTTTTTTTTTTTTTTTTTGGCTAGCTGACATTGCAAAGGAGCTGGGGTACAAACCAAAAATTACACACTGTACTCAGAACTCCTGAGCTCTGGGCTGTGTGAGATTATGAAATAAATGTGGCTAAGCACCCTGTGCACATCTTGCTGATAATCAAGCTCTTAAAGAGCTTTGTGAAAGAGCTGAGCTGAATTCCCCGCTACCTCAAGCTTGTCAAACAAGCATTTCCCAAAAGACTTGTAGGTGGCAAAAAATATAGAAGACCTGACAAAGGATTAATCTTCTCCAGGAAGAAAATTTGTTATTCCACATGCATAAGATATACAGAGTTCTGTGACTCACAGAATGAGAGAACAGGAAGGTAGGACAGAAGGGTTCAGATCCAGTGGATAACACTTGTATGCTTCTTAAATAGAACAGTTTTGTAATGGAATCACTGAAAAATGCCCAAGCTTTTCAATCCTACTTTTTCTTTTCTTCGCATATAATTATTTTCTTCAAATAATTACATGATTTTCAGTATGGCCTGAGTTCCTGAGATGCCACCTGTTTCATCCGACACAACACTTAGCTGGCTTATTGAAAGCATTAGTTCATTGTTATCTATTATTTTAGCCTTAAGAGCTTGTCCATTGCAAAGTCATGTTTGAGTTTTCTATGGTCAGGTTCATCGTATGTTTTTCATCTTTACAGCATTCTCTGTTCCAACCTAGCTGCTGTCTGAGTGTGTCAGGGTCAGTCCCTGCCATCTCACAGACAGCCCATGGAAAGGGGAGATGGCAGAAGCTGGATGGACTCGCTTTTTCCCTCGCCTGGTCATTCTTTATTTACCTGTCTTGCCAAGGGTGTTTGACACTGAAGAAACAAGGAGAGGAGGCCATTGCCCAAGGGGTTTTACATCCAAGCAGATGTTAGTGCAGGGGCTACTTGAAAATTTCCAGATGAATGACTTTTCAGTGAGAAACATCTTCTTGACTTGTTCTTGATCTTCTTGAGCATGCTTGTGGAGTGTGTCTGCTTCCCATGAGTAAATCCTCTTTTGGAAGAGGGAAAAGGGAAAGTCCCAAACTCAAAAAAAAAATTCAATTTGGAAACTCAGTTCCTGTAAAACAGTGTGACCCAAATTTGCCATATCATGTGTCTTCCCTATCAGGCCTCCTCTTGAACCACAGATGGGAAAAAATCTACTGGGTCTCCAGAACTGCTTCCTACTGCAGCAACATTCCCATCAAACAATCCACCTTCAGCCTAATTAGGTTTCTGTCTTTTATTCCTCCATACAAAAGGCTACTTGAGAACTTGGCTAGGTTTAAAATAATTTTTTATTTCCATCCCAAAGTTATTCACAAGTCATATAGGCCAGTTTGACTTTTTGCTAATGTTGCTCCATAAATTACAACTCTCTCCTCTCTTTGGAGTTTATTATACTGTAGCAGTAAGCAATCACATTTGCTTCCAGTCTTCATTTTCCAATATCAAACTGAATATTCTCCTCTTGGTTTGATCATACTGGTTCTTTTCTGCACCTGTCTTCATTCATATTAACCTTTCATGAACACAGTTAGCTTATGGCCATACCTCAAACAGCACAACTGATATCTCTTTGATTCATCTGGAAACACACCACATCACAGATCCTAGGATTTTCATCAGGGTTCACTATCACTCTGCAGCCAAAACAGATCCTGGAGTTTGAGGTAAAGGATAGGAGCAGGGATTATCTGGCTGGCATGTCCATGAGATGTGGCAGGGCAGTTTCAGACTTGAAATAAAAGATTTTTCAGCCAAAATAGTGTGTGTTAATGTGTTACTGAAAGAAAAAAAATCTTCTGATTAAAACTCTTTTTTTTGGTTTGTTTTTTTCTGCTGAGCTCTGATCACTCCTTGGCACTAGGTTTCCAGGCAATGAAGTAGTCCTGTAAAGCCTAGAAAAAATAAGATTCACAAAATGTGGAGTGACTGATTTTTTCCGTGGCTCCAGGATGCACAGTTTCCAACTAACACACATAATCAGTGGTTTTGTTACAGGTTGCTTTTTGAAGGCCGTTTGAAATAGCTTCAACTGGGATGCTGACTTTTGCAGTAAATCGACTTGTAAAATGCCATTCACTGTCAAAGTGATTATTTCACACACTTGGTAAAGGCCTGATAAATTAAAAATATAATTAAAACCAACTTCTAGGGCAATAACAGCTGACACAAGATCTTCCTTCTTATCCTCTGCAAGCAGATGGGCAGCCACAATATGGCCTCAGAGCTTTACCGTGCAGGATGACTTTTGCCCTCCTTCTGGGGAATGACAAATTCTTCATGGAGCAGAAATTCCTAAAGCAGGGTCAAATTTGCAAGTTGTTTTATGTTTCCACCATGGAGCCTAAGTGCAAATTCCCTCTTGAGTGGTTTGTCTCCAATGCCCAAATCCTGTCATATAGTTTTCTCTGTTCATACAAATTAATGGGCAGGATCCTTTCCCAGCATCAGATGTGGCTCCATTCAGTCTGGAACTCAGAGATTTTTATTTATTTATTTATTTTATTTACATGCACTTGTATTGTCAAGGCAGCAAAACACCAAATGTAGAGAAGTTTTATTTAGTCCCAGCCTACGCATTTCTCTCCTATTGACCATGCTTCATTTTACCCTGCAATAAGGGATGTGATTTCAGTTACCTCTATGGCTTGACTCTTCAGAGGCAACTTCTACTCATATTGCACCTTTTGCACTGTTCAAAGCCAATAAAAACAAAGTTTTCTGACAAAAGAATAAACGCTCATAGCCAGGGTCCATTGTGGATAGGACTTCACAGTATTTTGAGTTGGGAGACATGTGCAAGGTACTTCTTCCTCCCAGTTACACTTTAAAGGGGGTGAAATTTGACAGCTGGTACTTCATCTTTGAGGCCACCAAGTTAACTTGCAACAATCATGGCAAAGGTCTATGTTTTGTGGATATATTTCCCTCATTGCAAAATTACTATTACATCTGTAGTGCAGAGAGGTACTGAGAAACAGAGTTACTAAAGAGCAAAAATATTTTGACTGCTCTGAGCAGCTGGCCCCTATTGCTGGCCTATTGCTGGCCCCTATTGCTCTTGCTGCCAGCCATGCTCTGGGCAGGCAGCAGTGGGGACACAGCTGTCTGCTTTTCCTGAAACAGGCTGCAAGATTAGGCTCATAAACAGAAAAAAAGAAAAAAAGAACCTGAGATGTCATGTGTATCTGGTCACTGAAAGATGAATCTTTTCTGATGTGTAATATTGGAGAGAGTTCCTTTACCAAAATATGATAGCAAAAAAAACCCATTTATTGTCCTCCCATTTTCATTACTCTTACCTCATTTATCTCCCTGGGGAATGCTGGAAATTCTTCCCTGCTTTCTGACAGTTGCCTGGAGTGACTGGAACTCTACAAATAGCAGCATTCCAAACACAGGGGGCCGTGTTGCAATATTTTCACAAAGTCAAGCCCAGATTCAAGAGTTCAGATTCTCTTTTCAGTTGACATAAGCCTAAATCTTCACTTCTGGCTAAGGCTGCCTCATTACCATCTGTTAGCTGAGCTCACACATTGCCCCATACACAGCCAGGTTCTAGTGGGGTCTCAATCCATCTAAATCAGGGTTCCTGGACTGCACTAGGCATAGAGGTGTGGCCAGACACAGAGGCTGGAAGATGCTGGTTTTCTAGGCCAGAAAACACAGGCTGAAATTTTTGAGGGTTTTTGAATAGTGTAGCCATCCCATTAATATCACCACATGTGTGTCTGAACAGCAGCACAGGCTGCCACACTCATCTTGTCCCATGGAGATCCTACATATCTTTGAGCATGCTGCAGTCCTGCCAGCTGCTGCCTGGATCAGCCTGGTTTTAAAAATGTGTGCAGGTTTCACCATGCATAATTTTTAGGATAGTGTAGCTCACTGTGGGATAGGGTAGACATTGTGTTCTCTCTTCTTTTACAACGATTGTTCTTTAATTGCTAAGGTTGACTCACAGCCTGAGGTAGGGGCTGAGATGGGGAGAGAAAGAGGGAATAAACATTTCTTATCTGCTTGTAAAGCTCATCATTATTCTCACAGGGTTTCTAGCGAAGTCTTATTATTCTGCTGTAGGCTTGTTACAATTTCTGGCACTGAACTTCCCATGTCTTTTGGGGTTTTTGTTGTTGTTCTTGTTGCTGCTGCTGGTTTTTTGGTGGGTTTTTTTGCTTGATTTTTACTTACAGACCTGACCCAAAACTTACCAGCAGTCCATGAAATTAGTGGCATTAAATTCACGTTTCCCCTGCTAAAACAAGTTTGAGTAAAGGGTGCTGTTCCTAAAGTATGGTAAGCACATTTCTGGCTGGCACAGTGCTGGGATGGAGACACTTTCTACAACAAGTGAAAGTCTTTGGAATACACTTGTGCTGAGATTTTAGAAACAAGTATTTTGGGGTGTGGGGTGCTGTTGGTTTGGGGTGGGTTTTTCTAGGGTGTTTTAGTGGGTTGGGGTTTTTTTTGTTGTTGCTGTTGGGTTTTTGTTGTTGTTGTTTTGTGCTGTTTTGGTTTTTGTACAGGATTTTCTTTGAGTCTCTTTTATTGATGAGCCAGGGGTATTGATGAGGCGTGAGATTAGAGACGGCCTGGCAGCAATTACCGAGCCGAGGACATTCCTTGTGCATTCCCTGCTGCTTGGCTGGCTGTGAAACCGCGGGTTACCCTCGGCCACGGTTTGATTTTCCTTTTGCTCCTTGCACCCATCTCCTTCTGCCACGAGATGGGGATGCGAGCCCAAGTTTAGGCCATGTATGAACACACCTCTTCCCCTGCAGTATGAATCTCCATGATCTTTGCCCGCTCAGGGACCCCCTTCCGTTGCTATTATTTAGAGCCTGCAAACTCGCAAGATGTACTAATTCTTAAATAATTTTATATTATTGAAGGATGCTGGGATCTGGAAAAAAACCACTTCCTTATCTTTGCTGAAATTAAAACATCTCTGTGATGTAGTTGGTCACAAACAATTTGAACTCCTTGCAAATCCGTGTCAAATTTTAAATCATTGCAGCAACAGTAGGAAGCAAACCTCTCTAAAAATACCTGTGTGTCACTAAGTAGAGATTAGTGAGCTAATGATCAGTCAGATAATATCTGGCTATTGATTTAGTTAAATGAATTATATAAGCTGCTTTATTTTCTGTTTTCAACTTCAAGAGTCATTAAATATCTACAAATGTTCTGTCGCAAGTGGCCAAGGGAAGAAATTCAGGCTAAAATGTGGCCAGGGAAGGCGCTGCAGATCTGCAGGTCTGATGTTAAGATGGCAGCGGTGGCAGCTTGGCTGGAATGATTAACAGGCTTCATTTCATAACGTAACAATGAGCAGCCTCTGAAAGGTTTTGGTAGAAAAAAATTATGTCATATACGTATTTCTTTTCTGTATGTTGGTGTAATGAAGCCTCCCATTCCTTCCAAGCAAAAGACAAGTGTTCAGCATACTCATCCCTTTATTTAGCCAGCACTTACTCAGTCTTGCACACATAAAGGGAGGACAAAAGGGACCTGAGCCCACAAAATACCAGTTTTCATCATCCATGTTATGAGATGATACATCCTTGCATCACCAACTTGGGACCACTGACATGTTCGTGAATAGCTCTAATCCCTCTACCCTGCCCCCAGTACTATTTCAAAATGTAGGTACTGTACATTTTTATTGTTGACCTACAATTTAAGATCATTTATTTATAAATCCTCTTTTTCTATTTATCACCACTGATTCCTTTTGCAGTACTGTTTGTGATGACTCATCATTCAGAGTATTCTACATTCAGAGAAGTCACTTGTAAAGAGTGCCTCCAACAAATACTACCTCTTCTAAGGACGCTTTTGTATAAATAAAGTGGAATGTCATAAATAACAAGATAATACTGAGCAGCAGAACAATGTTATTCAGGCTTGATTAAATTGCAAATTGTGTTTCAAGAACAACAATTCATTTTCTTACTTTAGAATTATAACTGTCAAATCAGATTTCTCCTTCTTCTACATCCTCCCCTGCCTTGAAGGGCAAAGGTGATGTGAAGACATTAAAAATTCAACCTGCTATTTCTGTAGAGTTTATATTGGGAGACAGTCATGCAATAAATCCCTGCCCCATCTTTCAGTAACAGAGCTCTCAAAAATGTTGGCTTTAATTTTCTGTCCTCCATGTGCTGCCTAGTGGATTTTGGTGTTTTTTTCCATTTGGACAACACAGTGAAAGGAAAACGAGATAGCTTCTAGTCCCTTTCACTTTCTGGTTTTCATGCGGAAGTGCAAGGTAGCCATGTATTTGTTCACAAAAGCAATAACACCACCACTATTACCCCTTATTAATACTAGTTTTAGGTATTTAAAATATTTACAAGAATGCTTGTAAACATCCGGGGGAAAGTCATCCTAATTTTGACTCCAAAACCTGACACACAGATGTCTTGATTGAAGTGAATCACATGCTCTTTATTGCATGCCCTTTTTTCCTTTTTTCTCTAAGAAAAGGTGTCTTGTTATTGCTTTTTGGATGAGAAGCAGTTAGTTACTCAATAACAGACAAATCTCTCAGCCAGGTCCTAGAATATCCTGGGTTGGAAGAAACCTCAATGATCACATAGTTTCAACATCCCTGCCGTGGGCAGTGACACCTTTCACTGACCAGATTGCTCAGAGCTCCATCCAACCTGGCCTCAAACACTTGCAGGAATAGAGCATCCACAACTTCTCTGAGCAACCTGTTTCAGCATCTCAACACCCTCACAGTAAAGTGTTTTTCCTAATATTTAATCTAAACCGATTCTCTTTCATGTGTGGGTCAGGCAATTTCCAGCTGCTTCTGGATTGTTTTGCTTCTTCTTCTCACTTTTAGTTGCCAGGTCTTATTCACTAGAGTATGCTCCATGTTTAGTTGGGCTGACCTCCCCATGACTGCCCTGGAAGGTCATGGCAAGCATCCTGCACCTGGTTCCTTGGGCTAGCCAGGAGGGAACAGAGTAATGGTGAAGGATGCTAGAGCTGGCAGTAATCATTTCTTTCACAGCAGCCCATTTTTATGTGGGCTCTTATGAAATGGGTGTTGAATTTTGCTGTCACTCTGGAAATGATGAAAAATAATCAGGTTAAAGCAATATATTGCATCATTCACAGAAGAGGTGTGAGGCAGTTCCTTTGAACTTCTAACACTACCCCAGCTGTTCTTCCCTTCTGGGAATGTTTCAACATCTGAGGTTAAATGCCTTATTTGTAAACAAGTGGAAGGGAAGAATTTTTTTTCTTTTTTTGATTCATTGCATGATTAGCCTGTTCTTTGCAATGCTTTTGCATTAGCATTTAGCAGTTATGTGGAAGTAGAGCGAAGATGTTGGAGTGGTGTATCTCAGCTAGTGCATTTATTCTGTGGGCTACCCGGAAAAGACAAGCATGTTAAAAAACCATGGAGCTACTTTTACACAAATGTAACATAGTTGAGAACTACAGAAAACAACTGTGTGACCCAAGGTAGGTGGGCATGATTACGATAAAACCCAGCTATACACAACTTTTGGGTCTCACTGACTTTTCAATAGTGACTTTTCACAATGCATTCGCTCTGATTTGAGCTCTCATGGCTCTGGACATATTCTATAAGTTGCATAAATATTCATCCTGCAGTTGCTCTGTCCATGCAGTGTCATATTCCTCAAGAGTAGAAAAGGGAAGAGACTGTTGTTTGATGCAACATCTTAGCCAGAAAACATGAGACAGCATAATCAGAGCTGTATACAGAGGTGTGTCTTTTGTTGTTGCTTTTGGGGAACTTCCTGCTTCTCTGTGATAGGCATGACTGCTCCTGATTTTTTGTTTTCTAAGGACTTTATGAATTCTTTACAGGAAAATAGTGAAGGTTTCCCGAGTAATGTGCAACCTAGAGTCAAATAAAATCCCACAGAATCTTGGCTGATTTCTGTGGCACCAGAAGTACATACTGCTGTTCCGCATTCATCACACCTTTTTTCCTGAACAGTCACCCTGAAGGGCGATCCTTCAGTGCAGGGAGAAGATTAGGATATATAGAAACATGTCTGTGGAAAGAGTGGAAGGTACAGAAAGGAATCCATTTACTTCTAGGCTGGGGTTAGGAAAACTTCAGGTAAATCTTTCTCTGCCCTGCACAGGGGTTGTTGGCACTGTGTAAAGTCAGGAGGGGACAAAGGCAATTGTGTAAGTTTCAGTCTGGGTTTGATTCTTCTGCCACACAGGAAACAAGTATGCTGGCCTTCAGTGCCCTCAAGACTTTAAGCCAGTACCAAAGTGTGTTTATCAACACAGAGAAAAATTACCAGCCTGTCATAGCCCCAAGTGCTCCAGTGGCCTGACTGAAAGTGTGACTTTATAGGCTCTCAAAAACAGATGCTAAAGCTCGATTTATGGTCTTGCTTTTCATAGAATGAGCACGTACCTGCTACCACTCAACATGTATTTATGAAAGCCTTAATGCCATAGCTGCTGTTCAGTGCTGTAGGTTCCTGTTTGAACTCTTCTCCCCCCATTGTAGTCTCCAAGATTCTCATCATTCCCTCTCTGGATGGGTTTAAAGCATGTCATTGGTTTTCACATGAAGCTGCAATTAGGACTAAGAAGAAAAGGGCTGTGTGTAATTCATGTGAAAAATAAGCTAGAGGCTTACAGTAAAGAGGGGGATAGAGGAGGGAGGATGTCGTATCAATTCACTTTGAGAGTCCTAAAGTGAAATTAAAACATCAATGCTAACTAAGTCTAACTTTTGTAAACTCACGAACTGGGAAAGTTGTAATTTCGGGTTAGAGTGGCTTAGAGATAAAACCAGAAACTGAACATGAAAGAAATCACTCTTCTTCCTCTCCTTTTCTCTACTTGGCTTGACTTCCTTTTGTCTCTGTGCCAGAGTCAAGTATTTCTGAGAGACACTTTCCAAAGACCTTCCCTCCTACCCTGATGCTCAGGTCCTGCTGAGTGGTGCTTACATGAGAGCAGATACAGAAATAAGCACGTGTGTGTTCTGCTTTTTTCCGACAAAAAAAAGTCAAACGCCACAACTCTCCATTTCTAGTTTGAAGCGCAACTTGAATTTCTAGGACAAACACTGCTTCCAGGCAACCGTGACCTGGAGAAGGGCACTGGGGGAAATACATTCCTCTCCTCGCCACTGCCATGCCATGGACTGGCTGGCAGTTGCTATCTGTGTAGGGTGTCCTCCTCTCCACTTTTCGCTTTAATCTTTCTCTAATTTAACCATCATATTCCTAGATGGAAAACTATAACGGGGGGCAATGCTTGGCTTGCTTCACACTTTCCAGACTCAGGCCAAGTGCTGCACCGCATCCAGCTCTGCGGGGCCGTGGCACACGGGGGTGTCTTGGGGCCGTGGCACACAGGGAGGGGTGTGTTGGGGCCGTGGCACACAGGGGTGTGTTGGGGCCGTGGCACACAGGGGGTGTGTTGGGGCCGTGGCACACAGGGGTGTGTTGGGGCCGTGGCACACAGAGGTGTGTTGGGGCCGTGGCACACAGGAGTGTGTTGGGGCCGTGGCACACAGAGGTGTGTTGGGGCCGTGGCACACAGAGGTGTGTTGGGGCCGTGGCACACAGGAGTGTGTTGGGGCCGTGGCACACAGGGGTGTGTTGGGGCCGTGGCACACAGAGGTGTGTTGGGGCTGTGGCACACAGGGGTGTGTTGGGGCCGTGGCACACAGGGAGGGGTGTGTTGGGGCCTTGGCACACAGAGGTGTGTTGGGGCCGTGGCACACAGAGGTGTGTTGGGGCCGTGGCACACAGGGGATGTGTTGGGGCTGTGGCACACAGGGGTGTGTTGGGGCCGTGGCACACGGGGGTGTGTTGGGGCCGTGGCACACAGGGGTGTGTTGGAGCCGTGGCACACGGGGGTGTGTTGGGGCCGTGGCACACAGGGAGGGGTGTGTTGGGGCTGTGGCACACAGGGTTGTGTTAGGGCCATGGCACACGGAGGTGTGTTGGGGCCGTGGCACACGGGGGTGTGTTGGGGCTGTGGCACACAGGGAGGGGTGTGTTGGGGCCGTGGCACACGGGGGTGTGTTGGGGCTGTGGCACACGGGGAGGGGTGTGTTGGGGCCGTGGTACACAGGGGTGTGTTGGGGCTGTGGCACACAGGGGTGTGTTTGGCCCGGCTGCTGCTCCTCAGGCCGCTCTGCCCGGATCCGTTCGCCCTTCGGGCGGGCGCGGTTGCGATTCCCCCGCTCCCCGCTAACGTTACCGGGCTCAGCGGCTCCGCGGCCACACTTCCAGCGGCTCTGCCCGAGCCCAGGCTCGCACTTCAAGCGGAGCGGCTCCGCACCCCGCCCGGTAGCGAGCGGCAAGTCCCGGCTACCCGGTCCGGGGCCTCGGTGATGCCCGAGGGCGGCCCGGTGCAGCCGCCGGTCCCGCGCTCTGCCCGCCTCGACCCGGGGAAGCTCCGGGAGGCAGACCCACGCCCGTCGAACCCTCTCCGCCGCTCCTGCGGGAGGCGGGGGCCCTACTCCGCTCCCCCCGCGGGCCGCGGGGCGGGTCAGGGCGGCAGGCGGCACCTCGGGGCCGAGGCTGCCGCCGGCAGGGGCCCGCCGGGAGCGGCCAGGGCGGCCGGCCGGGGCGGAGCGGCAGCCGGCATGGGGGCCGGGGCGCTGGCCGTACGCGTGAGTAGGGGCTGGCGGCGGGACGGGCACGGGAGCGGGGCGGCGCTGCCGGCGGAGCGGGGCCGGGAGCGGGGGCGGCTGGATGGCGGCTGGATCAGCCTCCTCCTCCTCCTCCCCCTCCCGCCCTCCGCCGGGGTCCCTGGCGGGGCCGGGGCAAGGGAGGCCGGGCCGGGCCCGCCGCCTTCTCCTCGTCCCGAGCGCTCCCCGTCTGTTCCTTTCTTTCTTTTTCTTTCTCCTTCTCCTCGCTTGGCAGCTGCCGCTCGTTTGGGAAAGGCAAAGATTCGGAAAGGCGATTCCAGCTCCCCCCTTTTTTTTTTCTTTCCTTTTTTTCTCCCTCTCTCTCTCTCTTTTTTTTTTCTTTCTTTTTTTTTTTAAAGCCCAGAGAGCAACTGCGCTGCCGCGCTCCCTACGTTAAAGTTGTTGGATGAGCTGCAAGAGTGCGTCCCTGTGGCGTATAAATAGCTTTTTTTCCAAGTGTCTGGGCAGCACTTTTTGGCGGCATCGTGCAGGGATGATTAAGTTGCTTTCCCAGTCTTGGAAATCAGCGACAGTGGCATTAATACTTGGACACGTTTATCCTGGGTAAAGTCAGATCTTCCATCTACAAGGCAACATAACACTGAACTCTTTGTTTCAGAGCTGTTTTGAGGGGATGACTTTATTTTGGTTTTGGTTAGATGTGTATTTTGGATAGCCACGTAACTTTTTGTTCCTACTTAGCACAGCCTCTTCAGATCCTGAAACAAGCTCAAAAATTTCCTCTTGTTTCTGTGGACATGACAAATGTCTGTTGGTTCTCATGAAGATTTAAATAGTGAATTTCCCCAAGTAAATCCAGCTCAGTGACTCAGGTTTTTGAATGTTGAAACAGGCTGGAAACCTGTAACTGAGCAAGATTGTGTGGCTAATTGAAGGCCTTAATTGAAAAAGCTCCCTGAGCATCACAGCTGCTCAGAAACTGCTCAAAGGATTTTTGCTGCTTTCTGAATTTAACCTAGTCTACATGATTTTTCCATTGTCGTGTCAGTGCCTGCAATAAATATTGTTTATTATTCGTTTAATCCTGAACGGAAACATATCTTTTTAAATGAGATGTGATATTTTAATGTTAGTCAAATTTTAGTTCAAACTAAACTGACGCATGTGCTGTTCATTGTAAATATTTATAAGATGGTCACAATAATGCAATATTGCAGTTCTGTTTCACAAATAATAAAACATACTTGTGATGTTTATATAAGCAAGTTCTTTTGTAAATATCACATGAGCATTGTGTAGGACCTGGGACTGTAGAGCACACATATGTTTCAAATAACTGTTTAATGAGAAAAACATAGCCAAGTGAGTGAACTGCCAGATCATTTTATATCTGAAAGGACAGTCATGCTTAATAGCAACATAGCAGATGTTCGTGTTGCTTACAGACTACAGTAAAAATATTGTGTCTCAAGTGAAGAGATTTTAAAGGCTTGTTTAAAATAAAATAAAATATGTATGCTGTGATAAAATCTGTCTTAACACAGTGAAGTGTCAAGACTTAGGCAAGAGTCTGAGCACTTCTTTTTGGTACTATACAGTATTCTTCATGTGTACAGCTTCTAATACCAGATTGTTAATCAAACACAGTAGGAATAAGGTTTTTTTTTAAGCACCCTGCCAGTGGTGGGCTTAAACAAAGAGATTGAACTCTGTGGTAGCAGTGGCTACCAGTTCCCGCAGTGTGATTGCAACTGTGGTGGGTGATGCTGCTGCTCTGCTTTGAACTGTCTTCCCAAATGTGCAGTCCTGCAGGCAGATTAAGATTTCTGCCTATTATCAGTCCTATAAATTAATCATGTATTGTTTTATTCCCCTGGGTTTCATTAACTGTCCTCCCATGGTTTCTCTGTCACTGCAGTGCAAAACTTGTAAGAATGTTGTGCCTCTAGGAGAACCTATGGGATTAAGGGTTTATTGTGCAGTGGGTTTTCCACCCCCCTTGTTAGGTGTGATTAGATTACATAGTCCCTTTCTAACCTTAAAACCTCAGTAATTAAATTTCAGACTTAGCAGATACTAAACATAACAGAAAATCTTTCATAAAGATCCATCTCACCTGACAGTGACCAAAATGAATCCCTAGGAAACAGTATTTGGAAGAAGAGTGTAGTGAACCTTCTCCAGAGTACTGCCCTGACAGGCATCCTGGAGGCAAGCTGATCTACTGGTGGTGATTGGGATTGTTTGTGTTTGTCCAGTTGCTTTTGTAACCCATGTGATTCTCATGAGTTAACAACAGCAGTCTCCTGCTTACTTACTCCCAGTTACTTGTTATTCGTGTAACAAGCTTGCCTGCAGAAGTTTGTCTTTCTCCCTTACCTACAGACTACCTAGATTCTTGTTCCTCTTCTAGTGTTTTCTCTGTTCATTTTTAATTTCCTACTTCACAGGGGTTTTTTTTTCTATGGATTAAAATGAAGTGGGCCAAACCCTTATGCTGGAGCATAAAAGCCAGTTTTGATGGATGTGCTTGTGTTGTGACCACCCAACCTTCTGCAGCAGATGTGACTAATGCATGTTTTTTTTTTTCCCTGTGCTCCTTTAAGCAAAGCAAATCGGCTGTGAGATTGAAGGAGGACATGAAAAAGATAGCTGTGCTTCCACTGAACAAGCAGAGGGACACGACCTGTCCAAAGGTGTTTGGTGTGAGTCTTCTGGAGCTCCAGCAGCAGGGACTGAGCAAAAATGGAATACCCATAGTTGTGTGGAATATAGTGGAGTACCTCACCCAGCATGGTAAGCTTAGTGGAGTCACTTCTTAGTAGCACTCTTTATGTAAGACACTTCAAATTGAACAATGTGGGGGTTTTTTGTGGCACAAACTACAGGCAAAGAATGTTACTGTATGTGGTTTGCTTTTTTTTTTTTTTTTCCTGCCTTGATGCTGAACTAACTTTTTAGTATGTTTATAAAGGTGAACAGGTAGGTAGTAGCACACTCATAAACAAGCTGTTCAGTTTATAAATGGAATGTATTCCATTTGTGAAGGTTTGTGTCATCTTCCAGTTGCAAAACATATGTCTTTAACACTTTCTCTGTATAGAGATAGTCAAAGGCATGCACACACACACACACACACACACACACACATATATCCCATCAGAGAATATTACTGAAAAGTAATGGAAGTTCTTACAGGTTTCCAGTTATATTCCAGTCATTATTAATCCCCTCAAGGAAGTAGGTGTTCAATTCTTAGCTTCTCTTTGCATTCATTTAATGGGACTTTAGTTCCTGTTGTCGAAATAAATCTCCTTGCAGAAATTTAGAGCACCACTGGTGCACAGATGTCTTCTGTGGCATTTGGGCAGCAATGGAAAAGTTTTTGTGGTGGTAATTTCACCTTCTAAGGAGTTGCATCTGGTTTTACCCCAAGGTTTTTCTTTTAGCTACTCAGTAATGATAGTCCAATTGTAGAGGTTTAGATTCTATGATTGTATCTTGATAGATCCTCAGAAGCTCATAGATGCAAACACGGCTTGAAAATTAGCTTGGATTAAGGCACAGTGCAAATTTAAAATATGATCCTACCTTTACACAGCAGCATCTTGCTTCATCTACTTCAACCTGCCTTAAAAACTGGCCTGCTAGGACACTGGAAGAGAAAGAATGGAAAAAGCTTTCCATCATTTAGTGTTTAATCAAAACCAGAAACTGACAAACGCTCTTGACTGCAAGTTGTGGGCTGTGCTCCGTGTTAGATAAAAAGATTGGAATCCCACACAACAGTGTCCCAAACATGGACTAAACAAGTCAAGTTTTCTACTCTGCAGCAAGATTAGCTGATTTTCTGAATGCCAGGTTGATTGTCTAGCCCCAGTAAAGGCCATTCTTTTTCTCAAAAATGCAAGCAAGATCTCAAAAGTACCCTCTTATATGGAAAGCTGTTTGAAGTGGGTGTCCCATTTCTGTGTAAGATTTATCTTGTGAATTAATGGCAAAGTTAACTGTGAAGGCATTTTTAACAAAGGCCCAAACTGAGCTGTTGGGCAGCTACATCCTTAAACTAGGTTTGCATTAAGCTACTTATTTCCAAATTTATAGATGAAGCCGAATTTCCCTGTGCTGTATTTAGTAGTTTCTAACTGCTGTTTTCAGGATGTTCTAGCCTCTCTTTATTTCCATAAATGAGTGAGGAAGAAGGAAGGAATTTTGATCTGTGTGGGGGCTGTGTCCTTTGCTCACCTAGTGCTGCAAAAACGAAAATCCTTATTGAGATGAGATGTTTTCTGCCCTCAAGATGGCAGCACAGCATGTCACATGAGAATTCATTTTGTTGTGAAGACAGGAATACAAACTCTGCCAGCAAGTATCTCATGTTAGTCAGGTAAAATGTTTGAGTGCTTGTCCATTTTTTCCCCTTACTAGAGCAGTTTGTCTTCTGGTCCAATAAAAGAGATTATTTTTCTCTACAAACTCTCCTGCCTCAGAATTGATTTCCTGGATTGGAAGCATTCTGTTAGATTGCAGTTCTTTGATGCCTAGTCTGAACTGATGGAAACAATACATATTTCAATCCTCTTAGCATTATGCTTCTGAGGAAGAACAAGCAGGTCTATAGACACAGTATTAGAAAAGCAGAATTTTTGCAGTCAAAGTGTTCTAGAGAAAAAATAATTTGCAGAGGTCAGTTTTAAGGTCTTTGCAGAAGGTTTTGAATCTCAACAAATGCCTAGAAAGTGCTGTTCACTTTAGTATAGTCTGGCTTTCTCAGTTGAAGCCTCTTTTGTACATCTCCTTTACTAGGTGTGGGGTGTCTGGGCTGTAGTCACCGATACAATTTCTTTTACTTTGGGCTTTGTGCTGCCCACGATACATTATTTGCTCATTGAGATTTCCTACTATCATAGAGTTGCAGAACTCACTGTGGAGTTACTGCTGCACTCAGCACATATTCAGAGGGTTTTGCCTCATGATTGTCATGGGTAAGAACCTGGTACCCTGGAACATGAAGATGGAAATAGTCACATGTGTGAGTATGGCAGTCCTGCTCAAGATAATGGGCTACTTGGAATAATGAAGCAACAGAAGTGTTTTATAGAGTCCTTTGTAGGATCCTTTTCTGTTGAAATATACCAGTGGAAAATGTGGCTGTCTCATGGTGTGAGTCAACTCAGTGGCATTGCTGTGTTGTGAGTTCTCAAAAGAGTATCCCAGGCCTCAAGGTCTTGTCATTAGTATTTGTTATTTTTCATAACTAGAGGGGGTTTCTGGAGACAAAGTAGTATTTTTTTTATATTATGATATTTTAATTGCCCTCATTTGTATTACTACGTGTGTGTTATTCTAACTAGAATATCTGTTATGTCACTGATATGTGGTGGTTCAGCTCAATCATAAATCAATATATAATTACAGGTATGACCCAGGAAGGTCTCTTCAGGGTGAACGGCAGCATGAAAATGGTGGAGCAGCTGCGTCTGCAGTACGAGCGTGGGGAGGAGGTGGAACTTGGTAAAGATGGTGATGTGTACTCAGCAGCCAGTCTGCTGAAACTGTTTTTGAGAGAGTTGCCAGATGGAATTATCACGTCTGCCTTACATCCCAGATTCATTCAGCTTTACCAGGGTAAGTGAGAGGTAAAATCTTCGTCCTTCTGCACTTTCTGGATAACTGGCTTCTTAGTTTATTTACTTTGTTCCTCATTTCCTTTGGCTTCAGCTCTTATCTGCTCCCAAGTGTGTGTTTCTGTTGCAAGAGGCAGAAAAATTTTCTCAGGTATTTGGTAAAGTCTGGACTATTTATGATTTTCTAGTCCAGTTATATCTGTTGAATAAAAAATAAAATGATCAGCTGGGTTCTTTGGATATGCTTGTAGTAATTAATTGCAGTCTCTTTAGGACATAGATTTACTTCTGTTTGCTAGGGTGGTTTCTGGCAATTTCAGAGTCCAGTAGTGGACTCTGAAAAGAGAGAACTTCATCTTCTTGTCAGATTGGGCCAAAAGCTGCAAAAGTTTCTGCTTCTCACTAACTAATATGATTGTCCATCAAAAAAAAGAACCCGTTTGTAAGCAAAAGCAAACTTTATGTTTTATTGTGTGTCAGAGCACATGACCTGGAAGATTTCTTTGTTTTTTCTTTAATCCACACCCCCTCATCCATCATCAAGTAGTGCATCAACCATAGGAAAGAGCACCACTTCTGCTGTGGAAAGTTGAGAAATCATTTTAAAGAGAGTTATGCAAGTTTCAATGTAATTCATCTGTATCTGACAATCTCTGGTGGTGGTAGATGGAATAAGTGGTGGTTGGCCTTGTTCCTTGACCATGTGGGTCACTGACAGTTTATCTCTCTTGCTGCAGGCAGTGAACACTTCTTCTTTATGTTTTCCTAAGAAACTGCAAGGTGGGTGGGTAAAGTTACTGGAGAATGCAGAGGAGGAACATGCTCTCTGACATGCATCCCTAGTGGAAGATGGTGCAAAGTTCTTACACTCTTGTCTTGGAGTCTTCCTTCCACTTTTCTTGACTTCAGTGGAGAGGACGTTTAGCCATTTCCAAGAGGAGTGAGAGTAGTGCCATGTGTTTTCTTTCTTTGTTTTGGTTTTTTTTGGACTGTAGAGAGTGTTGATACACTGAAGAAGAGCTTTGTGCTTTACCTTGAATGAACAGACATTTCAGCTATAGGTTGTATGTGGTCTGTATAAAATACCTTCCCTATTTTAGTAAAGTTGTCTGGGGCACAAGGATGGGGTTCAGGAAGGATTGTAGAAAGTTCTTTTTTTCTGGTCATTGCTGTGCTTTCTTTGGGGACTTCTAGATTTCACCAGGTCTGACTCATGAGCTGTATTTATGTTCTTTCTCATATTTATGTTCTTTAAGTGTAAAGTAATAATAAGTAAATGTCATACCTTTGCTGTTACATATCTCTGCTGCCACAAAGGTCATATTGGTGTATTGTACCAGGAACTACTGGTGTCCTTTGTAAACAGTGGTGTTTGTGGAAAGGTCAATTTGTTCTGTCTCCCACAGGAAAGGCAAAATCCCCCCATTACTTTCTAGGGAAATGAGATGGATACCTTTACTTAGCAGATTCACTCACCAAACTTTCTTGTTTCTGAGTAAAGTTACTGATGTAACCTATGAACCCAATTCTGCAAAACTCCATCCAACTGTGACATGTCTTCATAGCTAAGTTTGCCTGTATTTCACAATAAGATCAGCCTTAGTGCCATTATAATTTTGATCAGGGGAAAAAAAGAAATCTTATTTGAAAAACGCCAGTTGGCTGTTGTGGCAAGGGGAAGGCTTTTGTAAACTTGGAGGAAAACTTGAAGGGTTTTTCATGCCCTAGAAAATACAGCATAAATGAGTAGTTATGAAAGGCACTGATGATTTTCATCGTGTTCAGATTAGCTTAAGTGGTAGGTGGGCGTTTGCTTGCAGTTAAATGATCAACCAGCTGTGCAGGATTGCAGGAATTATCTGTTCACTTATCAAAGTATGTGCAAGGGTATTGGTTACAAAATGGTACCAGGAGAGTGTGTGCCTGGGTGTTCGTTTTGTAAACTGTGAATAGAGTAGGTCAAACTGTTTCTGAGTCAACAGGTTATTAAAAAATAACTTTGAATCTGGAGCCACTTTGCAACATGTCTGCAGTGAAGGCAAATACAAGCTCTGTCACAACCTCTGTTCCCTCCTGTTGATGCTTTGCATGGGAAATGTTTTTTTAGGATTATGTTAGATTTCTTTTGGTGTATTTTTAGGGATTCTTATCAGCATTTTAAAAACCAGTTGAGATCTTGACCTGAGAAGAACACATAGTTAGTTTACTTAAAATATAAAAATGGTTAGAGAGTGATTCCTCTAGTTAGAAATAGCTGGACTGAAAATTACAAATCTCACCTGTAGCTGCAACCCTTTTCAGTTCCAGCTATCAAATTTGTTACCAAATCAAAGAGAAATAATCTGCCCTATTATCAAAGAGAGAAGCTGTCCTGTTCAGGAAGTCCACGCAGCTGGTTTGGCATTGCTGTCTGCAGCCTGTGCAGTGTTGTGTGAAACACAGTTCTACATACCGCCCTCAAATCCTCAAGTACTTTTGTTTATATAAATATTCAGCGTAACGCCAGGACTATGCAGTTCCATAAAACATCACGTAGTGTATTGTGCTGTGTCCTGGCATTCTCTCATGCCCTTGGAGAAGGACAGTGGCAGTGGGAGCTGGGAGGGGCCTCCCTCTGTAAACGATGGTTGATCGGAGATGTGTGTTGCAAGCACAGGCCAGGGACACACTGACAGTGACCTTGGTGTCGGCCGGTCTCCTCACAGTGCCTAACAGATAAAGGCTGCTCCTTGCTGGGAGTTCTGGGATAAAAAAGGTCCATCACTATCTCTTTTATGGCTGAGGCTTTGCTGCAGAGCAAAGCTGTGCCCACTCGTGCAAAGAGGGCTGTACTTTGAGAAACCTCAGCCAGAAATTAGCAGCTCCCATACAGCAATCCCTGCCTGAGCTTGTTTATTCCCTCTGGCTTTTCACTTCTTATCTTCTATATCGTGATTGCTGACTCTTAAGATGTCTGTATGTACTAGGAACTGCATGTACAGCTCTTACCCCTTTCACAGGTCACTTGCTTTCATCAAGACAAGGTGCTACTGTACTGTAAATTTCTTTTTTGTTGTTGTTTCATTCCCTCCTCCAGTGGAGGTACAGTGAAATATGGACTCTGCCTTCCTTTCTTACTCAGGCTTATTAAGTTTAATGCTATTTCGTCACTCTGGCTTCTTGATACTGCTCCAGCCTATAGAATTTATATTTTTTCAGTGGGCAGCAGTGAGATGTGAGTTCTATTTCACATATCTCCTTCTGTTCACAGCCTGTGATGGCTGGCATGGTTTTGTATGGTGCCTGTGAACAGCCTGGCTTTTTTCAGGGAGAGAGATGGGAGGCAGTGGAATGGAAGGAGCAGCTACCTTTGGGATCAACAGGTCAGTTTACAGAACACTTAGTAGCCAGCAGCTGTTTGAGTTGCATGAACAAGCAGAACCAAAAATACAGCTTGTGTTGGGGGATTTTAGAGGTCAAATTTCGATCTGAACAGTGATTGTGAAAATGAATAGATGAGAGCTGACCTCTTAACCATGGGAACTGCAGCAGTTCTGATTCATGAGGTATCTGTGATTCTCCAGGCTCTTGTGACATGATTTTAACCTTTTCCTGTGGCTATTATTGTCATTTTTGTGTTACCAGAGCTATTTCCAAGCTAGAGAAATAACTTCTGTTTTCTGTATGATGATGATGTTCATTATGCAGTAAAAAGTCTTGGAACTGGATTTTTATGCAGATGACACTCACCAGAGTTGCAAAAGAAGTGTGTTCTTCCTCCAGTATGTTGGAATGAAGGATAAGTTTCACACTGCAAAGTGCTGTAATGATAGAGAGTGAGTTGTCTCAAGCTAGATTGTGATGACAGCCTTCTTATGAGGAGGGCTAACATTTCTGCTCCTGATGGCAACAAGGCATGATTATTTTTCCCTCTGGGGCAGGATCATGTCTAAAGGATGGTGTCTGAAGCAGATTGTTTCTTGGCAGAGAGAGACTGGAGTCCCACTTCCCATAGATTGCAGAGGTGGAAAGAAATGCTTTAATTTCTCCCACAGCCCGGTGGGTGCCATGGTAACTGCAATGCACAACCTGCTGCCTCAGTGCCAAAGATCAGCTTCCCAGGGCACATTGAGAGCTGCTGACAGATGCATGCTTTTCTGTCTGCCCTCCAGGCTGGTAGCATGCAAGGCAGCTGGAAGCTATGCATGACACTGAGCAGTAGCCTCTCTTCCTCACCTCACAGCACAGATAATTGGTGAGGACACTGTGATAATGTGGCTTCAGTGCTTCCAGACTGGAGTTGTTTGGGGTCAGATCATTTGAGACTTGAACAAAACAATTATGCACACCTGTCTGTGGGAATTCCACATCTCTAGTGAGGTTCACAGAATCACAGAATGACTAGGTTGGAAGACACTTCCAAGATCATCGAGTCTAACCCATGCTCTAACACCTCAACTAAACCATGACACTGAGTGCCACCTCCAGTCTTTATTTAAACACATCCAGGGATGGTGACTCCACCGTCTCCCCTGGCAGACAATTCACTTTTGGCAGACTTTTTCACTCTTTCTGTGAAAAACTTTTTCCAAATATCCAGCCTGTATTTCCCTTGGTGCAGCTTGAGACTGTGTCCTCTCATTCTGTCAGTTGCTGCCTGGAGAAAGAGACCAATCTCCACCTGACTACAACCACCAGGTTCAGGCAGCGTGAAGGAGTAACATGAACAGAGATGAATTTGGGAATTAGATTGTGTCTCTAGTATGTCAGAGACACTCAATATGTTCAGAAATAGCATGAACTATTGGAAAATATGTCCCTCTTGTTGTGAGCTGTGGGTGTATGCTGAAATTAAATGAGACTGAAAACACCCTCACAAATGTGTCTGTACCTCCTACACTGTTGAGACTCCTGTTTCTAGTTAATTAACATTTCTGGAGAGACTGCCTGTCCTTTTCATGTCTCCTTGACTGGTTCCTCAGTAATGAGTCCCTAGTTCTGCTTTGAGGTGCCAGCTGCCCTTCCTGGCTTCCTTGGTCCTCTGTGTTTTGTGTCTTCTGGCTGCTGAGTCTAGACATGGCCTGAAGCTGCTGGTTTTGTTCCCTTCCTCAGCCCAATCACCTCTATTTCATTCTTGGTTTCAAGTCCTTCCAGGCTGCAGAACTAGCTAGGTTTCTCTTGCAGGCCTTGGCTGAGATGATGTCCATTGCACATAGCTTTTGGAAAACCCACAAAATAAAAAGTTCAATGTCTTCATATGCCTTGAGATCACCTTCTTCTTAGCTTTCATTCTTATTTTCCTCCTTTCCCCTAGGCAAAATTTTCAAAAGAACTGG
Organism: Certhia americana; assembly: GCA_018697195.1. Lineage (NCBI taxonomy): Eukaryota > Metazoa > Chordata > Aves > Passeriformes > Certhiidae > Certhia > Certhia americana. Next base: position 14,212,605 of record CM031860.1, read on the forward strand.
ATATGATGTGCTTGACAATCATGAACAGCATAAACCACTTTGGTGCTCTGATATTTTTCTGATAGTCACTACTAGCTCAGTAAACCTTCGTGACTGACTTTGAAACAAACTGGAAGGGGGTAAGAATGCTCCAAAGAATGGGTTGTTGTTATGACTCAGGACTGGTTTTGCTCTCTAATAAGTTGAAAAGCTGTTATATTTGAAGAAATACAGTCATGGATAGCAGTAGTAGACTTGTCCTGAAAACTGTACAAAGTGCATGGAATACTGTGTACGCATGTCACTGTCTAGACAAATTCTAAAACGAGTTTTTAAAAATAAAGTTGAAATCCATGAAATGTCATCAGCAGAAGAATCAACAAATTACTTCTGATTTTTGGATTCTTTTGGAAGAAAATCTTGAGTTCCTCCCTTTGTCTTTTCACTGGAGAAGGAGGAGAGAGAGAAAAGCCCTATTTTCTTTCTTAGATTTCACAAGGAGAAAGAATTCGATGGCTCAGTAAATGGGGTTACTCATGTTATTCAGTGTCTCTCTGTCCTTCAGTTAGGGTAATTTCTCATGATCTTATGATGTGGTATCTGTCTTTGTTCTTGAAAGTACAGGAATGAAAATGAACAAAGGTTTGGCTGTGCCCAGCAATAACATTTTTGATTCACACCCCATAAAACATCATGGTTAATGAACAGGGGAATCCTACCCTAAGGCCATGGGCCCAATAGATTTGTTTGTTGTCAGATTGCAAATCTGCGTTCGGAATATTTTGTGGTAGTTATTAGCATCTTTCTAGATTGGAAGGGATGCAAATTCCTCCAGTAAATGAAACAGTACCCATCAGTCCAAAGTCCCAGTGGGAGACTCAGAGAGGCAATTAGTTATCAAGGGCATTCCCTAATTAGATGACAGGGTGATGGTGATGGAAGAGGTACATTTTTTCTGAGAGGTGGCTTTGGCTTTCCTTATCATAACTGCAAGCAATTAGTGTAGAAAACATTGTGCTAGTTGCTTTGTTATCTAAAGAAAAGTATGTTAGGATGTGCATTTTAATGTTTTGGCTACATGGAAATTAGTTGTGTTTTGTTTTCTTTTAAGCTTCATAAAAAGATAATTAAGTAATAATCAAGTGATAATCAAGTCAGAGACTGTACAGTCCACTTTGACCAGTGCAAATACAAATGCACTGAAATTCCGTATTGTTATTCCATTTAATACAGCCTTCAGAAGACTTCTGAAATTTAGATGCAATAGCAGATCAGATTTCTTGCTGTTGCCAAGCTGATTGCTAGTAGCAAAGTCATGATTGTTTTTTTCTCTCTGTAACTGTAAAAAAGCTTGTGATAAGCAAACAAATAAGATTTTTTCCTCATCTGCTTCATGCATATTTGATATTTGACTTTTCCGAAGGAGCTAATTTCTTACCTGTATAAGAAAAGGATATAATTAATCAGTGGGTAAAATGTTAGGTGCTGTAATTTGACTGGCATTTTAAACTTTGGTCTGCTGTGATGAAATAGTTCATACTAAGTCTGTGGTACCAAAACAGACACATAAAAGTGAAATCACTATGCATATAAAACTTAAAGAGGCTTTCTTGCCATGTACAGTATTAGGCATATCAGGTAAGGCATGAATCCTCAGCCTGGAAGCAGATGAAGTCCCTCAAGTTTCAGCTGTATGAAGTGGCAGCTAAATATATAAAAAAACTCATTTGTTTGTCAAACTATTTGCAGGATAAGTCCTGTTTATTAGCCACAAAAAATGTCTAATTGTAAAACAGAAATAATATTGTAACTCCATGGCTGAGTTCTCAGGAGTCACTTTCATATATTCATATATATTTTTATACAGACTGCTAATTTTCACAGCTAACCACTTTTCAAAGTGCTGTATTCCTGCAACACTGTTCAGCCCAGCCCTGGAATATTTCTGGGAAATGAAAGGTGAAAACAAAGATGAGACTTCTGAAGTGTTTATACGTACATTAAATGGTGTTCAAAGATTTTTGTTTTCCCCTCCTTTTTTTCTCTCTAAAAAAAGTGGAGTGAAACACAAGCCATGGGATATTTTCCTTCCAGTCTTCTCTGTATGCTGGTAGCTGGGCATACAGCAGAGCAGCACCAGCAACCTGTAATGCTGATAAATAAAGAAAAAAGTACTAGAAATGCACAGATGGTCTCATGCTGATGGACACTGCTTCTAATTAGATCTGTGCAGAAAACCTTCAGGGCATGAGGTTTTCTGTCTGAAAATGATGTTGCAGAGTCCTTGGGGTTTTCATGCATACGTGAAGGTTTCAGTTAATTTCACTTTTGTGGAGAGTAGGAATTCATATTTGCGAGGACTAATGCATGCTGGTTTGGTAAAAAGGGAAAGCAATACTGGTTCGTTCCCAAAACTTTGCTTTTATTGACGTGTAAACCCAAGATTTTGGTGGGTACAAGTCACTGTTTGGAAGGTGTTTTTGGGGCAGAGGAGGGGAGTAAAAAATTTTGCACGTAATTTCCAGCAGCAGGACACAATTAAGCAGAAACTGTGTGTGAGGCCAAGCTTGTGGTCACCACCTGGATCTGTATGAACACAGCATCTGTGAAGTTCATGCAATTTTTACTTTAATACTTGGCTGTGACTCAGTTAAGTATGGAAAACTTTTATCCAGAATTCCAGGAGACTGTACAGTGTAACAAGGGTACTCTCTAACATGAGGCCACATTTTGACTCTTTTTGGAATGTGGCAGCCCCCAGAACAGTCTGTTTCCCAGAAGGAAGACTCCTTCCTGAATATGTAGCAGAGTTGTCACCCACAGAAGGTATTGTGGTGCTGTTATAACACTGTGCACTTCAGGAGACTCTTTGTTTTACCATTTTTGCTTTCTTATTTTTGAAGGTTTTCATGGGAAGGGAAACTAATAGTATGAGAAGGGTTTGGGAGGTAGGGATGACATCCAGAAGGTGCATGGAATTTGAAGGTCGGGTAGAGAGGGAGTTAAAGCAGATTTAACTGTGCCAGGTGGGGATAAACATGCTCTAAAGCTCTTAGCTGACTGTTAGTAACTGCTCAATCTGCTCAGGACAAAAGGTTATGGCATAAAGGGAAGAATGAAATGGTGCCCTTGGTGGCCAGGGTGAGCCTCAGGAGAAACACGCATGTTCCTTGAGGAAAACTGAGGAGTTGTGTGTCTCTGAGCAGAAGCAGGAGTGAATTTTAGCTCCCACTGCTTGCTCAACTATGTAGTTAAGTTGGCAGCAATGAAGAAAACCATATACATGTGTTTTTTCTTCTCTTCTTTTTCCTAGACCCTAGAAATGACATGCAAAAGGAAAGTTATTTGAAAGAACTCCTTAAAGAACTGCCTGATGCTCATTACTGCCTGCTGAAGTACCTGTGCCAGTTCCTGATAAAGGTTGCTGAACATCACGTAGAGAACAGGATGAATCTTTGCAATCTTGCCACTGTATTTGGACCAAACTGCTTTCAGTAAGTTGGGCTTTTTACTTTTCCCTGTTTGCTGGCAGGTGGCAGGAAATGTAGATGTCAGCAATCTGATCTGTCAGGGTGATCAGATGGAGGCAGTGTCTGGGGCTCTATGTTAAACTTCAGTGCTAAAGCTGTTTTTGAGCCAAATGGGAGTGGAGTTGCTCTCTCATTTCCTCTTGCTGTTTGCTGAACTGTTGATCAGTTTTGTATTGCTGCTTTGGTAGCAGAGCAGAAGTATAACAGTGAAAGGCCTTCGGACTGTGTCAGTGCAAGGAGGCTTGTGCTCATACAGGTTTCTTCTTTTGCTGTCAGTTAATATGACCGCTTCTCTCCAGAAGGCTTTGACAAGGCCTTGGTGGAAAAGGACTCCAATGCAGCACCCAGGTGCTATATAATTTCTAGAGATGGATACTGCATACTGTCTACATCTTGTGATCTAGTGTCTGCCCTCAGATGCTGATGATTCTGGGCTCTGTGTCCTTCTAGTGTATTCAAAACTACACTCGAGCTTGTGGTGATCCACTGGTCTCTTAAAACTCCTCACTGAACTCGATAGTTTTAATGGGTTCTTTCACTGGGCACAGTTCCTGGGTGGTTGTGCTGAAGACGTGTTTTACGTGCTTGTGGAGCTTGCAGCAGTAGCCAGAACAGTTATTTCCAGGTGCAAGAACACTCTTGAGGGAAGGTTTCTGTCGAGTCACTGCAGTGATGCAGTGCAGTGCTAGCACCTTCATCTCTGCAATGAATCCACTGGCTGGCATCCAAGATCTTGGACATGGGAGACACCTAAGCAGTTTAGTTCGGTCATCAGTGTTGAAAGACGTGTGATATCACCAAAAAGAGGCAAGTGAGTTCCTTGTATCAATGTTGCATTGGAATTTATCTTTGTAAAATACTGCTCTGGACTAATACTGAGTTGTCTAGTAAAACTTAGTCTTATGAAGCAATTAATCTATCCCCCTGAGCTTCCTCTCAGAAAGAAGTAGATTTCTTTACAGAGAGTAAACAGCAATTATGTTCCTGTAATATATTGTGAGACAGTTCCACGTACTTAGGCTAGATCTTGCCTGCTGTCTTTTTAAGGAGCATATCTTTTTCCTTTGATTAGGGAGAGAACATACAGGAATGAGACACTTAAACTAAAGCTTGTCCTAGTGACTACATGGCTGCCTTATCTTAAGATGTTGCTGGTGGATGATGAAGGTGAATTTCAGGATTTGCTGTGTTAGTACAAAAAGATAAAATATATTTTTTAAAAAATTGTTTTGCTCTCCAAAACAAAAAATGTTCAAAAGGCAGTAGTATGGATGAGAATGCATGAATATGAGGATTACTAGAAGCACAATACTGCAAATTTCTGACAAGGAAAAGCAAAACTATTTTTTAAAAGTGCATTCGTATGGGTAGTTTGGGAATTCCTGTCTAAATGTATTAGCAGAGTTCAGAACAAACAAAGTAATTACAGGAATTTGAGTTCAGTGGCTAAAACTATGACTCAAACTCCCAAGTGGCTGTTAGAATAATTTTAAGTTTACTCACCACTTCTTTCAGGAGAGTTTAAAAATTAGCCGTGCATATTTGTTGGTGTAGGATGTAGAGAATTGCAGTTCAGAATTGCAATTTGTGTTCCTAATATTACACCAAAGTGTATGTGTTAAAAGCTCTATAGTTGTTGCCACTACTCATCTCTACTCCTATGACAGTATGGAAAAGATAAAAGAGTTTTTGTAAGGTACAGAGATGGAAACACCTCATTCCATTGCAGAAGACTGAGGAACGCAGAGTTCACTGGAGGTGAAAAACCAAAGGCTCATGAGTTTGTACGTGAGTGTAACCAGCAAAACAGATGTGACATGTTGGAATAGATGCTCATATGGCAAAAGAGGCATTGAAAGCAAGGCTTGACACTTACCAAGAGGTTAGAATTAGGGATGTTGATTTTTATTTAAACTAAGTTTCACCACCTGGTAATTCAGCTATGTGTTTCATCAGGTCTTGATCTTTTCAAGGAAGTTCAATCTTGTGGTCCAGACACAAAGGTTGTGAGCATCAGTTCCAATACCCTTTTCTCCTGTGTTAATGGATGCAGTCTTACATTGCTGGAACTACAGCCATCTGTACCAACAAAGATTTGATAGGGAGAAGAAAGAACTTGAAGCACTGTTTTTAGGTATTGGGCTTAACCAGTTGGTTGGCCAAGCATCCAGAAGGAGATCCTCAGAACACATTTCTGAGCTACAGAATAGGGCTTCCTGAAGCCTGCTTGGCAAGGGCTGTCTTTATGGCTGCAGGCAGCCCATGGAGAAGCTGCAGAAATTAAATATTGGCAGGAGGCTGAAGCGAACACTCCTCTCGCTCTGCGTTGTTTGTTCAGAGCAGTTCATGGAGGGTTTCTCCACGACAAGAAAAGAAGGCTCAGCATCCAACTTGTCAGCAATTACACTGCCGAAGCAGGGAGAACTGAGATTTTTTCAGTCAGAAATTCACACTCATGTCTAAAATTAATGTCAGAGTCTGTGTAGTTAATGCACAGTGTCAGAGAAGATAAAGCCCATCTGCTGATAGTGAAGGAGCTCTTTTGGCAAGGTATTTTTAGTGACAATTTAGCTACTTAAGCATAGTATCTCCTACTCCATAACTGAAGTTGTTTAACAGTTGAATAAATCATACTGCTTGGCCACTTTCCAGATATTTAGACTTCATTTTAATTCTCTTAGTCTCATTCTGGTTTTCTACTTCATATCCTCTCTCCTAAACTTTCAACCCTTAGTGCTTTTATCTTATCCAGTACTTCCCCTGCTTCCTTTACTTGCTGTTTGACAAACTGCACTGGTGCTTTTCTAAGAAAGGTTATCTTGTGCTTTCTGTACTTCTAATGAATAAAAAGGGGGAAAATGGCTATTTGAATTCCTTGTAATGAAGTGTAATGTAAGATATAAGAACATGTAAAGGGCAAGGTCAAACAGCTCAAAAAAAGATTTGAGATTTGGTTCACTGTTTTCTCCCAACTTGGATTGTTCAGATTTATTGTGATGGAAGGCAAAGGTCAAGTATATTGAGAAACACAGCCCTGGAGGAACAACGAGCACAAAGGAACAAAAATAGTTGTCTTTTCTGTCACTAGGCTAATCTGTGTAGAGTATTAACATTTGCAGTGTGGTTACTCTTGGAGGAAGTTATTGTCCATTGACCTGAATTTCAGCTCCTGGAGACACAGCCTTAGTTAAGGCCTGCTGTGTGGGCTCTGCTTGGCTCTAACAGATTGTGCTGACAAGGAGAGGACCAGCTGTTTCCTCTCCTCTCTGTTCTCCAGGAGCTGGGTATCAGAGGAGCTGCTGCTCTTATCCTGTCCTTTGGTTGGCATGGTAAGACATGAGATCTAGCAGAGTAATCAGAGGATGAATTTGCACCCATTTTTTGCAGCTCTCTCTCAAAAAATGATCTCTGTGCGTGGCCTCCATCATTCAAGCCCTCATTAACTTGGTTGTGTTTCATTCCAACAGAGATTAAGTGTGTTGTGAGGGATTGCTCCTTCCCCCCAGAAGTGGCTGACAAATGCAGGTGTCCATTTAAAATGCTGGACTTAGATGCAGTTATTTGTATATGATGACTACATAACAGAAATTCCATGAAGGGTAACAAGAGAAATATATTATCTTTGGATATGGAGAAAATGGTAGATTGTAGGGTAGCTGTAGGTTTTTCAGAGATGGTGAACTTGAAAGAATTAAAATCTGATCTGAAGTTATGCATGATTATCTTACCTTGGTTTCTAGCAGCTTTGGAGCCTGCACAGACTGGATATATGAAACTGAAGTGAAAGTAGAGGGGCTGCATTAATACTCCTCAGTGAGTAATGGTGGCCTTTGAAACATTATGTGAATGGGCTTTGTTTTCAGGCAGTGCAGACCCAATTGTGCATCAGTCTTCAAAACAAATGTGCATCCAGGATCGAGGGCAAACTGAGTACTAAATATTGTTGTTTCAACATTAATTATTGCAAATTGGAGCATGCAGCTGTAACCTTTCTTACAGGGGTCATATAGATTTTAAATACTGCATTTTCCAGCACTGTAAAGGAATTTTTCAGAAGTATTCGGTATGCTGAAACCTATAATGACAGTTTAAAACATCAAACGTAATAGTAAGGCTGTAAATGTTCTCATCCATAATCATATTAAATACTCATGAATATTTGTGCTCAGCAATACGGCTCAAATACAATCACAAGGAGTGATTTTGAAGAGCCTCTGCTTTGACATAGATTAAAGCAGTGTACTTTGTAAGGGGATTTTAGGCTATGGACTTGCCCTTTGTCCCCCATTATGTAGGTTGCACTCTCTAAGGTGCCTACTGTCACTCTAATTTTGTGATGAAAAATGGATCTTTTGCTGAAGCAAAAGATTTTGCATATTAATAAAGCCAGTCAGTAAACTGCTTTGTGTTACCTGTGTTGCCTGTATTTTGCATTTTATTATTAATTACTAGCTATTATCATTCATTATGTACTATCATTTTATTATTATTTATTAGTGCTATTATTTTTTATTAATTATTTGTTATTTTGCAAGCAGTGCTGATAGAGCAAAATTACCGAGTTGACTTATGCTAATAAATCTGATCCTAGAGAAAATAACCTGGAACAGATTTTAACAGGCAGGCAGGTACATGCCCCAGGGTGGATTCTCCAGTATCACAGGAGCTAAAACACTTCTGCAAAATCTCAGTGGTTATGTCTGTCGTTGCATTTCACCCAGATTGGTGAGATGTAAGCCTGCAAATGATGCAGAGCACGTAAACGAGTCACACAGACTGAGATGAACACCTGTCTCATGTGAGTGTTGCTGTATCTTTAGCTACATATTAGGCTGTGATCTTGCAGCAGAGTCTGCAGACATGAATATGTGCCTGTTTTCAGCTGGCCCAGTTTGTGGGCTGGTGTGTTAGGATAAATCCCTTTCATCAGCTAAAGTGGACCAGTTATAGCCACGAGGTTGCATCTGTTACAGACTCAGTAGAGGCAGAGAACAGACTGCCTCAAGTTGTAACCTCTACAAATTACTGCAACTCTTCTCTCAAAACCTCCAGTTGTATTTGTGGAGGGACTCATGGGCATCTGAGGTACTAATGAAAATGTTCTGCTGGGGCTGGGGAAACAAAAAATCCATGCAGTGTTTCCTGTCCTTTGAGTCCCTTCATTTCTGGCAGGATCCCCTGGGAGAATGGAGAGGTGACTTTGTGGTGCTTCTTTACAAAAGGTACTGTACAAGCAGCAAAAGTAGTTTATAGAGCATATAGCCCTCCGTGATTGAAATTAGGATTACAGTGCTGTCATTCCATGCGAGCTGCTTCTGTGAAGCCACCTGGGGTAATGGTAATGAGCATCCTTCATCTCAGACGGGGTGGGGTCAAACACTGTTGGGAATTCCTAATGAGATGACCCTTTCACATGGAAATCTCTGGTTCTCAGTTGTGACAAGGAACTGTCAGCAGTTGCGGCCAGGGGAAATCAGTTCAGCGATCTCAGTTCAGCTCTGTATAGACAGATGGCTACTTCCCAGGTCTTCCTGGCCGATTGAAGCAAGTTTCCCAGGTGAGGTGGATGGTGACAGAGCCTTGTAGTGATGCCTGTCCTGTGCCACGTGCAGTCATGTTTGTGTGTGTCCCTGCCTTGCTCTCAGGGATGTTCACTATCTGGAAAGCCTACTCTGCATTCAGCCTGTGACAGCTTTTTTACGGAGACCCTGAGGTAAATTCATTTAACTAAATGCCTGAGATGTAAGGAATTCTTTCACAGTGAGTTAATCCGACCTCAGGTCAGTTTACTTCTGAGTAAAAGCTGTGACACAGAGGCTTGCTGTGGTTTAACTCTTTGAGACAAGCTTTCCTGAGCATCCCCGTGGAAGTAGACATGGACTCAGTCTGTAAAACCCAAAGAGCATGTGGGTGTGGTGTCTGCATGGACAGGAGCTGCATGGAGCTGCACTGGATGGGCCAGCCATGCTTGTAGGACATTGTGCAGAAGTGTGAAATGCTGCTGGGTATCAGATTTTGAAATGAAGAGCTGACAGCCTGATCTGATTACCAAGTAATGTTTTAACTTTGAGAACTACTGCTTTTTCTGCTTTAAAAATGACTTCACCAATAATTTCAGTCTTTAATATCCTGCAAAACTTGTACTGATGCACCTTTGCCCTTGACTCTTCTTAACTACGTCAGATACTGTTAATGCTGGTGCCCCATTTAGACAAGGCACATTTTTTCCAAATACTTAATGTGGACATGCTGTGCTTTGTGCACAGATCATTCAGAGCACCTCTCTGGGAAGGGCAGGTGTCTGGGGAATCTAAGAGAGGGGACACCAGAGAATTTGCTCCTGCTCTGGCTATGCTGTGTATCTGTTGATGTCTTTGCAAGCCACTGTGATAACTTCAGTGGGAGTTTTCCAGCTCAAATTGCTAAGATAGATCTGAACTTATCAACACTTTTTCTTCTAGAAATAACCATAGAAATTGTGGGTTTATGCCACCCTTCTGGCATTTGTGGTAGTGAAACTGATGCTTCTGGTGCTGCTACTGAAATAATTTGTACCATTTGTACGTGGCTGTAAGGGGAGGAAGTCCTTCTGTTGGATTTTGAAACTGGAGTAAATTGTGTGTCTAACTCTCAAAGCAACGCAGTTGTAATGCCTAATTAACATGAAAATAGACATAAGGAAACCATGACTATGAACAGTTTTATACTGTGATGTTTTAACAAGATCTTCACAAATTATCATGAAAAATTTCCAAGGAGTAGGGTGTGCATCAGGAAAGTGGAAGTGTGAAAGAATATTTTCTCACAGATCTGGGTTTTTCTAGTCAGTTGAAGTGACATTTGTAGATGTCGTGACTTTCCAGAATGAGAAGAGCTAAAGTAAAATGCTATGTTTTTTTTTTTTACATGCATTTTCAGAAAACTAGTCAAACTGGTAGATCATGAAGTGTGGGAGCAGATGGAGTTTACTTTGTATGAATAGGCAGGGTGGTGTGTGCTCATAATATAAACTTATCTTCAGCTCAACATATATTTGTTGAAAGGAAAATGTCACCATGGAGAGCTCAAAGAGTATAATAGTCCTTATTGTGATTGAGGTCTAATAATAGCAATTATAGGAGAAATACATTAGGACCTTTGTTAAATATGCCTGTTTAAGTGGCAGAGAGGTGGCAATGAATATAATATGTTAAATCTCCATTAAAATAAATGAATTCATGGTCCTTTGCTTAGTTACACTCAGAAAGAGGTGTTAAAAAAGACTGAAGCCATGAGCTTTAGCCTTGTGTTTTGCATATGTATCTCACCCTACTCATACAGAAGTGTTCAAAATAGGATGTTGGATTTTTCACAGGTTTGATTTAATAAATTCTAACTGACAAGGTAGTGTGGGGAAGGGAGGGCAAGAAAGCCATGGAACTGGGTAGAAATTAAATACTGTTTGTGTGCTTTGTGAAAACTTTATAAACTGGACTGTTTATAAAGTCAGTCTACCTGATTTTCAACCAGGTAGAGCGTTTTGGTATTAACTGTTGCCGGTAGGGACCCGTTGGCTGTAGTTCCCAGCAGATGTGGCTTAGGTGAACATTCTCTCTGCAGTCTTTAGTTTGACATTTTCAGTCCTTTTCCTGGGAATGAAATTCATAGGGGTGCCATTATTTAAGTTGTACTCTGTTTTAGAGAAACAAATCAGGAAGGTAACAGTCGGGATTTCCCTGAACTAGCAAGCAGGCTTTGCAGCATGCCAACATTGGAACAGATAATTTAGCATGGCAAGGGGTTTCCTTCAATCAGGATAGTTGTGTGGGCCTACTGGATACATACACTTTCTTCAGGCCAGTTACTAAGTTTTAGTGAATATGTGACATTCTTCAAAGTGAATTGGCCTGAGTGTACATGCACATCCATCAATAGATGTTGTCCCATTTGTTCCTTATTTAGTCTGAGGCCAGCTTCCCTGCTAATGAAATCAATCAGCTGAGACTGACACATTTTTACAGCTGCCAATAGTCTACAGTGTAAAATAAATCAATCCTTTAAAATTTAGGTCCTGCTACTCTAGCATATATTAAATGTTGAAATGATAGCAGTTAAGACTCTCTTCTGGAGTTTACAGACATGTTCTGCTGCAGTGGGTTACTCTCCCTGTTGATACATAGATGTATGGCAGAGAATAAAGCACTGAGAAGGATCAACAGGCCCTACAAAAAGGCACTTTTTGATGACGAATTTTTGAGAGCATCAGCTTTCAGAGCCTTCTTGTTGAAATGTACATCTGGTCCCCAGTAAAGTACAGTTACAGTTTTAGGGTAGGTAGTTATTTGTAAATTTTGATTTACTCTTTGCAGTAAACAATGGTTTGCTTTCAAGTTACATCCCTGTAAAATAGCTCAGGGAGAATTTGTTTTGCTTTTGAGGGTTTGGGTTGTGTTTTCTGCTCTCATAACCACTTGTCTTCAGCCAAAATGTACTTGAAGTGTTTGGGGTTTTTTGTTTTGGCTTCTCTGTTTCTTCCCTGTAAATCTTTTCTGTGTTTCATTACTCCTGATTATCAGTCTCTGCCACTTCACAAGGTCTTCAGGAAATTGGCATCCATGCAGCCACTTTGTGGCTTACTGAGAAGACTCTGTCTGCTGGAAGTACTGTACAATAGGAAACACTGAATGATTGCAGAAGAAGATTCTCCAGAGATTATACTTCTGCATTAAACAGAATTTAAGTCAGTTTGGGGCCAGTAAAATTGTTCAGTAAAGTATGCAGAAAGCTTATGTTCCAGCAGATGATCACTAGATGCTTCAATGAATTATGAGCTGTGTTGTGAGTGACATGCATTTTTTGCTGCATGTGAGTTCTGTGAAGTATGTAAGGAAACATGTAGATCCATACAGTATCTTCCCTTTTTTTGTGTGTCTTTGAGGTCTCTGTTAAGCTGCAAAGGGGCCTGTTTCAAGAGAGAAAGAAACCTCTTCAGCAGCGAAGTAGTTGGTTATTCTCACAGAAAATAGAGCTTAGGAACGACTTCTTGTATTAATCTTTTAGGCTCTTCTCCAAAAGGCAGCATCCATCCCTTTGAGTTATGACCCTACTTTCAAAAGAAATGGTAACTCAAAAGTTAGAATAAAAAATCCGGTGTACAGCACTGGGTCATCTGAAGGCAAAGACCTCGTTTAACTTTCAGAGTTTTGCTTAGCATGTGGGATTTCTTAATTTTTTCACCTAACCTTCTTGTGTACCTTTGAGGTTATCATGAACCAGGTTTTGGAGGAATCTTGACTCTTCAATTAACAGTTCAGAGCATCTGAATGCCTGAGCTGTCTGCACTGTGGGTCATGAAACTCATCTTATGGCAGTGTTGGTGGCACCTCATTTGGTGGCTGTCTCAATTCTGTCCCTGGCTGGATTCTGTGGAGAGGGTAATTTGGCCAACAGGTCTGGTATTTAATACTGCTAAGAAAAACTGCAAACCGTGGTGGCTGTTACCAACATAGGCACAGTCCTCCTTCCCAAGACAAAGTTTCCTGGGCCTGCTATCCAGCCTGTATCCACAAATGAAATGTTACAGAGACTGTCTGCAGGACTTTTTGTATGTTGAGTCCCTGTAACACTCTGCTTTGTCATCTCTCCAATTCTAGCGTTCCCTCCGGATTTGAAGGGATAAAGGAACAGGAGATCTGCAACAAGATAATGACAAAAATGCTGGAAAATTACAATACCTTGTTTGAATTAGAAGGCTTGAAGAAGGATGAAGAAAAGCCTGCATGTGAAGAGCTAGCAAGAATAATTTTGGTAAAAGTGAGTATCTCTAATATTTCATTTTCTCACAGCAGATCAATAATTCAGGCTTATTTCGGGCTTCAAGTCAGAAATCTTTTAGATAAGTGGAAGGCATATTCTTGTACTATATTCATGTTCTATATTATTGATTGATATGCAGTTTACACATTGATTCTAGTGATAGGCTGATGGGCTAATTTTCGTTATTAGTCTGGAAGTTCATTCTGTTAAACATCTTATTCTTTGTTGGCTGCACAGGTATGTATACAGGAAATATATTCACTAAAATTTAAATGTTTTTAAATGAGGAGGCAGAATAATTTTAAGAAGTGTTCAGGGTTTCTGACATGGTAATCATTTATGGTATACCTCAATGATTTTGAACTTTGGTACTCTAGGACAGTGTGAAGTTTCTAGATTTTTGCCTTTGTGTGAAGTCTGTCTGTCTCAAACATGTACTGAGTTTACAAGTCAGGTGTTCTGACTCAGCCATTTCTGAATGCACTTGAAGAGAAGCATTAAATAAGAGTTACTCTTTGAAGAATGTACATTGGAGCTCTTAAAGAAAAGTTATATAGTTAGAGTGCCACCTTTGGTGGGAAGAGGGCTTGTGTGTAACATCAAAGGGTTCTAAAATGCAAAAGTTGACAATTAGGGCAGCCAAAAGTACCTTGTTCTGGCTTGTGGTGTCTCTATCACAGGAAGCAACCTCAAGTCTGTGCAGGAAATGGTCATAAGAATGGTTTGCAGTTGCCTCTTGTCTTATTGTGTGTTAACTGTGCAAATGATTACTCTCTTACAGGGTGTGAATTGAGTTTGGGAGGGTTGAACTACATGCCTATCCTTGGTCAGGTTTTACGAACTGATAAAATCACTTTAGCCTTCACTCTCTGGAATATCAGCAAATAAGTTATAAAAATACAGTGTCTTTGACCTTGAGAGAACAGGAAGTTTGGTGTGAGCCCAGCTTCTGCCAATCAGATGAAATCAGCTGATAACATCTCTGCCTTTGTGGTGTGTCACAGGAGGGTCTGCTGAATCGGTATGAGATGGGCTCAGCTGCCTTTAGGAGGGTTGCTGGTGTTCTTATGTGATGAATCAGTTAGGAAGTATTCAGTAGTATCTAGCTGGTTTTTAGCTGTTACTAGCACTCAGCTGAAATGCCTCTGTGGAAGGAGATAGAATCACTATAGCCTTCCAGTGTCACAGTGACTTCTGGGTCATGGAAATGATCTGCCTGGCCAGTGACAGTGGTGTTTAACCACTGATGGTCAGTTCAGCAGCAGAACCAGGGAAAGAACATATTGCTAAAAAAAATGGGTCCAGAAGAAAACCTTCAGATGTACATCCTTCCCCTTCAAGCCTCAGCCAGTTCCAATAGATAGTCTTTCAATTTTAAAGACTTAGTAGTAATTGGGATTGCACCAAGGTGGAGATCTGGGAAATTTCCCACAGCTGTTGAGAGATACAGGCTATCAAATTACATGGTGTCAACCAGAAGTACTCCAACAAAATACACTGAAAGATAAAATTACTCAAGTGAGGTGGGAAGTGTTGCCCATTGCATTGCCTCAGGAGATAGTTGACTGCCTGAGAGAGCCATGCCTAAATACAAGGGCTCACATTGTGTTTGTATCTTTGGACCTTGTTGATACTTTCCAAATTCTGCTGGCAGCCAGCTGCAAAAATTTGACCTTGTTCATTGTCCATTTATTTTGGGTGGGAAGTTTCTAGTTTAATCAAGGCACATACTCAAACATGAGAAGTACAATCATCTAACTTCATGTAGAAAAGGTACTAAGAAGGTTGTTTAAAAATTTGTCAGGTGGCTCTATGAAAGCTCACTTCATACTATTCTAACTGTAAGGTTACGTATTTTTTTGTATCGTAGCAGATATCCCCTATCCTAGCCAATTTACCTAGAGATGGTACACTTGAAGAGAAAATCAAGTGATAATGAGGTTCAGTAGAGACAAATGATTTCCAGATTGCTAATGCATGAACCATTACATACAATAGAAGCTGGTCTGTGTCATATAAGAACAAATGCCTTGGGCAATTATTTGTCATGACCTGTGTCACAGTGTCCAGAAAATAGCAAGCTATTTGTAGGCAAAGTTACTCCTTCTGGAAAAGCCATTGATAATGTCTACAGGTAGGTGAATAGAAATTTTCCAAGTAATCCTGTTGTAAGCAGTGAAGAATGTAGGGTGCTCAGGACAATGCTTTCATAAACTGAGGCTCTGTTGATTTTAAGGGTGTTGCATTCAAGCATGAAGTGTGGTGGGATGGGGGAGTGGATGGCAAAGAAAGTGAATAAACTGTGGACTTGCCCTTTACCAAACTCATCCGCATTTATTTAAGTGGCTCTTTAAGCTTCTGTTTTGGGAACAGCAACAGAGTGAGGAGTGATTTGGATGACCTCACTCACTTCCTTGTTGGGTATTCCATCATCCTTTCCACCACATCCCTCACTACACTGCTACCTTTCCCATGATTGCCTTCACTATCACTCCTTCCTCACTTTTCCATGTTTACATTTTTCTCTGAATTCCCACAGCCCTGTCCACTATTCTTGCTGTCAAATGAAAACAAGAATAAGTGGATCATTAGATAAAGTCATGGAAGCATCAAGCTGCTCTTGGAGCAGTGTATTGGAAAGGAAAAACAGCTCCAGAGGAGCAATTTGCATCTTGTTTACTATGTTGGTCATAGCTAGGAGAAATCCACAGGCTTCCAGAAGGAGCAAGAGCATTTGATTCAGGCACAAACTGTGGCAGCTTAAAGAAAATATGTTTTAAGGGGGCTGAAAATTAATTAGTGTTATAGATGGGAAAAAGAGAATTGATTTTGTAGGGCTGTTGATAGTTGAACTATCATTCTTGTTGTGTATGTGCACTGAGGAGGCACAGGAACGCCTTAATCCCAGTTATATTTCTTCTTTCAGAGGTTGCTCAGTCATTGGGAGAGACAAGTTGTGCCAGGTAAAAAGGATTTATTAGCTTGCTTTCTCAGTGGATCATAATTCAGAAAATAAGGTGGCTAGAAATCTCTGGAAGTTGAATTCCAGTCCCTGCTTTATTCCCAAAGCTGTAAAGACTCCTCTTGCTCATTGCTCAGGCATATTGTAATATTATAATTAGAAATTATGGGAAGTGTTTCTTTGGAAACATCTACGTTTTTTAAAAAAGTACAATTTTAACAAAAATGAAAATTTGTCATAGAATAGTTTCTATTTCTATGGGAAATTGAACTGTCAGGTTCATGACACCTTTCCTGGAATGATTTTGTTCCACCTATTAGAATGATACCCAGATGATCATCTAGTTTGGTGGCCAGCAGGTGGAAGTATAATGTGCTTTCTTCAGAAATATATCTGTATTTGGAAATGCCTTATAATAAAAGAATTATGGGGTCTGATTTGTTATTTTTTTAAATTATGAAATAAACTGGAGTTTTTTGGAGTTTACAGGCCTCATTTGCAGCTATCTATTAGTGCAATCCTTAATCCAAGCTTTCCTTTGATTTCCTAACTCATTGAAGGGTCAGTAAGAGTCTCAGTCTGTTGATCAATAGGCTCTACTAGTTAGAGAGAAATGGGTGTAGTGGATTGAGTGTTCTGATTAGGTGTTTGCTCCATGGTCACATTGTCAGGATCATAAATACCTGGTTTTATTAGGCAGTGTTGTGTGTAAACAGTTAATTTTCTAATAGTATGCCTACACTATTGTGCATTTTCACATTATAAGCATCAGGAGCTCCTAAGACAACATTGCTTATATTTTGCTTTGGAACAGAATTCCTAGTGTGAATCCATATGATCCTGATAGGTTTTTGTGTTACTAAACTGAGTGATAACTCATGTAATGAACAATTAGTCAGTCTTGGGTTGCAGTGCTGCCAATTTTGTAATCTTCTGGAAGTAATAGGCTTACAAAACCTATGGTAACAACAGAAATAATAATTTTGAACAAGGACCTTTAATATAAGAATGGTCTTGAATTGCTGTTTGAACTGTAGTTGCATGTAGTCCTATGTTGTAGCGCTAGCCAGTGGTGTATTGCTACAACTGGAATGAATTTGGACCTTGGAATAGCAGTCATTAGGCTTCTCTAATGATCAAAGATAGGCAGTGAAGATTTTTATTTAGTTCAAGGCAAGGGAAATTTGGGCAGACAAACTATTATGAGACTTGCTCTTGGGAGAATAGAATTATTCCTTCCGCTGGCTTGAGGTGAAACATGTCACCTTTAATAGTATGGTTTTATAGCTCAGTATTGTCTTCAGATAAAACATATAATCTGTTACCTAGTCATGCAGGGTTACAAGATCTCTTTTTTCCCTGTTGTATTTTCACCATTTCCCTCCAATGCCTTCTTGACGGAGCACTTCTAATCTCAAGGGCCAGTCAGCTCAGAGCACATAAATATTTGCACTGGCACACAAGCACTGACATTATGAGGATGTAATGTTGTTCCTGGTTTGATCACATGATTGGGACAGGAATGTAAAAGGCTTTTCCCATTCCTCCCCTGCTGGGTGGTAGAATACATACCCTCTTCGCCTGATGCGGAATAAAAAGCAAGTACGTTTTGAAAATTGCTAGAACATTAAAATAAAATTGAAAGTTGAACTTACAAAGTCAAGTAAATAAATGTACACTTTTATCATTGTGAGTGTACTGTACGTGCATTCTGATGACCTCTGAACAGCAGGTTGCAATCCCAGAAGAGCTGTAGAAATTGGTCTCTTGCTGATTTTTGCAAAAATAACTAGTTTCAAAAGAACTCATTTTAGATGCAACTACCTTCCTGCATTTTTATCCTCTTTGTTTCCTGTCTTCTATCCAGGGCTGCCACTTCACTGGGTAGGATGAGTTGGCAGAGTACTTCTTTGCACTTTAAATGGCAGTTCAAGTGCATGCACAGCATTATGCAACCCTGCTCTGTGATACCTGACATGCAGGCAACCCCCTGCTGCAGGTGTGGCTGCGCCTCTTGGTGCTTGGTGTGTGCAAAGTGTGCCATGCCCATCCCAGCCAGGCAAGACCCCTTGTTTTGTCAAGGAGAGTTCTCCAGCTAATTTAGCTTAAAGGGAATGCTTGCTCCTTCCCTTTGAACACTCAGCAGATCATTCATCCTGAGGTAAGATTGGAGCCTTTTGTCCCTGAGGAGCAGTAGGAAAGGTAAAATTGTCACAAAGTTCTCCATCTTGGCTTGACTGGTCCCTCTGCAGCTAGGTTTAAAGCTCCACCTCCACTGAAAGCCGCAGTCTTTCAGCTGATTCCCCCCATGAGCAAAACTGGATCTTCACTTACAGATATTTCTTTCCCTTCCTCAGCTATAGCATAAGGTTTTAATCCCTTGACAAGATCTGGGAGTAACTTCTGAGAACCCACCAACTCCATGACTAATGGACACCCTCTAAATAAGTCCCTTTCCCTGTCACCTCAGGGTTACCCTCTCAGCAGACACAGGAGCAGCCCCTCATTTACGTCAGGAAAAGAGGCATCCGTTTCTAATCCATGTTACACTGCCCTGGCTAAGCCTGCAGGGTTGAGATAGTTTCCTTTATTCTTCTTTCATGTCTGGGACCATTTTAGCATCGTGTTAACGGTCAGCTTTCAGTATTGGTTTAATTCTTTCCCAGCAGGAATAGATCATTGGAAATCCTTTTGGAAAAGCTGAACAAACATTTCCATTTTGTTCAGTGTCCCCTTATTTGGGCAAGTCATGCCAGTTTACTCCTGCGTGGACTAAGGAGCCCCCAAGAGTAGGAGTGGGTTCACGTGGGAAATGTGAAGATGCGTGGAAAGTGCATGAGGGGAAGGAGCACCTGAAGAAGTCTGTCTCCATTTTTTTGTTTAGTATTTCTTCAGCTACAACTCACTTTGCAGTTGTCCACCAGCAAGCAGATGGGCATGTTTATAGTAAGGGTGTATGGTGATTCAGCCAGAATGACATTTTAAGATGTGAGCTGACGGGAAATGAGCAATATGAGATTTATAGGGGAAAGTTTATAAGCCTCCAAACCCTTCACCTATAGGAAATTCAGTCTGGAGTGAGTAGGATGGTTATGTTTAGGCTGTGATTCAGAAAGGCAAGTAAAAAACCCTGAACAATTCCTTGTGTAATTCTGAAATGACTTTCCAGTGCTTCTAGCTCTGCTGGCTTTGACAACCCTGTGTATGCATTATTAAACCAGAATGTTTCTGCTCTTGAAATTCACTGGAGCATTTACAAGACTATAAATCTGTCACTTGTGGTATTACTAAATGCAATCCTGAATATTTACACAAATATGCTAATTTTAAGCTCTGTAATAAATTATTATGCTGATACTTCTATCGCTAGAATTTCACCAGCCATATTTTAATTTTAACACATTATGAGAAGAAATTTGCCAAGATTCAGGACATAAAAAGGAAAGACAGGCATATAACAAATGTCTCTTTCTCTCCTGCTGTCCATACTTCTAGTATACTGTAAATTATTTGAATATAGCCAACAAATTTTGCAGTTGAGGTGCTTAGGAGTTTTGCTTTTGCTCTTCACTGTTTTCTTCTTGAAACAAATACTCATTGGTACTATCATTGTCCCATGGTAATTCCACATACCTGAAATGTAGGGAAAATAAGATCCATATGTGTATGTGTGTCCTGGTCTGTACTTGCACTTGTTTTATTTGAAGTGTTTTTCCTTCATTGTCTGTTATTGATTTGTGTTAATTTGCAGATTTCGTTGTTCTTTTTGTTTCTTTTGTTGTGGGGATTTTGGTGATTTGTTTTTTTGGAGGGGTATATCGTTGTGATTTAGCATTTGTGAGCAGTCCATCTCAGGCAATACATCACCATCTTTCAAAAGGGAGGCATCAAAGTCATCAGCAAGAAACAGGGTACAGTAAAATAAGCATGTGAACTTCTGCAGTAGCCAGCTGTTGCTGAGCATCCTTGCTGTACCTGTGGGGGAAAAAGGAGATTAGCAAGAAGGTGAACATTTTTCAGCTAAGACAAATCTCTCAGTTCCTTCTGTTTAGATTCCTCAGTGTTTATTGTGCTTCTCCTTAATTAATCATTCGGTTAATCAGGTTACACAAAATGATGAGCATTATCCCCTCTGTATAAATCAGCAGTCAGTGTTGTCTTTGTTACAAGGACACTTTGCGGGCAGTCAGAACTGGTCCAAAGCAAAGAAATGTAAGAGATTTTTCTGTCTGTGGCATTTAATTCTTGCTGGCCTCTGCCATTAGCTTCATCTGGAAAACTCTGGAGATTCAAGCTTCAGAAGAAGTCAGCACTAAATTAATTCCTTTTCCCATAATAATAAAAGCAGTGAAATGCTCATTGACTTCAGTATAAATTCTACAAGTCTTTTAAAGAGTATGAGTACTGTGAAGATCACAGTTTGTCCAGGAGGTGATTGGTACCCCCTAGTCTGCCTGGAGCACTTTTAGTGCCCCAAATCTCATCATAAACTGAGCTCAGAGCAGTCTGAGAGCAACAGGAGCATGTGACACATGGGACACAAGGGGCCAGATGCTCCTAAAATCTGGGTATGTATGCTCTTGAAAATCTGATTTATCCAGCAGATCCTAGCAGCATTTGACCTTAATTGCCAGCAGTGAACATCTCTGTTTTATAGTTTAGAAAGGGTCTGTTCTCTGTGTGCTGAGAACTTTACACCAGTAACTAGAACAATATAGAGACACTTAAGACACCCCAATTTACTGCAGATCAGGTATTTCTTTTGAAAGTAACATTCCATGAATTCTATGTGTGAAAAACTTTTTTCCTTGTGAGTTTTTTGATATTTAGATCTGAAAATACAATTGCTTTTTCAAGATTGAGTTTAAGAAACTGTAATGTGAGATGCAGATCTGGACAGCCTGGATTTTTCCCATATCTAGGTCATAGCTCTCTTTTAGATCATCCTTTTTCCAGTTATGAATAATATTACAGTAAATAGATCAATGAGATTCCAGTTTTCAAAACTAAAAGTAGAATAAAATATTCCCCTAAACTGATCTGAGCTCTATTGTTACTGAACACATCTGTATGTATACAGAGTTAAGTAAACCCAGCAAGAGAGAGGTCTTCTTGTGCCACTTTGTCAATGTTTAATTTGAGATTTTTGATCTTAAGTTCTGCTACAGGCTTCTGATTGAATATTGTCATTGACACCTTAATCCCCTGACAGTTTATATATGATGGTGTGCTGGTTTAGGCTGGGGTAGAGGTAATTTTTTTCATTGTAGCTGATATGGGGCTGTATTTTGGATTTCTGCTGAAAATAATGTTGATAACACAGGGTTGTTTTAGTTGCAAATTGTGGGGATGGGCATGGAAGATAAGTATTTTCCATCACTGAAATCTTTGTTTCTTTCCCTCTTTGAAACCTTTTACAGATTCTGGGATTATGTTTGATCTGGTATTACCAGTTTAACTTTTTGTAGCATTCAGTCCTTCTGCATGGCTGGAGACACATTTTACTCTTTCTCCTGGAAAATACTATGATATTCCACAGATGGAATTGGTAGCACTGAGTTGCATCATGGGATTGTTACTATGTTTGTAATTTCCTTTCACATATTGCAGTCCTCTCTAAAAATAATGGATTTCCACATCTCTCTCTTGCTTACGTATCACAGCCCATGACCTTTGTACGTGTTTTGTGGCAATGAGTGCAGTAGGTTAGGGTTGTACTGATGTGAAACAGAGTAGCTTTTAGCAGTTGATTAAGAGATACGATCTTAGGTAAAAGGTCAGATATATAAATAGTCTTGGGAGAACAAAAGGAAATGAAAGTTGAACTGAAAAGGGTATTAGTTTTATATTGAAAAGCAGTGATGCATTTCTTTTGCAAACACTGAGATTCTCCTTTTTATCACCTCTATCTTAAACAGCTTTACCGAACTGTGGTTATTAAAGTATAGTGTAAATGATGGCAAGGCAGAACAGCAGACAGGAAGAAACTGACCCTGTATTTGTATGCTAATAGCAACTAAGGAAAAAATAATTTATAAATACTAGCTATTTTAATGTTTGTTACCAGTTTTGTTTAGTATGATTTACTGACGTTGTTCTCCCTTCTAACGATGATGTTTTCAGCACTTTCTGGGTACAAAATGGAAGGGATGCCTAATACATTGTGAAGAGATTTTTTTTTCAGTTACTGTTCATGTTAAATAATTTTCTGTATTTTTGCTGAAGGTATCTGAATGACAACGCTTTGAACTGATAACTGAATAAAAATCAATTATTCCATCTAGTTAACACTCATTAAAATACCTGTGACCTGTGAATTAGAAAATGGCTTTGAAGATCTCTGTACCATTGGCCACACAATTTTAGTCTTAAAAATACAATTTAATGATACCTTGCCTGTCTTTTAGAGCCTTAATCAGAGATGAGCTATTTTGCATGGTCACAGAGGGGAAGACATTCCATATTGTCTTCATTTTGTGAGTAAAAAGAGCAGTGCTGTAACTACTTTGGCACCCTTGACAGCACTGCTGCATGTCACACCTGTCCTGCTGTGCACCAGGGAACTTAGTAGAGGGTGTGGTGTATTTGCCACTCCAACATCAAATAAAGGGAGAGCCAGGAACTCTTAAATCCACTGTTCTTTTGCACTGCTGCGTGCACAGCACTGCTGTAGCCTTGAGAAACTTCACAGGTGTGTGACCCTGGTGACACCTACCTGAGGCAAAGGCTGCACTGCAGTGTTACGTGGAGGGAAGCAGGAGTATTCCCTCCTCTGTGCTGTACAGCTGCTGACCCAGTAAAGAGTCAGCTGTTGCAGTCTGTCCTCATGCAGTCAGCTAGTGCATCATTCCTGCAGTCATTTGCAGCATGGAATTCACTGAATAATCCTCTTAATGTCTGCTTAGCATACATAAGAGCTGTGCTGGCTCACCTTGGGGATCCATCTAACCCAGG
This sequence comes from Certhia americana, assembly GCA_018697195.1. Taxonomy (NCBI): domain Eukaryota; kingdom Metazoa; phylum Chordata; class Aves; order Passeriformes; family Certhiidae; genus Certhia; species Certhia americana. The sequence continues at coordinate 14,235,825 of CM031860.1, forward strand.
GTGCTGCTTCCAACACTGGGCAGAAGCAGATGTCAAGGGAGGAGAAGAATAGGGCAGCAAGGTGTTTTCTCCACGTTTTCTACCAGTTTGTGACTATTCGCAGAAGTATTCCTGCTCTGTCCTGCTGATAGGGTTTTTGTATTTAGTGATGTCCAGAGTAATTGTCTTATGTCTATCTCACGTGTATGTAAGCTTTTTGCTTCCAACATATCATCTGTAAAAGTGTGCAACAAATTGCTTCCTCTCACATGAAGAACTGACTCCTTTTGTTAGTTACAAACGTGGCTTTCACTAGTGCCATTTGAAGGCCATCACATTTTTGCTTTGAATTGGAGGACATAGTCTAATAGAACATTTCCACCATCCATGATCTGTACAAGCTACCAGGGTGGTTGGAGGTTTTTCTTCCTGATGAAAAATTACCACTGGTATCTGCAACCCTAATCACTGTACTGACAACAATTATTTTTTCTGTCAAAGCCCCTTCACAGAATCAGTGAGCAATCCCATATATTAGCTTTTCCCTTTTGGGGCACAAGGCCAAACACTGTGATGAAGTAAATTGGATGACATTTTGAAGTCAGAATGGCACGTTCTTTATTGCAGAAGGGACTCTTGACTCCTTGTTTCTGTTAAAAATAGTCTGTGCTTTAATTAAGAAAAAGTTTCACATCAATAAAAGTTCAAGTTTATTTTAATTAAAGTGGTCTTCTGTGTATTAACAGCTAAAAAATAGATCTGATGCTTTCTAGAAGCATTTAAAACTTGAACTGAGAAAGCCACAGGCCATTTTCTTCTGATTATGCAGTGTGTGAGACCAGAAACAGATTAATTACTAAATCAAACAGGAAAGAGAGGATGAGCACAGCATTAATAATGAGATTGTTCCAAAGATAACTGGGAATATTATGTTATCAACAAATAAGTTTATTGTTGTCATTAAAATACAGCACAATTTATAACCATTTTTTAGTAGCTATTTTTTTCCTAATTTCTTCCTTAAGCACTCATAATCAGTTGGCATTTAAAGTCTTGTGTTAGTGTGGTAGCATGCTACAAATACAAAAGACTTCAAATTGACTGCACAGGTCAGTATCTCTGTGACTACAGTTGACTGAGGCTGAACATAACAATTTTTATGCCCATTCAACATTTTGTTGAAATGGATAAAAGTGAGGGTAGAATTCTGTTCTGTTTTGAACAGGTAACAGTGTAATATGCAAGTATGCTGTATGAATCCCTCTTACTTAATAATGGCAATGGATAAGGGAACCAGGATAGTTTATTATTATAGTGGAAGGTTAGGAGGACCTGAAAGTCTCTAAATTTGCCAAATTTGCAGATGTAGGAAATTACTAAAATCTTTGCTTTATGCTGATAGACTTCTGACTGCACGATTTGCCAAGAAATATTGCTTGTCATAGTTTGGAAATCAAATATTCTCTGGCTTTCCCTGTGATCTTGCCATTTCTTGCATGAAAATCATTACAGAAACTTAGATCAAAACCTGGATTTGACAGTGTCCTGTACAGATGTTGATGATTTACTTTGGCCCAAGTACTCTTGATAGAAAATTTCTCTTATTAATTGTAGTGGGACTTGATGCCATCAAATAGCTAGAGGTACTCTAGTTTGAGCAGGTTTTGGGGAGTGTGGGTTGGAGAGGTGATTGCTGACAGCTGTTGACAGTAAGCAGGGCTTGGGTAACTTTCCAGGTGTAAACAGTCAACACTGATAGTTGAGTACACACAGTGAACAAAACAAACTTTGTTTTGTATCAAATCTGCTGCACTGCAGATTTTTTCTTCAAATGACAATGGAAAGTATGCAATTGCTAATAAACCATACTTCTTAGAGCATTCTCTGGAGATTTGTAATGTTCTAGAAAAGTGATGCTCAGGTAGCTCTTCTCGTTTTGTGGCTCCCAAGTTCATTTATCCCAGTTGTACAGGAGCCTTGTCATGGGTTTTAAGGGAAATCAGTCTTTAAAGCACAGCAGATTTCATCCCACTGTTTCATGGATTTCACAAACAATGCTAAAAATGAACAAATAGAAATCTCAAAGAATTCTCAAGCTTCAGTAATTCAAAGATGCACTGAAATGCAAAATGGTAGTCATGTAATAATGTTATTCTTTTAATGCAAGTACAAAGGTTGGTGTAATTGCTTACTTCCTTAACAGAAATGCAGACAAGTGCTCTTTTAGTCCTTGCAAGCGTGACTTGACTAAATGTTGTTGGTTCTACTACTCTGTGTGGAATGCAAGTGCCTGACTTTAAATACTTGCATTTGAAAATTACAGTTTAGGTTTATTGAATCCCAGTACCAAAGAGTGTTCTGAGAGCAAGAATCAGATTTCTCAGCATGTACAGTTATTTAACCTATTCTAGTAGAATTAGGAATCAGTTTAGCTGTGGTCAGAAATTCTTAATTGACGACTTTTTGATCTGTAAGTTCACAGGATGTTTAGAAAAACAAAATATATTCCAAAATATGCTTAGTTACTGAAGTATGACATGTTATTGGAAGTGAGCATGTTCTTTCTACTTTCTCGATTTTAAAGGGTAAAATCAAACGTACTGCCAGTCCTTCATAAGCTAATAAACAAGAACAAAACACTTGACAGCAGTGGGTTCTCAGCCTAAACTCTGTTTGAGATTCTGGTTTTGTTTGTTTCTCAGTAGCCTGAGAATTTGGGCAGTATGAAAATATGATTATTAGGCCTGCCTGATACTGCTAGCAGATTTTGTCTTTCAACTTGCATCTTTCATGTTAATGGTGGTGAGTTCTTCCTCTTGTCCTAATTAACATAAAGATGTGCTGTACAGTTAGAAAAAACGGCACATTTGTAGGAGGAGTGGTATAATCTTATAGTAATGTTTGCCTTGTAAAAACCAGCATGAATTGAAGGACAGTAGGGAAGGGGCAGGACATTTGCAAGTGTTGGAATAAACTGTAAATAAGATCTTTACTTAGAGAATCAGAAAAAATATATTTGCCTGCATTCTGCCCAGTGCAATTAAGACCTCTTGCCAGAGCCTGCATTTAGCAGACTTTTGGAGGTTAATGTTTAATAGGTTATTAGCTAGTGCTGTTTGCTGTGTTCCCAGTATATGGATCTCCTGCTCCCTTGGAAGTATTATTTTGTGCAAATTAAATGCATTTCTATACTGAAACACATGAATCTACATATGCTGTTACAGAATCCATGATGGAGCAGTTAATAGTGGGCTATCAGAGTTTTTTCTGCTTTTAATTTATGCACTTCTGTTCTCATTTTTCATCTCTGTTCAACATAATAAAAGCAATTATTGTACTGCTTGATTCCTGAAATCTCTGACTATTGCATGCTCACTTAATAGTATTCAGTCAGTGGCAAGCCTGGTCCCATATTAACTGCAGGAGCGTTGTTTTCTAACTTTTGCCATCAGGTGACAGAAGAATCTGATCTAACACACGTGATTCACTTGAGTCATTTTTCTGTGATGACTTGTACTTACAACTGGAGGTGTAGTTGTAATGAAGCTACAATGCCATAAAAATGGGAGCTGGAAGACACCTATGAGATCACCTTGAAGGCTGTGTTAGAGTACAGAATGTATTTTTAACTCCTTTTCTAGTTCAGAGGTGAATGATCCAAGAACAGGATCATTTCTGTCCTTTTGATGCTGGCTTGTTACGTGGTCTTGTGGAATTTCTAGTGGAGTCTCAGCTTATCTGTATTACCCAGTGTTGATTCAGAGGACCATAAAAATGAGCTTGGGCATGTTTAGTGCCAGTTTATTGGTATGAGAGTGCTGCTCCACCTCTGTTCAAAATTCCTAAGGTCTGAACCTGCTTTTATTGCAGAGTTTGTAAACAGCATTCCATATTCCTGAGAAGGGATTGAAGAGTGGGAACTGGAGTCAGCCTTTACGTCGTCTTTTCAGTTGTTCAGGTTCCCTGGCTAATGAGTTGGCCATATGGTAAAGCAGGGCAGGAGAAATACAGGAGAAAAATTAATCTGTTTTCCTTGAAGGAGCTGCCTGCACTTTGTGGGATATAGCAAAGTTCAGACCAGTGCCAACAGTGTCTTAGGCAGCAAATTGTTTCAATACTGTGTAATTCATTGTCATGCTGTGAACAGGAGAAGCACCATACATGGAGAAAGACAGGTTTCTTAACAGCTTGTTTTAAACTTCCCAACCGACTTACATGGACTTCAGTGGAACAGCTCTGAATTTTGGCACAGCTTCACATTTTTCTAATGAAGAAATCCCTTGGCAAACACTTACTTGTTTACCTCTCAAACAGTTGGCCAGAAGGAAGGATGAAGGAATGTAATGGGCACTGTACTGTCTTACCTTTGTTCTCTGGCTTTTGATGGGCTCATTAACATTTGCCCTTTAGCAGCATAGCAGAGAGTTACAGAGCATTTGCTTTAGGATTCCTTCACTGGAGGTGACATTTAGTTTAAGAATATACTGAAATACCAAATAATACCCATTGTAACTACAGTAACTTAGCATAATTTTTCTTGCTCTCACTATTGTTCTGAATGGGCAGGTGAATACAGACATGAGCAGAAGGTCTGCCCTGTGGGAAGCTGAGAGCAGGAATTGTCACTATAGTGAGCCTTCCAGGTTCATTCCTGCATTTCTCTTGTGATTGTGATTATCTGGCCATATTTATGCTTCTTACTCTCGATGCATCATCTGTTCAAACTAAGAGAGTCCAAAGTAGATAAAAGGCAGAAGTTACTCCAAGAGGAGCAGTATCCCAGCAGTGTAGTCAGAACTTTAGGATTTGGATATGAATAACTTCCAGTGTCCTTGTGGGATACAGTCAGGGTTGTGACTGAGGCTGGATTTTTATGTTTCTCAAGAGGCTTAAGGTTTGTTGCTGCCCAGAGATGATAAGAAAATGGGCTGTCATATCTCTCCAGTGTGAAGTCATGCATGCTTGTTTTGCTTTTAAGATTTTTTTTTTTCTATTTAATCCAGCAGGGAGTCTTCAACTTGCCTTTTGCTCAGATTCCTAGGACCCCTGATCTGCAAAGTCCACATCAATCCCACTCTTTCCTCTCCACCTGGATAAAGCTCTCTTCATTTCAGAACATTGCCGTGCTACATTTCCTTTGGCAAACAGATGCCAGGCAGCAGTCGGCAGTCGCTGGGAGCTGGTTGTATCTTCTGGCTCAAGGCCTGTACATCTTGTTGCTTTTTGGCCTACATCCCATGCAGGCTGCACACTTGCAGCATTTTGACAGAACTGCCTGGAGAGCTGCACGGGGTAGGAGGCTGAAGGGATTCCCTTAGGCAAATATGACCTGCAGAAAAAGGGCCTTAAGGTGTTGCTGGTTCACTTCACCTCCTGTTGTGTGTGTGCCATGGAGAGTCACAGGTTAAGACAATCTTACTACTGGGTTGATTTCTTTATTTTGAATGTTTTTAGGACAGGATAGCTTTGGGTTCAGGTTTCATCTTTCTGGACTGTACAGTTTTAATGTTTAGCCTTCAGGGAAAATTTGGAGTTTGTTCACTGAGTCTGCTTTGGTTTATAAGCGACATGATTTTGACCTTGAGAGTTTACTGAAACAAAATTGCGGGATTCACGGCCAGTGACAAGTAAACTACCTCTGGAGCTAGAAATGCCATATCTGCATAGCTGTGCTTGAATTTCATAGGCTTTCTGAGAGCATTTGCTAGCTCCTTACCTCTGGAATCGAGTAGTGTTAGCAAAGTATGTTTCTTTTTAAGCATTTAAGCAGTTCTGCTGTTCGCTGTGGCCTTGGTTAAATATGGAGGCTGTGATGTTGTTTCCTGAGCTCTGTCAGGCTTGGTGCTGTCACCACTGCCCTGAGGAGCCTATTCCAGTGCCCAACCACCCTCTGGGTAAAGAACCTTTTCTAATATCCAACCTAAATTTCCCCTGACACAACTTCAGACCATTCCCTCCGGTCCTGTCACTGTTACCACAGAAATGAGGTCAGTGCCTGCCCCTCCTCTTCCCCTCATGAGAAGTTGTAACTGCAGTGAGGGCTCCCCTCAGTCTCCTCCAGGCTGAACAGAACAAGTGACCTCAGCCACTCCTCATATGGCTTCCCCTTAAGACCCTTCACCACCTTCATTGCCCTCCTTTGGACACTCTCCAGTAGTTTAATGCCTTTCTTACACTGCTGCACCCAGAACTGCCCCCAGCACTTGAGGTGAGGCTGCCCCCGAGCTGAGCAGAGAGGGACAATCCCCTCCCTTGTCTGGCTGCTGATGCTGTGCCTGATGCACCCCAGGACATGGGTGGCCCTCCTGGCTACCAGGGCACTGCTGACCCTTGTTCAACTTGCCATGGATCAGAGCCCCCAGGTCCCTTTCCGAGACACTGCCTTCCAGCATCTCATTCCCCAGTCTGTCTGTACATCCAGGGTTGCCCCATTCATGGGGCAGAATCTGGCACTTTCCCTTGCTGAACTTCACCTGGTTGGTGATTGCTCAGTCCTCTGATTTGTTGAGGTCTCTCTGCAGGACCTCTGCAGAGGAAGTCAGTAGCTCCTCCCAATTTAGTGTTCTCTGCAGACCAACTTACTATCCATTAAAGTCCTTTGTCCAAGTAATTCATGAAGATGTTGAAGAATTCAGGGCCTGAGATGGAGCCTGAGGAACCCCTCTGTGACAGGTCTGATGTCACTCTGGTCACTGGAACCCTTTGTGCCCAACCCATGAGCCAGTTGCTCACCCATCCCATGATGCGTTTATTCAGCTGTGTGCTGGACATTTGTCCAGGATACTGTGAGAGACAGTATTGAAAGCTTTACTGAAATCCAAAGAATTCCCTTGATCAGCTAGATGGGTTACCTTAAGGAAATTAAGTTGGACAAGCAGGACTAGGATGTGGTTTAATGAAAGATAATACTCATCTCTTTGATTCCAAAGAGTCTTGCTCTCATTAAGTAATCTGAATTTGCATAAAAGATCAGAATTTCATTGAACTTAAAACTCCATGTACTTAAGGGTTGCATCAAAATTTTAACTTCGATATCTGAGAAGAGCAGAGTGCAGAGGAGGTGTTGTAGTCATCCAATGCCTAAAAATACAAATAGAGTAAGAGAAATCCAAATTTGGCAGTGGCAGCTGCACATATTGTAAAGATGACCACATCTATCGTGACTATGGTTTCAGTATGGCAGTTAATCAGAGAAGGATTTCAGGCTTGATTTTGAGTGTGGAAGAGAGTTGGTAACTTCATTATTTTTCAAGTATGTGTTGACTCTGCTAAACCTGAAACAATTACAGAGCTATTAATCTTTGTCTCCCAGTGTCAGTAATTTGAGATGATGAGGCATCTTTAATTTGAAGAGAACTTCACTACTGTAATATGCCTATGTTGTTTTAAAATCAGTATGTAGGTGGTAGGTGAAGTGATGAATCAAGATGGATTTTAGTGACACTTTTACATTTCATTACTTTCTGAATAGAATCTGTGTTTTGGGGAAGCATTTGGGCTCAAGCCCATTGTAAGTAAGACAGCAGCCCTACTAAAGACAACTGTACTGAGGGACATCACTTGTCACTAGTCTCAACTGGGACATTGAGCCCTTGACCACTCCTGTCTGGATGCAACCATCCAGCCAATCCTCATCTACCAAACAGTGAGTTCATGAAATCTGTGTCTCTGCAATTTGGAGAGAAGGATGTGGTGGGGGCTGTGTCAAAGGCCTTGCAAAGTCCAGCATATAACACCTGCAGTACTTCCCTTGCCTTTAACTCTACTCTTATGGGGAAAAAATGGCAGAATAATTCAGGTTTGTTTGGATTCTGTTGTTCCACAGCCTCTGACTTCTTTGTCCCTAGTGATGTAGTCCATGTAGCATTCAAAGCATGACCTTGGCACTTGCTTCCTCACAGAGAGAGATTCTGTGCCATGGCCAGTAATGTAATCACACCCTCAGTAGGAGCATAGGAATAGAAAGTGAGAGAATAACATAAGAAGTGTGAGATGAATGTAACTGAAAAATCTCACTGCAGATTTCCCCCTGCCTTTGAAAGTCCTTTGGGCCTGAAATATATCTGGTACTCACAGCTGCAGGAAATTATCCTGTCCAGATTCATCCCAGAAGTCCTTTACTGCAATAAAATGGTGGTGGAGCTGGTGTTGTGTGAGAACTGGCTGGAGTATGAAGTTTTGGAGAACAACACAAGTACAGAATAAAAACTTGGTCTGTTCAGTGAATGACTTGAAGGGATTTGCTGTCTCAGCAGTAATTTCCACCAGATTGTCTGGGGCAATTCAGAATGACCTAAAGCCTCTGGCAAAATATGTGTCTCCAAACAAGGCCTGGTGTAATTGTCACTGTCATTACCATTAACTTTGGCAGAGAGCTGCAAGCTCTGTATATGAATGGAGTGAGTAGAATATATTTGTTCAAGAGGTTTCAGTGGCCAAATACCAAGTGTGGGTGACTTTGGGAGGTGGCTCATTCCCCAGTCATTTGACTGGGCAGAACTCATTGAATCAGGGTGATTAGCTGTCAGGCATGAGCTACAGCTGCCTTATGTTTTCCCTTTCTCAGTCCTTCATGAAACAGAGGTAGTGCTGATGAATGGATAGATTGACCTTAAAACTTTGTGCTGATAGCTAGCCAAATTGAGACTGGACTGAAAAAAACCCCAGCATTCCAAATTTCCATGCATTGCTCAGCCATGTCTGTGTTTTTCCAGAGAAATGTACCTTCTTCTATTCCATGGGTTATTTGTATCGTTGCAGACAACTTGTAAATTGGAAAAGCACTAAAGTGACAAAGTATGAAGCCTTTCAAAAAGAAATATGGACTTCTTTGCTTTGGTGGACAACTGTAAGAATTCCATTTGTGCATGAAGCAAATTTTTGAAGGAGCTTTCTCTTGTCGGGAAGAGTACTGTTTTCATACACCTTTAAACAAAAGAATGTGATGTGTATGTTTTAAATACCTGGTGGATTTTTTGAGGATTACCTTATGGAAATATCTTTATTATCCTTTCAATGGTGACATTTAAATATAAATTCAAAACTAGTTTCTTCCAAAAGATCTGAATTTAGACTTCCTAATTACTTAAATGAGTATGAATTGTCCAGTTATTTGGACATGTTCATGCATAGCTTGACATATTGGAAGTTTTTTAATTTTCCTGCTTGAGAACATGAATGAGGTACTCAGAAAAGCAGGATGACCTGTGGCAAGGATCTGCTGAATCATGTTGATTTGTATGTACAGAGCTCTCCAGAGCATCTCATCTGGAGCAGCTCCTGTTCTTCAAGAACAGAGAAAGATTAGTCACCGTACCACATCAGTTCTTTAGAAATATGTCATGTTCATCTTTGATCTTTGAACCCAGGGGCTTCTGACACCTCACAGGGAGATGAAGCATCCCTATGATGCAGCCAGTCAGTTATGAAGAATCTTGATGTTGTTAATATGTGAGATGATGTCAATTGACTGGCCAGCTTGTGCCTCCAGGTGAAAGGTTTTCTTGCACTTTCTTCAACACCCATCATGATGCATGTTTATACTGGTCATAAAACTGACTAGTTTCTATTGCAACCTCAAACGCAGTTCCTTGCATCTGAACTTTGAGACAACAAAACTCCACAGCCAAGTGCAGGATGTATGGTGTAATATTTCCTTGTAGTTTTCTGTCCTTTGATGTTTTTATTAGCCTTTCTTGTCCCTTTGATTGTCAGTAGCACTGGATGCTATTTTGCTTGTATTTGGCTGAGAATGAAGGTGTTCTTTAAATTATAGAGTAGCAGACTTCAGCAGAGTCCGTGCTTTCATTGGGCACAGACTGTAGCTATGCTGTAACAGCCCACAACATATCTGCTTCACCCTGAGTCTGATCTTCGTCAAATGCAATTTGAGGTCAAGCTTCACCAGAGGGAAAAAAACCTTTAGAAAACAAAAATCAAATTATTTTTTTCTTCCTCCAAAGCCTACTCTCTAGGCTTGTCCTTGGATTTATTGGTGTCATCATCCAAAGTGAAGCTTTGTCTGTATTTACAAAGATACGCAGATGTACATTTATTTAGTGGTTAGATTTTGCCAGGGACAGAATGCTGCTTTTACAGATGCCACACCACAGCAGGCATCTCAGTATGCAGCAGGTCATATGTTATTGACCTGGGCTTGTTTAGCCTGGAGAAAAAGAGGTTGAGGGGTGACATTATTGCTCTCTACATGTACTTGCAAGGAGGTTGTAACCAGTTGGATTCTGGTCTCTTCTTCAGTGCCTCCAGACCCCAGGCCCTGCTGCCTCCTGTAGTGATTCTCTCCTGTATCATTGCCATTGTGTAGCTCCCTGTCTCCCCTCCTCCCCACAGACATGGTTTTCTCCTTTGAAGTCACAGCTCTGCTGCTGTTTTGTACCAGCTGAGAGGCACTGTCTGGTGCCCATGTGCTGTTCCCAGTTCCCATGGTGCCAACAGCCAGAGACCACTGCAGGTGATGGGCTAGCAGTGCTGCTGGAACCAGCAGTGATCCAAAGGTGAGATACTGACTTGGGATAAAATGCCCATTGATGTCAGCAAAGTCAGGATCTTACTCAGAGCAAGCAGTCCAGCAGCTGAAACTGGGAAGCTCTCTTAGTATCTCTCTCTGATTTCCCTTAACACTGATATATATTTTATTTTTCATTTTATTGCCTACAAATCTCAGTCAGAACCAAGGGAAAGAGTGTCACCATACCTAAAATAGAAGTACTTTTTAATTAATGTGTAACAATGTTGTGAAACTCCCAGCCCTAGATCTTGCAAAAGCTAAAACCAGAAGTGAACACAAGAGAAAACTGACTGTAATCCCAAAGGTTAAGTTCAGTGTTTGCTGTTAAAATGAGAGGCAGACCTCCAAACTTGCTCATCTCCCCTGAACATTCTTAGGGCACGTGTTGATATCAATTGTCATTGAAAAGAGTGGGAAGGAGGCTGAGAAGTGTTGTAGTAATTGCTGTTAGTATCTGTTTCTCCAGTAGCATCAAGAAGCAAATCCAATGCAAACTTTTTTAGTCTGCCTGATGTGATACAGAAAGTAAGTATTTAGTATATATTCCACTTACCTTTCTTTTCTTAATTTTTTTCTTGCCCCTACTCTTTCAACAGGCATGCCTTTATTTTTCTTTAGATAGTCTTTACCAAGCTGAGTGTTTGATTTATATGTATTTTGTAGTACTGTTTTGTACCTTGTCACCTTTGCTGTTTGTACACTGGTACGGAATGTCTTCCAGTTACAGATTATATGAAAGGGCTGTTCTGGCCTTTCTTGTTTTCACATTTCAATTTTCTCTCTCCTTGCTTCTGTAGATGACCAAACCCCCAACAGAGCGATCCAGTCAAATGTGCCTACTGCCACAGCCATGCCAGTCAGATGGAATACCTCAAGTCAGCCTCCGACTAACAGACAGTGCTTCATGTGGGAAGGAGATGGACTTAACAGATGAAATCTCCTTTGGTAACAATGATGTGTTTTTCTCCAGGTTAGTGTTTTGGGTTTTTTGGGGTTTTTTTGTTTTGTTTTTTTTTTTTTTTTGTCTTTGTGTTTTTCTCTGTGTTTGTTTTGTACCTGCATCTCTGTCTCTGGGCGTTTTGAACGCTTAAACAGGATACTGGGGTGTAAGATAAATCAGCCTTTTCCTGTTGAATGCACACACTCCAAAGCCAGCTGTGTGCTTTGGCTTGCCTCTCCAACATAAAATTTCAAGCATGTGAAGGTAGCCTGCTTGGTGAAGGAGTGCAGGTGAACAGGTCTGCTAATAATACAATAAGGCAATAGAAATTACACCAAGCACAAGATGCAATCAAATGTGTCTCTTTTGAATAATCAAGTGTATTTGATCTGCCCAGTTTAAGTCTTAACAAATGACTGACTTTATTCTCACTCTGAAATCCAAAAAGGAAGGTGCTTTTGAAGGCTTTTCTCTTTCTGGCAAGAATGGTGCTACTGATAGTACTACTCCATTCAGACAAGAATAAAAGAGTATGTGTAGAGTGCCTATACAAGTATCTTTCTGGATTTATCTACAAGAGTTTATCAGTTTAAAGCATCTATAAAAGTATCTATCTAAAAGAGTATTTTGAATTTTGATTGCTGGCAAATTGTCTGTTAGGTGAACAGGTAATGGGCATTTTGCTTTCTTCTAAAGTCCTACTCTGCACATGAGGCTGAACCAGGGTCTTTTCATTATTCTCAGGATATTGAATTGAGTCTGCTGTTCTCTCTGCTCTTGTGTCTACTGCAGCACATGAGGGATTCAGGTTACTGTGGGAAATTGCAGTGTGCTACCGAAATACAGAATTGGGCTGATGTGGGAAATAGTCCTATTCACATGTCATGAAACAGAGCACTGCAGTGTCCCAGCATACCAACCAGGAACACAAAGCAGAGGCAGTGCTGCCAGACACGTAACGGAGTGACTTCATTGTGTAAGCAGGAGTTGTGTGCTATTCTCAGCAGCAGTGCAGACAGACAGCACTCAGTTTGCAAGACGAGTTAGCAAATTATTCACTAACACTAGATTTTGATTCACAGTAATGGTGGTGAAGCATAGATGTTGAATTTGGTTTCTAGCCTTTGGCAGGCACATGTGCTCTTTAACTCTTAGCTGTTAGCTGTGTGTTTCACTTTCCCCAAGCTTCACCAAAAATTCCTGCAGCCAGAACATATCACATTTGTTTACATGGCTTCATCAATCTAGCTGCTTTTGACTGAGATGAGTTAGAAATCAGTGATCAGAGCAGGTCAGCTGGCAAATTGGAGAAGGCAATACAGTTCTAGCAGCTAGACTAGCAGGCAGGTGGGGCTGTGGCAAAAGTTCCAGCCTCTTGTGTTGATATGCTGGAGCCTGGCAGAGAGTGTACCTGTACTCTGCTATGTGTTCCAACGTGTAAAGGGAAATGAAGTGCCCAGGGGTTGAAATAAAGAACTGCCAGGTCTCATGTCTGGTAAGGTCTGTGTGACTGATGTACTCTATGACGTACCCCAACAAACTGCTTTTCTTTTAGGAGAACAGTTCCCAAACACTGTAAGCATTTACTGTAGATAATCCTGCTTTCCTGTCAGTGTGTAATTGCTTAGAAGATTACTGTTGAAGTATGGGACAGTTGGGTCAGTGCTGGCATAGGACATTAAGCACCAAATGAAATGTGTTTGCAACTAGGCAGAAGCCTGATCTTCATGCTAAGGCCTTGAGTTGAAAGATGTCTGTGTCTCTGATTTTATGTGGGAAATTAATTAACTGTAGAAATGAATTCTCTTGTAATCCCATTTTGCTCAAGAATGCCCTAGTTTGCTGTCCTGTCACACTTCTGTACATTACCTGTTCGTGTTGAATATCTATACTGATATTTAACATAGTTTGCTTCTGGTACTTTTTTGTCAGTGATCTACCACTGCTGCTGAAGGAGGAGTAGGTAGTGTTTGCTGTTTTCTTCCCAGCTTCAGGCTGGCAGGTTGTTGTGCAGGATGGGATTGGAGAGAAAGCCTTGGACCAGAGCAAGAGCAGAGAGAGGTCTCTAGCAGCCTAACATGCTTGGGGGACAGCTGTCTGTGCAATGGGCATAGACCTTGATTCACTGGCATTAGTGCAGTGCTCTGATATATCAGGAGTGGTTTTAAACGTGCTTTTGGCAGTCTTGTGCCACTCCCATGTAATTAAGCCCACAATGAAGTATTACCTGGTGTTATTCCAGTGCAAGGCTATTATTAGAAGTTTTTACCTTTTTCAGCAGAAGAACTCTGGCATCTGACCTAGATTACAAAGTGCTTTGCAAACACACTGCTGTTCTTGTTGGGGGGTTTTGTGTCACAAGGTACTAACAATTCTAAAATAAATGTTATCATTAATTATATGTAATTACCTGATAAGTTTTAGTGAAACTACTGTATCTGCTCAGCTATGATATGATCTTTGTTAGAAAAGAATAAAGGTTGTTCTTGCAGTGATAATCATTTGCTGTTTCATGAAAATGCCTGTGGTTTGTTCCCTTTCCATGCTCAGATACCATGATATGGGTGGATTAGAAGAGGACGAAGAGCTACATAGAACAGTAAATGCAGAATTCCACCTTTAGCAGCTTCACAAGTGTAACAGTGAAGAAATAACCACACGTGCTAAGCCCCTAAGGCTCCCTCCAGCAAGGATTACAATCTTTTAATAAAATTTTCTATCAGTTTCATTTGACACTAGAGCCTTCAGGGAGAAACTAAGAGACTTCTGGTTGATTAGTGATTTTTAATACTTTTTAAAATGCCTCTTAATATCTGTCTTTGTACAGTTGTGCTTAAAATGAAGATCATCATATTAAGTAGCAACTACAGTTGTGACTGTGTCTTCTGTAACGACTTACGATTTTTTAAAAATACTGAAAGTCATGTCATGCCTCCTTACAGGTATGATATTCCTCATTCCAGGAATTTTTTGAAGGTGCTGCTGTCATCTGAAATATGCAATATATCAGTTGCAGTCAAAACATTGCAGAGCATAAAATCTGTATCACCTTCTGTTCACAATAGTTATCTTAAGAAAATGTTATATGTAAAGTTATGTTCTTTTTTTCCTGAACAAAATAGGTGGATTAACTCTATGTACCTGCAGTCTCCACTAGCACATAATATAAGTGTTATTTTGAAAATTGCCTCATTATTATAGCTGTATGCCAAGGGCAAGTTGCTAATTATGCAGCAGCAGAAAAATATACCTGTAATGCACCTCTTGAGTAAATCTAAAAAAAAGTGGAGAAAGAATGGAAGGAAGTAGGGAAGGTGCAGGAGAGGAGAGACTGGTCCTCTGAAAAAAGGATTAAAGTCTTCAGGTAGTATGCAGCCTGTTACTTCTATGAATCTCATCTCATTTTTGCAAGATTTCCTGTGCAGAACTTCAGGGCAGCCAAACCTCCAGAGCCTGGGAATGACACACATCCTATGTCCTTACCTGGATGAGAGCCACAAGACACACACAGCAGACTCAGGAGCTGGGGGAAGCAACAACTTTTGGATCCACTGGAGGGTGGGCTGGAGGGAATGGGCCACCTTGGGGCCTTACCATACCTTCAGTGAGAGGGTCTGGAGTGGGCTTGCAGCTCCGTGAAGCTGAGAGTCCCTGTTTGGGTCCCTCTTTCTTTCTCTGTCTAGAAGGAAAAAGTCTGCTCAAAAGCTCCGGTACATACATAACTGCAGTAGGAATTGGCATGATTTTGAGTATGTTTAGAGGCACTAAAACTTCAAGTAACTACTTCAAATAATGGATTCAAATGGCTTTTACTTCAGGGTTAGATAGAATAAGATTTAGATGGACACAAAGGTAGGAGGGCCTCTTGCAAGCAGTTCTCTCTTTTTGTGCTTAACTTTGTACACAAGCAAAGAGAAAAGAGAGCCTTCAGGAAGGTGGGAAAATGCTTCCTGCAGTCAAAATGTGAAGCAGGGTACTGAAGATGGTGAGCATAAATCTTGTTTGATACTGGCTCAGAGGTGCATGCTGTCTGCAGACTTTGCTTGACACTATGCTCGATCTTTCATCCTGAAAAGGTCACTGAAATATGCTTTGCTGTTGTTCATGTCTATCCTAGCACTTCTGGAGCTACATCTCTTTGCACTCCTGGGACTGTTTTAAAGAGGGATCCCTCAGTGGGAGAGCATCCTGCTGTTTGTGGTGCCGTTAGGCTCTGTGAATGAAAATATCGCAGGAGTACAGCTGAGTACCTGCCCTTGCCTAGTAGTGGTTGGGTGCTGGGGAATGGGTGCCACATACGGCAGCCAGATTTCATGAAAATTACTATGGAGTTCCTCAGCACCACAGCTTAGAGCAACCACAGCAGTTGTTCGGTTAGCCAGCCTTCTGTATTTTGTAGCCGTGTCTTTGTGTGCCAGAGATCGCAAATTCCTGTTTGTGGCTGCCGTCACAGCTGCAATGAGATTTGTCAGCACAGATATGCTGTGCTGGCTTTCTAACACGTGCAGGTTCTCAAAGAGAGATGTTGTTTGCATCAACCTTTTGTTCACTAAAGTCTTTATATCTGGCCTGTGTCCTGAAAATAAAGGGACCATATGCCTAGTAGTGTGGTAGCATTACTAAAATAAAGGGTTGGTTAATGTATCCTGCTGTGCCTTCTTCTTAATGACACTGTACTTGCACTGCTAGTTATTGAGATATGAAAACATACATATATTTGTACACTGAGAAGTTTGTGCTTACTATAAACATTTCCCCTATTTGTTGGCTTTCCTTTTAGCAGCTGCAGTTTAAAACCAAAAGGCAAGCCAAAACTTATCATTATTCTCTGGCATGTGATAAGAATTGGCCTGTTCTTGCCAGAACAAATTAAACAGGGGGGCTAGTGTTGTTTGCTTAGCTGACTATTTTTGTTTAGGTTTGGGGCTTTTTTGTTTTTGAAGTCAGTCGTGCCAGTACATTCAGTCCCCATCAAAAGTAATAATTTGCCTTACCACTGAGGAGCCTTGCTGCCAGATTTACGTAAGGGATTGCAGCCAGGCAGCAGGCAGGGCTGCCCTCCAACAGCCATGGATCCTTCAAGAAAACGATTCAGGAAAGGGGTAAAGGTCCAGAACGTTGGTAGGGAGGTGGTAAGCACAGTTGCCTTCTGCATCATTCCACGAGCAGCAGCCTCTGGCAGGCCCTGTTCTGAGACCTCAGAGAGAACATTTTATGTAAAATGTTGTTGCTTTCTGCCACTTTCTCTCTTTAGGTTGTGTTGAGTTAGTTTTTCCAAGCTGACTCATTTAACTTTGCAAGTACATTTGTCTCCACCCTCCTATGCAATCAATTCCCTTCTTTCTTGCATTGTGAGATGCTGGCAGCAGGAACTGCCTTACATAATGAGTTGTTAAGAAAAGCATTTAGTTTTCTAAAAACACAGCCACAAAGACATGTGATTTCTGTGTCTCTCCAAGGCAGGTGACTGTGAATGGCAAATCAGGGTGTGGTCTGAGTTCTTCCTGGGTTCTTCTCCCCTGTCTATAGCCCAGATGTAATAACAGTTACAGACACATGTAATTATGTAGATTTTTTCCATGCAAGTCACCTGGGTGGATTTCAGTGTATTTTTCCAAGACTTTGACCTTTCTCTTCCACCCTGCACAGGTTACTCCTTTAAATTAGGCTTTGTCTGTCACTCTATTCTAACTTTCCTTTCTAATTCTAGCCATTTTATCTTTGTGTCTTTTTGCAAGATTTACATTGCGAAAAATTATGGCTTGTGGGATGGAGAACATTTTGAATCTGATGCCCTGACTTGTGCCACAGAAGTGGAGGTTAATCTTGTAAGCAAGAAGAATCATATATGAAACAAAGATCTGGTGACTGTTCGAGGTAGATGACACATATGCACTTTAATTGTCATAATGTGCATATGGAAACAAAACTTCTTCTTTCAGTCCATGAGCCAAGTATGTTAGCTTTTCCTGTTTCCTGGGACAGCATCCAGCAGCCTTAGAAATCAGAAAGGGACTACAATAAATTCACAGTAATTGAGTAACAAAGCTGGAAAAAAATTACTCCATTTCTGTACCTCAGGCATTGCTCTCTCAGCTAGAAGGATTCTTTGTTTTGTTATCTGCTTTTACTGCGAGGAGGAGGTCCCTACATCTCATTAAGCTGATGGCTTTCTGATACCAGCTGAGTCACATAATAGATTTGCTGAAGAAATAAAGGACAAACATCTGTATGATTTTTAAGTAATTTTTAAGCAAAAGGATATGTGACCTCTTACTGGAGAGCATACAGTGAATAATGAGTTCAAGCTAACCTTGGAAATCTTTGTGCTTTTAATATTCATGTGTATATAGACCAAAACATCCATCTCTAACCTGTGTTTCAAGCAAGTAGGGAAGAAGCAAAGCCTCTGCACTGTGACTTGACTTATTTTTACTTCAATAAGTAAGTAGTTCCCCCTCCTGTAACTTCCTTAGGCTGCCTGCTGAAATGCTTGGTCCATTGTTCAGATGGGGAGGTTCAGCACAGAGTGCTTTGTTTCCGTTAGCTTTGCAGAGCCAGCAGTTTTCTGCCACCTGAGGCTGTGAGGTATTCCTTCCCCTGTGGCTCTCCAGAGGGGACCTGGGCCTATGTGCTGCAGGCAGTCCCCACAGGAAGATCAGCAGGAAGAGGTCACTGGGTTCTCAGTCAGGTTTGTTTGCTGCTGCAGTTTCCCGGTTCAGCTGGGAGAGCTGTGCGTTTGGACGTTGTGTTCAGCACGTTGCAGTGTAGGCTGCTGGGTTCAGCTGTGACTTCCTATGACACATGTGTGTATTTTTATTCCAAGTGGTCAGCTGGCTGTCTAATAAGAGGCTGTGCATGGCACAGCAGAGTTGTCACTCGCTGCTCCTGTCACTTTGCTTGCATCAGTTTGGCTCTGAGTTGTTCCAGGGTTGTAAAATCCTTCTCTTTCATGGTCAGTGGCCATGAGAGATTTCCTCTCATTTTATCTGTTGTGAGGAGTATGATCCTAAGCTGACTGCTTATCTACAAATTGCACTTCTCACACTGGCTCAGTGCCTTCTTCCTGGCTGGAGAAGGTTGCAGTTAGGAAGTGTGAAAATGGTTCTGTTCCTGTACAAAAGCTTTTCTTTTCATTATGCACCTGCTAAAATAGTGTGTTCTAGGGATGCCTGCAAAGAGAGGCCACTCCGTAGTTGCAAAGAAAAACTAAAAGCTGCTTGGTTGTTAAATGACTTCCAGTTGTTAAGGCTTTGACAGGACTCCTGGAAACAAAAGATTCCACCACCAGTTCCTCAGGTTCTTTCACAGTGTCAAGCTCTGTGCATTCAGAAAGTTTGAATCACATAGGGAGGGATTAATATCTAATAAAATAACAGTTTTATTTTTCTTCATTATGGTTAGGAACTATCTAGCCACTATAAAATAATTGGGAGCACTACTAACACTACATCATACTTTATAACATTCATAGATGTTTGCTTGAAAAAAACCCACCCTGAAACTTCAGAAAGTGTCAAATTGGGGAAAAAAAAAAAAAAAAAGCAAGTGACCACTGTTCTAACAGAGCTATTATTGAGCATCACAGAAAAAAAGTTTCCTCTGAAATCTTGTTAGGTTTTGCTGGATATATGCTTCTTGAGTAGAAAAATATGTTTTTTTCCCAAGACTCTAGAGTTGTTTGGGAAGCTGGAAACTTAAAGACCTTATCCATGTTGTTCTGAATGTTGCTGATCACGAACTTGTATGCTGAACTTGTTTTCCTGCAGTATCCACTTGTGCCACTCCTGACAGGAATGTCCTGCAGCGGGAGAGAAGCTTGTTTGCGCAGCCTGGACACGTACAGAGCAGCTGGACTCAAAACTGATGTTGCAAATGAGGGGCACAGCAGTGAGCTGTGCTGATTAAGCCCAGTATTGCTCTATCTGGCTGTGCATAAACAACCATTTGTTGTTTCTTGCTGTACACACGGCTCTTGCGACCGGGATAGCTGCTGATGTGACGGTAAAGAGAAGCAGGAAGGGCCTTTGTATGGGTTCCACAGAGATGTTTATTCCAGCCACGCATGCAGGCAGTCCAGCGTCAAAGGCAAGGCTCATGGGAAGGGTTCAGGTTTAAGTATATGGGTGCTGGGGGCTGGGAGAGCATCAGGGACCAATTATCAGAGGGCATCGGGCTGCAAAGGTGGGGTTGGGGTATGTGAGCCAATAGGGAATTTGGGAAGGAGTGATTGAGGGACACAGTGGTGGAGAGGGGATTAACAGGGCAGATTGAGGGAGCAGAACAGGGATACATTGGCGTAACAGAATTGGGTATCCTGTGAGAGAAACCTCTTATGTCTCTTTAACATAGGCAAAGCCTCTCCACACACTTCTGGGGACAGGAAGAAGCCCCAAGCCTGACCTGAGAGGGCCATGTTCTGCAGTCAGATTTTAATGGATCTAGTTGCTTTTTAGCAGGATCAGAGTTGCCTTTTAGCAGAATCTGCCTTGCTTCTGTAGCAGATGCCATCTTGCAGCTCTAGGCAGAGAGCTGTAGTTATTCTCACCCAGCTCACTCTTGTTCTAGTACCTCCTAGCCAGAGTCAATCTCTCCTGCCGAGTCATCTTTTTCCCACCAGCTCTCCTGGGAGCCAGGCCGGCCGCTGGGGCACTAGTGCAAAAGGAGGACTCCTTTCAGTCACTTCATCAGCTGGAGAAGTGCAGCTATTCCTGGAGGGTTGTTTCTGGAGGGTGACTCTGCCAGACTGCCTCCCTTGCCAACACGGACAGCAGTTTATCTTTCAGTGGAGTAAAAAGCCACGTGCAGCCAACGTGGACGATGTGAGCCTGTTCCTCTGCTGTCCTCAGCCCCTTCTCATGTCCTTGTTTTTTGTGTGAACTACAAGCATGTCACTTGAAGGCGCTTTAGGAAATAGGGGACATGAAGGGTGCAGAGGCATGGTCTTCCAAGGATAGTAATTTTGTAGAGGATTGGAAGGATGTTTTTGGAAGATGAGAAACTGTAAAAACAGTAATATATTTGGTAGGTAATATAAATCATAGAGGGAACACCAGGGACTCATTTAAATTTTTTTAAAGCTTTTTTGCTAACAAATGAATGCTTGCTCTTCATTGTTTTCAATGACATTTTCGCTGGTCTGAAACAGCTGGATTTTTAAAAAGCTTTGGTCCAGACAGTTTTATAGAAATAACAATTTAGTGTTTTAAAGCAATAACAATTTAGAGGAGTGGGATAAATTTCATCAGGCACTAAAATTTAGGAATTTTATTAGATTAGCAGAGCTTTGGAGAAAGCCTGCTTTGAAAATAATTTTTACCAGACTGGACTCCTGCTTGTTTGCTTGCTCTCCCATGCTCTGGCACTTGAACTAACTGATGCGAATGAAGAACCTAGTGACCTTGTCACTCAGCATGCTTTACCCTATTCCCACAGCAGATTAGCTACCACACCATTCAATACTTGTTGCTTTCCCAGGAAACCCTTTAGGAACCTACTCCCAATCCTCCCTCTTCTCCGGGATGGAGGCCAAGAAATAATTTTTGGGCTATCCCATGGGGTGAGAGTCCTTTGGAACAAGTTAAAGCAGGGGACAAGCGGGTGTGGCAGTACTTGCAGAGGACACTGCTCTTTAATGAAGGGAAGCCACAGCAGCAAATCCAGGTCTCCAGGGAGCATGCAGTGTCCCTTGCAATGGGAAATGAACTTCTGTGCTTATCTCTTGGATGAGATCGGGAGTGCTGAGAACCTGAAGCTCTGAGAAGCTTTCAGTTTTGTCCATGCAAGTTTAAAGAACAGTTCTGGAATATGTTTTCTCCTTAACAGATTTTAACTAGCTTAAAAGGTTTGAAAGGTAATTTGGCATCTAAAACCAGTATATTCTTCACAGATATGCCAACAACGCTTGTATTTCTATGTCAGTGCAAAAAATAAAAGGGGCAAAATGAAGTCAGCTGAGTGCAACCTGCTTCTCTTTTGGACAAGAGGAGTATCAGTTATGAAAATAAGTAAGAAAATTCTGCAAATTCCGTCTAGGCAGTTTACATAAGGCTTGGTGTTCCTAAACAGAGACAACTGTAATTTGTAAGAATATTAAAAATGTACTATCAGTATTGATTAATCACATCAGTAGTTAATTATTCTCACCACTTTAAAATGTCTTCATTTCTAGGCATAATTTGCCTATATTTGACTTCCAGCCATTGAGTCTTGGTCAGTTTGTGGGAGCTGGATTAAGTATTAATGTTTCCTGCATGCATAAATGTTTTTCTTTGAAAAGTACTAAATGTATGGATTTAGGGTTTTTGTACGCCCTTCATGGGTTATCTCTTAGCACTCTTCAGTTTTTCACAACTGGCTTGGGAATGTGAATTCCCAAACTGATCAAAGTTTTTTGTTGCAACCAACCCGGTAGGAAATACAGATATAATACACATTTCCATGTAATACCTATGTTGATGTCTTTGAGGATGATAATTTCTTCAGCCACGCAGTCACTCAGGGCTTGTACCCTGTTGTACCCCCATCTTGCACATAGTTCCCAGATTCTTCTCTTACGTGGTCATACTGAAAGTTTTAATGCGTCTTGCA
Source organism: Certhia americana (assembly GCA_018697195.1). Classification (NCBI taxonomy): domain Eukaryota; kingdom Metazoa; phylum Chordata; class Aves; order Passeriformes; family Certhiidae; genus Certhia; species Certhia americana. Next base: position 14,257,862 of record CM031860.1, read on the forward strand.
CACAACATGCAAAAATAACCACCAATATAATTTTACATTTACTTACAAATCATTGAAACATCGTCAAGTGAAACAGGTCTGAGAACCAGCTTTGCAAAGTCACCGTTACTACTTATAAACCTTTCTGAGGATTCCCCTTTCACTAAATTACATTTTTAACATATTAGTTGGTCCTTCTTCCTGTTTGTGCCCTTCTGGCAGGGTTCTTTTTAATTGTCTGTCTGCTTTGTTTGGACTTGAAGTGCCACAGTCTCCTAGTACAGTTTCTGTTTACATGTGACTTGTTTATTTTATCTGTGCACACAAGTCTTCTGGCCTGCAGGAGATTTTTCAGGGTATTTATAATTTATAATGGCAGATATTCATATGCATAGATACTTTAAAGAGGAAAATGGGTCTATTAATATGTGTACATAAATAATGGAATTTTAAATTTTGTATTGGTAGTATTTTGAAAAGCACATTCTGTAATTTTCAGTCTGAGGATATCTTTACTTTGTATTTCGTATTTCTGCCACAGGGAAAATATTACATAACTTAATAAACATTGTGGGAATAAATTGATGGTATTGTGTAGCATCCTAAAAGCCCTCAGACCAGGCAAGATTGAATTTTTTTCTTTTTGTTTTTATTTTTGAATAGTATCTGATTTGTGTATGACTGTGCAGTGAAGCAAAGGATAACTGCTTTCAGGAGGCAGAGACAATCACATCCTCATAAAATCCATTATTTAGATCACATATCTTGTACCCTCTGGTGCTGCTCACAGATCCTCTTGTCTTGTTACTTTATATGCTGAGAAAATTACTTGGTGTGCAGCAAAGTATGAAAAGGAAAGGAAGAGGATAAAGCACTTCTGTAATGATGATTGACAGGAGACTTCCTTTCCAAATGTGCAGTTGTTCTTTAAACTTTGATGGAGAAAAGTGATTATACATATTTAGTTCCAGCCAGTGCTTTCTTTTCCTTTGTTGAAACTCAGTAAGAAATTTACAAATCAAATAGTTTGAACACAGGTGTTGCCTTGGTATAGGTGCTGAAGTGTGGTGTGTGTTGGTATTTCAAGGGACTTGATAATTTTTATTGTTATTTGCTGTCTGTTTTCCTGAAGTGTTTACAATATGCTAGGGAGCATACAGTCAATGGAGAGGATGCTGTGCCTGTCCTGAGAGAGGGTTTTTCCTCACCCTTTGTTTCTATTGTTGGTGGTACCATAAAGGGCTTCTGTGGTGCATTGTTGCTGCCAACAGATGAGTTTGGCCTTACTGAGTAATGGAAATGCAAGAACTATATGAAACTTGCACAAGAGGTTTTGTCTTCTTTGTTTAACATGGGAAAACAAATTCAACAAGTGCAAGCAAATCCAAAACAAAATGTTGTATAATCCCAGGTTCTATGTGTGATAGCCCAGCTTGAGTTATGTAAGTTAAAAAAACGCATAAGAGGGCAAGGGGAGGGTAGGAATTTCTGCCTCTGACAAATAGCAAGTTGGTTTTAGCATCAACATCTGTGTGAAGGAAGTGGAATTGTTTAGAGATAAGACTTCAGCTTTCTGGCAGCTTTTGTCTGCCTGCTTTGTGCCACAAATAAATCACTTGTGGTCCCTACCCATGAACAGGGGAGGTGCAGAATTAAGATTTGTGTTCTTGTTTATCAGCTGAGAGATTCAAAGGCCCATTGAGATGGTGTGAACTGAAATAAGGCGATGTGCATCCTGGCCTACCACTCATACCAATGGCTGGCCACAGTCCTCGAAAGGATTTTAAAAATTTCACTCTTGACATTTCTCCATATTAAAATCTTCTGTTGAAGTGTCTGCACCTGCTCTCAAAATAGTTAAAACTTTGGGGAGCCAGCAGTGCTAGCAACCAGCTAGCATTTTTTCAGCTTTGGTCACCTTTCTTTCAATGGTTGCTGAAGTTGTGTGCCGGTGGGTGCAGGGGAACATGAGCTCCTGTACCTCTTCTTAGTTGTAGTGGTTTTGGCAATGTTAAAAAGAGATGTATGAGGATGCAAAGGAGAAAACTGACACCCATTGAGGGGACTGTAAAAGAAGAGGACAGAAACAAAAGGTGGATCCGAAGGTGTTGAGGACACGGGGAGCCTGCAGCCTTACTGTTGGTATCTGGTTGACTAGCATGGTGCCACCAGCTAACCTTCTTCACTGATGCTAGTCCATAAATTAATCTTTCTGGTTATTAACAGCATCTCTTTCTGTTAATGAATTCTTTGTCAAAGAGCTTAGTACTTTTAAGCTTATTTATATTTTTAAGCAAGTTCCATGGAAGTTATGACAGAATAGCTAGTGTATAAATTCATAGTACAGCAGCTATTTGAGTTATTCCACTTCTGTTTATTCAGCAAGCTGCTCTGGAGAACCCTGACTCCTTGCCCGGGTAGATGGATCCTTAGTTAGATGTGGAAAATTAATTTTTTTTAATGGCATCCTGATGGTAACACTCAGTTTATAGAAGTGTAATAAACTATGATTAATTGTGTGTGTATAAAAAAAGACTGCCAGGAAAAGTCAATTTGATTTATTGTCAAACTGTGAAACTATACAAGGTATGAGGTGCTTTTGGTTTATACTGAAGTAGTTTTGTGTATCAGAGTAAAATCTTTCTCTCATAGTTTTAGTTACTTATGAGCACATATGGTGTATTTAATTTAACAGGAAGTCATCAAGATACTCATTTAATTGCCATGGATAAAAGCAGCCCAGATCCACGATGGCAGAGTGCTTCATCAGCATTGCTGACTTTCCCAAAAAGGGGCCCTGTGCTGTGACTGTCACAGCAGAACAGGCTTGTGCTGAGGTAATGGGCAAAAGCATTACTAATGCCCTTCTTCCAGTCAGCCAGCTGACAGGAGCAGATATTAAACAGTTCAGGGTACTGAAGCGAAGCCACATCTCAATTGACCCCTCTGTCTCTACTCCATGCCACTGCTTTCTGAGGCTGCAGCTGCCCGCTGCTCTTGATTTCAACAGGAAAAAGCCCCTGCCTCCTGCTGACAAAGGTCAGGGTCTGTTGGGCATCCCTGTGACGTCTGATACCCTCTGCTAACCTGGGAGTGTTGGCTGCTTCTCCGGAAGGCTTATGTGGCTCATGTTTAGTTTGCATGACCTGCATCTCTATGGAAGTGTTATTACAAACATACAGGTACTAAGCTTCTGCCATAGCTTTCTCCCAAGCCAGCACTAATCCTCACTAGGGTTGAATGGGGTGGTGCCTCCAATATTGACTGGAATTTTTGAAGATGGACGTGTGCCATTATGTTTGTACCACCTGAGGTGTTGAAAGGACACTCTTAGGCCCCTTTATCAGATTAGAACCATCCCCTTCCCCATCACACAAAGTATGCAGTGTCATAACGTTGTTCACAGGTAGGGCAGCAGCACGAGTGTTTCTGTCCCATGCTGGGGAAAATGGAAAGCAATTCCTCAGGTCTTCTGGGCAGAGGAGCTGCGAAGGTGAAAAGTAAAACACTGGGTATGCTCCTTCAGTAGCCATTAAACGTTTCAGTGCAAGACCTTAGCGATTTTGTGCTGCTCATTTTCCAAGGCTGCTATGTTCTGCTAAGTGACACACCCCCCCTTGTGTGCGGTTCTTTTGCTACCGCTCTTCCAGCCCCGAACTTTTACCCAGTAGAATGGTGTGATTTGTTGTTTCAGAGCAGTGTTTGGTCAGCAGTCACAGATGTAGAAGCAGAAGTGCTTGATAATAGCCCACTGGGAACATGAGTTCGGTTCTGCAGTGGTCTCTTCAGATATTAAGGGAAGAAGAGCTCTCTTGGAAGTGGGTCAGAATTGGGTGGCCAACTACAGCAGAAACCTTTCAAACCGCGGTAGTATCTACTGCGACACGAAGGGATCAAGTTCAAAGGTTGTGCCAGCCCTCCTGGACACCGATCCATGGTAAAGGTGTGTGAGGGCAGAGCCAGAGCAGCCCCGCGAGGGTGTCGTGGAGCTTTGCGGGTCTGGGTGCCCTTCCCGGAGCGGAGCCGGCGTCGGGGAGGAGGGAGCTGCGGAGAGACTGTATTGCACCCTGGGCGAGTTCAGGAAGAAGGGCGGTGGGTTACAGTTACTGAAAGGAATACAGAGGACCTTGTGGAGTCTTTCTGCTGAAAGAAGCCATTAGCCCTCAGCCTGTGGCATCTTTTGCAGGCCCAGAACCAAGCGGACAGCAGAAGCCGCCTTTGGTTAACCGGTGCCTGCCGAGCCCAGTGGGGCGAGCAGGGACAGGGGCCGAGGCGGTGTCGCAGCCGGGGGGCCGGGCCGTGTCTCTCGGCGCTGGGGCGGGCCGCCGCCAGCCGCCAACCCGGGCCCGGCGGCCCCTTCGCCCCTCCCCGGGGCCGGGCGCTCCCCGCGGCGAGGTGCTGGCGGCGCTGCGGGCGCGCTGAGAGGCGCGGCGGGCAGCCGGGCGGGCAGCGGCTCCATGGCCAGCATGGCGTGCGAGGTGATGCCCCTGCAGAGGTACGTGTCCAGCCGGGACCCAGCGCGGGGCTTCTGCCGGGCTGTCCGGCACGGGACAGCAGGGACTCGGACCGCGCCTGCCAGCGGGGATGCCCGCTCGGGGGTGGGATACCCGCTCCGGCGCCGGGGCAGTGCAACAAGTGGGGCTATTAGTGGGTTTCCGGGGCTGGCGTATCTCTGGCGGAGAGGGGGATTCGGTTCAGCACCCCGAAATCCACACAGCGCTCTCAGGGAGCAGCTCTCAGGTGTACAGGGACCCCGGCCATCCCCGGGTCTCCGCCGGCTCTGTACGGCCGGGCAGACCCGATCCCCAGCAGCGGGGCTGTACTGCGGTACGGGAGCGCGGCCGGGCTGCCCCTGCGCACAGCCCACCTCCGGCTGGCAGCTCACACACCCAGCCTGCCGCAGAATGGGCCAGAGGGTTCGTTTTCGGAGGAACAGAGCTGGGTGTTTCCAGGGTGCCGACGCACACCTCACTTCAGCACCAGCTGTGAGCGAGTATACCTGTGCTGGCATGTGCTCCCACCACGCTATGGCAGGGACAGCTGCAGTCAAGCTTCTGAAATGGCAGGGCACAGACCCCCGCTGCGGGGAGGAGTGTACACAGCCCTTCCACTGGGTCATCAAATGCTTATTTTGATTTTTACCGTTCTTCCAGTTCTCAAAATTAAGCCGTCCATACCTCCCCTAGTAGTATTTGAGTGTCCTGAATATCAATCTTTCTGTAATCTACGAAACAGTAAATAAAAAATTTGCTGTGCTATTTCAGCACTGTGTTGTGGTGCTGTTTCAGCAGAAGCTGCAGGGTTGCTGCTTACTTGAACACAGTAAAATAGTAACTGAAATTGCTGCCCAAACTGTTATTGTCTTGATAAAGTGCAGGGTCCTCTGCAGGTAGATGTGGAGAAAGTCTCTTTGGCACTATTGCAGTCATGGCGTTCCATGTTGATGACTGCAGAGAAACAGAAATATGGTTTGAACATCTTAAAGAAGTGGTCGTGGTGCATCATTTCTATTTGAAGGACTAATCTCACATAATATTTTTAACCTTTCTGTGTTCCCAAGGGTCTGTCTGTCCTAGCAGTGGTCAGAACAAGTGGTTGTTATTATGCTCTTGACTCTTCACCCCAGGGGAAGATAGGTTTCACAGGCTGGCTCTAATTAGACTCTTTGTTGTTACAAGCACTAAGTCTCAGTCAGTTAGAGATGCAGTCAGCACTTCAAAAATGAGGCATTTTCTTCAAACTCCATTAAGCTGTAAGCATGGTAAGGAATTGTTTCAAGTATTTCTGTTAAAATAATTTGTGAAATTATAGCTCCTTTTCAATCTCCTTGTTCTATTTTTAGGCTGTGTGTACTGTACTTCTTAGCATATTGGTTTTTTTGGCACAGATTGCCAGATCCCTTTACAGTGGCATTCTCCAGGTTGCACCTTTACTCTCCTGTTCTTCCCTCCCTCGGGGCAGAGTTTCGCTGGCTTTGAACAATTTTTGTCAGCTTCAGGAAAGCTGATGCCTCTAGTATTGGTTAGTACCAGAGTGGATAGCACTATGTTTGTGATTGCTGTGGGGTGGATAGGCTGATGTTGCTGTTTCAGCTGAGGGCATGGACAAATTGCAGTGCATGGTTCCTGTTACTGGGTTTAAGAGTAGCAGCACTCTTCAGGTTCTGTAATTTAGTACACTTGCCAAGCTGAAAGAATCTGTCATTCCCTCTGAAGAAAGGGTGTGAGCTGCCTGCTGTAATCACACTTGGTTCCCTTCCTGGGTGAGTGAACTTGCTCCTGCCCATCTCCTGCAGGTGCCCTGCTCCATGCTCTCTTTGGGGCCACAAGGCTGGCCATGCTGTGCCTGCCATGGAAAACCTCCTGTGCTGAAGAAGTACAAATGTGTAGCTGGTGTGTAAAACTTGGGAGAGGGAGAAGGACTCTGTGTCTACCAAGATATGTGTGAGCTGAGAGTCTGTCTTCCAGAAAATCATATAAAGTGCTTGCATAGAGCCATATGGACTATATGGTATCATCCCATGTATAGGTATTTGTGGAACAGCATGTGATGGAGTATGGTGTCCTGCTGTGAAGGCGTGACATTGAGGATATCAGGGTTGTGTTTCATTGCATGGAAAGAGGTGGAAGGCCAAATGTGTTGAATCCTCACTGCAGTAGGTTCTATATTGCCCAAGCACTGTGTATGTCACATGGATTGCATTACTGATTTTGCAGCAAGTTATCCACCAGTAATTGTCTGTTCTCTTGCTATTAGGCTACCATCTTTTCAGAGTAGCATTAACTTACTTTGGTATCCCAGCTTCCTAGTTAGAGTGTTACCAAAATGCTGTTAATGCATGTTTTCATTCATGTGTTCTAGCTCACTCTGTTGCAGGTTTAACAACATCTGTACAAAGCTGAAGCCTGTGGCTGCCTTTCCAGTCATATCTACCAGTTTCTGTAGGAGATAAAGGCAGGGACACACTTGGGCCTTGTTTCTGATCAGTGGCCTCTATTGCTTAACAAGTCAAGGTAGTGGAAGAGTGAAGCCATCACAAATATTTTTAGCAAGTGCATCTGAAAGCAGTAGGGAATGTGACTGATCTGTTTCTAACTTGTACATCAGCAGTTGTCTAGATGGGCAATCTCAGAGTTACCAGGATTGTTTGATTTACCTTACTGGTTGGTTTGCTTGGAATCTTTCACAAATACCCAGCAGTTTAGCCCAAGAACACTGCAGTATTCCACCACCCTTTTTTAAAATTTTTATCTGGGTGGGGTGGCTGCTGTGTTCTCTTTATCACATTTATGAACATTTTTGTCTGTAAAGTTGTACTGTAAATAAGTCTGATCTTTTGGACTTTGCTATCACTTTCTTTCCAAGCTACTGGGAGTGCTTGACAAGCCCTAATGAAGTATATTCTGGAATATGAATGTGAAGTATGCTCTCTGAGGGTGGAGAGAACTTGAATCTAGTTTTTTCTTTGTTTGCTTTGGATTTGGGTGGGTTGTTTTCTGGTGGAAGAATGAAGAGAAATTCAAACCTGTGGCTCTCATCTTCCTCAAGTCATAGCTTGTTAGAAAATGCTATGTAAATTTTCTGTCTTTCAAGCTCAGATTTGACCCATGGCTGAGCACCCTGTCTTGTCACAGCTGTGACATAGTTAGTGTAGGAGCCTGTGGAAGCTCTTCCTCAGTATGATTGGGGGTGGAAGGCTCTGACTAAAAGAGGAAATTGGTGTGGAAATTTTCTTTGGTGTTTGTCTCTGGGGTGTCCGCCTGATTAAGCAAGAAAATATTAATATTTGTCTAAAAACTGGCCTCTTAGATACCTTTATTTGAAGTGTGCAAGCTTTTAACAAACAATCCTGAAACAGAAATCACTGGTTACCTAGTAACAGTTCTTCACCATTATAATGCAACAGGTATGTGTGTGTTATGCAACTTCACTGTTAAATTCTGAGAAGAGGTGAGACTTTGGCTGGTACATTCATTCCACCTCTTTCTGAGCCATTTTCTGGTTTTATCCTAGTGAGGACTAATGCCAAACCACAAGTAAAAGAAAAGACACCATCTTTCATAATAAGACTCAACTAGCTTAAGGAGTAGCAAAAAGTGAGCTGTTTAACATTGACGTCATTTTATAAAAGATAAACATATTTGCAAGTTAGGAGGATAGTAAGCAGAAAATAATTACACAAAATTATGCTGTTAAGGGCTCCAGGATATTCAGGTATGTTAATATAAATGGAAAATCTGCCTCTTGCTCACAGTGGCACTTAATCAGCGAGAAGTTCTGCTCACTTCAGCTTGCCATGGGATAGCCTATACTTCCCTGATGTTGCTTTGAAGTAGGAGGAGGCATGCAAAAAGCCTTCAGTATACTTCTTTTCCTATTCAGGTAATATGCTTCAATCTCAGTGCCCCCCTCACACACAGCCTGCACAGTTATGCCCATGGATAGATGCCTGTACGGTGTAATTTAGTTGGGAGATCTTCAGGAAAAACACGCTGAAGAAACAGCTTTGAGGAAGATGATGGGATCCTTTGGAGTATAATATTTAAACCAATTCACCTGCACCCAAATAATTTGACATATTTTGCATAGTATTATATTTTTGCAGAGTATGTGAGTTCAGAGTAAAGAAGCTGGGTTGTCAGCCTTCAGTTTTGACATGTTGCTCGTTTGCTGAGTAGCTTACTTAAGTTTCAGTGGTGTGCATGGTTAGAAGCACAACTGTTGTGAAGACTGGAGATAAATATCCGAAACAACATGTTATGGTTTTGACTTATTAAAGATACTCTTTAGGGAAAATGGAAATGTTGGCATGGAAATAACTCTCACAGGAAAATAGCTGTTAAGCATTTGTTTTTTAAACAGTGCATATATGGCATTTCCTCCTCCCCCTCTGTTTAAAGCTATAGAGCAAGGGTGTCATTGCTCAAGAATTGAGGGTAGGTCCTGACTTTAATGATGACTATTGTATCACCCCAGTGTTATGATGTCAGATTAAATTTATGGTTAGTCTTGCATCAAGGATGGTATTATTCTTTCTTATTTTGCATAATGTACCTCAGCATTTATTTGAAGGAAGTTTATTTTGAAGGATTTATTTGAAGGCAAAAGCTTGTGTTGCCTGCTATTTCTTATTTGCAAAAACATTGCCTTTTACCCACTGCTGTGAAGCACAGGCTATGAGTAAATAGCTCTATTGAGAAAATAAGCATGCAATAAATTTTCATGAGCTGTTTCAATCTTGCATTTTTTGCAACATTGAAATTACTTTTATGAGGAAATGACTTGGGTGGGTGAAGAAGTGCTGAAAAATTTGTGAATAAGATGAGACCTTGAGCAAAAAGCACTACTGTGGCCTCAAAATCAGTTTCCTTGAAGCTGTTTTTAGTATTGTTGGCATTGAATGTCATAATAAGTAAATAAACAATATTGTTAAAATCCTCAGTAGCTGCAAAAATTGTATGCCTTTTTAATCCAAGGAGCCATAGTTGTTCTGAGTGATGAGAAGAAAACAAGGGGGAGATAAGTTTGAAGCCTTAAGAACCCAAACTTAGCCTTTCTTCTCCTCCCTCTAAACCTGCATTAACTTTTGATATCATTTGTAATTTGATGTCACTGAATTTTTCATAGTCTTTTTGTTTGGTTGCATTAAAAATAAAAGCAGCTATTGCTTTGCATTGAAGAAGTATTCTCGCTAAAAAACAACTACATTTCTTCTGAAGTCGAGAATTTCTGTGGTGGAATAGAAAGTGAGCCATTCCCTTATCTAACATTTGAGGTCAGAACAAACAGAGCCTCTGGCAGGGCATTAGGAGAGCATGACCTTGGCTGAGCAGCAAGACCCTGCCAGTGTCTAGGCCCTTCATCTCCAGTGCAAAATGTTGACCCATGAGTCAAAGTACATTTTCATAATTGTAAAAAAAACCCAATCCAACCAAAAAACCCCAAAGCCAAAATCCAGTGTTTGTTTTGTTTTGTTTTTTTTTTTTTTTAATTTCATCAACTAAATGTCTCATTTAAGTTTTGAAAAGAGATGTGGAGTAGGAAAGCAGCAGTCGCTTTGTAACGGATGTTCCAGTGCCAGGAAGCTAAGGCAGAAGAGGTGCCGCTGATTAAGTGGAAATAAAACAAGAAGGAAGGCCCCTGAGTAAATAAATTGGGAACTTATCATCTAAATGGGTGTTCTACAACAGGCTCAGCAGCTCCCTTTTTCTGCCTGAAGGGCAAGATGATTTAAAAGTTGGACTTCATCTGAGAGGTCTTCTTCACCCTCAAACGTTTCTATGATTCTGTGAGAGGTCAGAAAAAAAAGGAACCATGATTGCCTATTTAAGAATCTGAATGTAACATTGCCTGTAACATTCCTATTGCAAAAGAGGGAGGCAAAAAAAGGATAACTCTCCTTCTGTAATGGAAACTCATCGTTAAACAATTGGACTTCACTCGGGCTTTCCTATTTCCTTCTTCAGGGACAAAAAGGATGTGCCTGAAAATCCTAAGATGTGCTGAAACTAACTAGTGTAACTTTAGGTGTGACAAACTCTGTATTAGCTCAGTGGTGGTCACAAACATATAATATTACTTCTTTACCTGTGAAATAGACAGAACAAGTTTGTTTTGCTATGGATTTTAAAGTTTGTTTGGTTTTTTTTTTTTTTAGTAGGGCTTGTATTTGTTTTAGTTTTTAGCAAGAAGGAAGTTGTCAGGTAATCTCCCAAGTATTTCATGGAAGTAATTTCTGTTTAATCCCTGGATTTAGGGGAACTATTTATGTGCTTGAGAGGAAAGAGACTGCTGTATTTTGCACTCACCTGCTTGTCCAGGTAATTAGTGATAGTTGAATAAATAACTGGAGTTTTTTAAAAGCTGTTTGTGTCCTTCTGGACACAAAGCATATGTAAATCTGGACAAAACTTTGAGGATAAAAAAATACCAAACCCCCAAAAAAGAAAAAAAAACCCACAAAAAAACCAAACCAGAAAACAAAACCAAAATTTAGTTTGCTAATAAGCCTATTTGTCTAATGGATAAGTTCTTTGCTGGGCAAGGTAGAAATTTGGAATATTTTTATGGTTTTCTCAAAAGTCTGGATTTCGTACTAGTTAGCTTGGAGGTCTTCATCCCAGATTCAGCTACTACTTATTTGCTGCACATGTAAAACTATGAACCACTGTTGAGTAAGAGAGGTTTTTCACAGCTCCAATTATTACCAAAAATGTGAAATCTTGAAACTTGGATGATCTAAATGAAACTGGTATGTATAAATGTTTCTGACTTCTGTAAAAGCTTCTTTCTCATCCTTTTCCAGCTAATGGGCTTAAAATACTTGATTCTCCTCAGTTTCTTTGTATGGGTGGATAAATTTCTTTATAGTTAGAAAACTTGCTTGAACTTAAGAAGCATCCCGTTGCACTTGCTGTGGAAGAAAGGGAACGAAATGCAAGACGGTTCAGAGTCCCTGCTGAATACTACCTTTCCATCTGCTCTATCAAAACAAATATTGGGAGCATAAATGTAAAAGATTATTTGGACTTTCTCAGTATGATTGTGCTGCTTTGATTTGGAAGTTAATTGCAAACCTTGAAATAAGGAAGGGTGTTTATGATGGAAAAGAAAGCATGTTTGGCGTGGCTTCAGCAACTGCCACTTGTACATAAAGCAGCATTTGGTGGTGTCATTTGAAGTTGCATTAATGCACAGTAATCTTGATGGCACTGTGAACTTTCATTTATGTGAGGAAAGATTTTTTTTGTTTTCTGTCTACTACTTGGACTTGTTTGCAGTGAGATTACAAGTACAGCTATTAATGCAGTGAACTGAACATAGCAAAAAACTTTACTAACAACTTTGTGGGTTTAAAGTGTTTCCTTTACACTTAAATAAAATATATTCTGTAAGTGCCAAATAAAGTGATAGCATGCAGGCTGTGGGACTGCGTGCCATCAGGGGATGGAGCCTAACCTGGCAGAGGTTCCTACCCATGTTTTTGTTGCAGATTGTCTTCAGGGAAGGCAGTAATGGGTGTTTCTGTGTTTCCATCAACTTTTTCTAGGCAATCTCAATGCTGTAGCAGTTTCTCACAAAGGTGCAGGTGCTGTTAGCCTCAGTTCATCGGCAGGCACACTCCACCCTCTGTGCACTGCTGTGTCCTCCCTGGCTCTGGGAGCAGCAGCAGCTCTGGGCACTGCCGCTTGTTAGGCTACTGAAGATGGGCTTGTGGAAGTGACAGCAGGGTTTCCAGTGGCAGCAGGGTTTCCAGTAGCAGCTGTGCTCCCAGTCTTCTTGGGGAGCTGCTGAAAGCTGTCCAGTCACTGTTGTCTTACAGAGGTGATGAAGTTTTGGCAGATCACTCTGATTTCAGAGGCAGTTTCTCTTCCTTCCGATCTGTGGTGTTTGGTGTTACATTCAAATCAGTATTTCGTGTTTCCCACATCATGTGCTATAAGGTCTTTTCTGTAGATGTCTGAATGAAGATTTGTGAACCTTTCCATGTTCTAGTTGGGGGGTTGAATCCCTGTGGTTATTTCTCTGGAACACTGGCTTGCTTATCTGTCAGTCTGCCTTTGACTCCCTTGTATGTTGCCTCCTCCCTTATGCTCTGCTCTCCTCACTGAATTTGGCATTCATATTTGTGGATCTGTTGTAAGATTGGCTGGGTTGGAAATAAGCTGTGGTTAAATCTGCCTCTGGCTCTGTACAGTGTTAGGGCAGGGTGCTTACCTGGCTGCAGGCCAGTTTCAGCTCATCTTGCTGAGGGAGCTTCATGCTGGCTCCAATGGAAGTTGCAGAAAGTATCTGAGTACTTGATTTCCTAGTTGCAAATCCTACAGAGATGTTCCTTTCCCCTTTATCAAGTGCTTAGAGTAACTTTTATAAGCCATAAGTAAAATCCTTCAAAATTAAAGAGATCATGTGTGATTCTGTGTCCCAGCTGATTCTCACCCTTGTGCCAACACAGGCACAATGAGCTGGATCAGGGCTGGTAAGTCACTTGCCAGGTAGTTATGTTGGAGCCAGGACAGTTGACAACTGAAACACAACTGAAAATATTGTCAGGGGACCTCCATGCCAGCCAGTGGCAATCCCTGATCTCAAGCCTACAGAAATTCCATTCAAATAAACTTTCCACCAGACTGATAAAACTGGGTAGTGGGTAGCCTCATGCATACACCTATGGCCATGGCTGTTTCTTTGGTTACTCCAGATGTCATTTGTTTGGCATTTTTTTTCCCAAGTTTGGCTTTAATAGGCAGTTTGTTTATTTCTGGAGCAGCAGACAGCAAAGGACTCTCTTGGTTTTCCTGGCAAAATGCTTTATTGTTGCTATGGGAATTGCCCTAGCACTGTTGCAGAGTCAGAATGACTCCTGGCTGTCTAGCATGAGATCTATTACACCACATTTGTGGACTTTGGGAAATGAGTTGGATTGCCAGAATTTAAGGAAAGTAACTTAAAGCTTTCTTCCAGGTGTGAACCAGATGACAAATTAGACTTAAGTGTTACCACTGTAACGAGTGCAATTTCATGTTTGTTATCTCTGCTTTTTAAGAGTGAGTATCTTGAGCTACAAGACAGAGATGCATACTAACTTATAAAATATGTTTTGTTTTTAGCTCCCAAGAAGATGAGCGGCCTATGTCACCCTTCTATGTGAGGTATTTATACTCAGTTGTTTTCATTTATCTTTCTGTGTGGGATTGACTCATTATTGGAATTAAATGTGGGGAAGGGCTCAGAAGTGCCGAACAGACTGTAATCAAAGTGAGCATTAATTTTTCATTTGTAATTATTGCTCAGTTAGTGGGATATGTTTTTGTAGATACCATCTCTGTTGTGATTCTTTTGTATTTAGAGAGGAGGCCCAGAGTTTTAGGTCTTTATTACAAGATGGACGTGGGTTTCCTTTTTTCTTTGGTTTGTTACATAGCTTAGATGCCCGAGTAGCTTGTCCACAGGCACAGGAGAGATTTTTGCTTCAGGATTTGAGGAACTGGCAGCATGTGCAGCACAGAAAGAAACCAGGAACCAGATGGTGAGTCAGCAGCTCATCCAGTTCCCTGCTGCAGCCTAGAAAAGCAGCAGAGTGCCTGGGTACCCAGCAAGCCTCACTGGAGGGAATGGTGCTCATGCTGCATTTGAACAAATTGTTTCTTGTTTTGCCAACTGGAGGGCAAAGTCACTGCTTGTAAAAGGGGTCTAATTCTGTTGACATCTGTGAAAGTTTGCTCTGCTTGCTTCAGTAGCAGGCTCTGTTCCAGTGCTTTCATTTATACTTAGTGGAAGAACAGGAGCCAGAGCAATTAACAATGAAGGGCTGCAGAGGAGGAAGGGCCAGATATTATAATTGGGTTCTTTGATCTCTGTACAGTTTAAACAAATAAAAAGAAATCCCAGTGGTGTTTTTTGTGAGAACAGTGATAATTGGAATTCTTACAGTGATGTCTGAATTTTTTTAATCTCTGGCGTATATTCCTGTTTATCTTTGTAGCTTGGGTTTTTTCTTGAAGAATTTTCTAATGTGAAGCATAGAAAGAGCGCAGTTAATGCATGCGGTGCAGAAATATGTGTCAGGGAATTGTTCCTGGACTAGCCTGGTTGCATGATCCTGTCTGCCTTCCTGTTCATGCACCGTCATTCCCTGTAATCTCTTTGCACAGATGTTGCCCGGTTTGTGCCTCAAAAATCCCAAATTGTCAGAGGAGATTCTGCCTTTTCCTTCAGGCGATTATTTTGTAACTGTGTACATAGATGCCCTAGTTTAAATCTTCATCCTGTCTTTCCCTTGAAATTTGTCTGCCCCTTTGTTTTTCTTTCTGGCTAAAAGTGACTTTCAAATGATATTAGGCTTTCATTACATTTCCATCTGTCTTACTGCTCAAAACTGTCCTTCCAAGCCCTTTCCTGGATTACAGAAAAATGATCCATGAAGGAGATTCTCTTTGGCTGACCTTGTCAAGATCACCAAGGAGAGATGGGGGAGCAAGGAGTGGACCTGACAAAACTGCTATCAAAGAAGGACATTTCTGAGAAGAAGGGAGCAAATTTGCACATCTTAAATAGAGATGTAGGCTTATGAGGGGGGAGAACAAAGAATGAGTGTGTCCACTGAAATGAAGGGCTGTGTTTCCATGGGAATCTGTCTTGCAAATAGGAAGGGAACAGTCAGGAATAAACACATAGCTGGGAAGTGAAGAAATGGCTGGTAGGAGTAGAGAGGGAGCCACGCACCTTGACATACCGGCTTGGTGCCAAGCCTGTGTCTTTTGTAACATTGCTGGGATACAGTTACTTGTAAATAAAGGGAACAGCTTGTAAGTCTTGTTTCTGTTTGTAACACATCAGAAATGTGTCCTCCTGAGGTCAGTTGCCAAGTGCAGTTAATTTGGCAGGAGAGCTGGTGCTGTCTGGGCAATTCCTGGTGCTTCAACAACTGAGAACTTCAGTGGGTGGCCAGTTTTTTCTGTCTAATTTTGAAAGTTCTAATTGTTGCACCAGAGGCTGTGCATGACATACGTAGGAATTGCATTTCACACCATGGGCAAGGAAGGGGAGACTGTCTCCTTTAGCTGTCTGTTGGTCAAATTTGTTTCTGTTGCTACCAGCCACACTTACATAGTTTGAAATACTGCTCAAGTAATCCTTCAAGTGAATCACAAATGTTTGGGTATGGAGCGGTCACTGCTGTGTTTATGCAGTAATTCCATATAGATAATTATACAAGTTAAGTGAGAACAAGAGCTCTTTAGCTTCCAAACACTGCATAATACTTGGCTTTTGCCAGATGGAAGGAACATTGTGTCCCTCTGTCATGGTTTAATCCCAGCCAGCAACCAGCTGCTTAGTTCACTTCCCCACCAGCAGGATTTGGTAGAAAACTGGCATGGTAAGAGCTGGAAAACTCATGGGTTGAGATAAAAACAGGTTAATAGGAAAGAGCTATGCACACAAGCAAAGCAAAATAAGGAATTAAGTCAGTGTTTCCTGTGGGCAGGCAGGTGTTCAGCCATCTCCAGAGAGCAAGGCCCTGTCACATGCAATGGTTACTTGAGAAGACAGATGCCGTCATTCCAAATGTCCTCCCCTTCCTCCTTCTTCTCCCACTCTGTATAGTAAGCACGATGTCATATGGTCTGGAATAGCCCTTTGGTCAGTTTGGGTCACCTGGCCTGGCTGCTTCTCCTCCCAACCTCCCATGCTCCCCTAAATTCCCTGTCAGTACAAAAGCCAGAAAAGGCCTTGGCTCTGTGAAAGTCCTGCTCAGCAATAACACAAACATCTCTATATTATCAACCCTGTGTTCAGCACAAATCCAAAACACAGCCACAAACCAGCCACTGGGAAGAAAATGAACTCTACCCCAGCCAAAACCAGCACACCCTCCATAAATCAGTTTTAGTAGGATCAAATCAGAGACTTGATTATTCACTGCTGTACCATGTCAGCTAACAATGGAGATGTTTCCCTGGTTGCTGTTTTTAACAATAAGACAAATGCTGAAGGTCTTAACTTTTAAGTCAGGACTGTCAGAATGCCACCAATAAATATACTATTTCTTAAAATGACACTGCTTTATTGGAGGTTTTTTTCCTTTTGGTATTGGGAAAGTCAAGACTTTATCACGACTGCTGCTTTGTAAGGGAATAAACAGTCTGTAACAGTATGAGAGTAAGCAGTAAATGAGACAAAATATGACATGGGTTTGTAAAGAGTGGTAGCACCAGTACAACCATGTTATTTTTTAGAAGACTTTCGAGAGAGAGGAAGAAAAAGAGTGTACCTAATCTGTCTGATGTTGGCAAAATGTTTTATATCATGCCATCTATATGGGAAAAAGGGGGCATGAGTATTAGAATTTGAAGATGTGTAGGGTGCATGTGAGACCTATAGATATTGCTGGTAGGAGAGAAAGGGATTGCTGCTGGAGATCCTTAAGTGCCATGAACTTCGTTTCCTTAATAGCCACTAACATAATAAAGTCAAATCATGTTCATTAATTGAGCTTATAGCAGAAATGTAGGAAGGTGAATAGGTTGGCGATGTCCTCTGGGAGAAAATATGTGACAGTGAGATACTATTATATAGAGTGAGATATATAGATATAGTTATTCAATATTTCACTGTAATATAGATATATAAGATTTATAGATATATTTATAAAGATAAGCATCAAATTTAAGATATATGCTATAAAAAATAACGTAAGTAATGAAGTCATATACCTTAGGTCTAATAATGAAAATCTTTGCCGTGAAAGGGGAGTTCCTCACATTTGGAAGTGCCAGGGAAAAAAAGGATGTGAACGTAGTTGTTCATGGAGGAATGAAAGGGAGGCATGGGATGAAAATACTCAAGTTGAAGTAATCAAGATGAAGTAATCAATTTTCCGTACACTTAGAAGTATGAATACACCTGTGCAAGAGACAGGTGAAGCCGTACACAGTTTCAAGTCACTCGTGTTCCAATGGCTGTAAGTTTGTGAAGATGGTTAAAGAAATGTAAAGACGGAGATATAAGATGGAGAAAAGAGCTTGGAAGTCCTAGCTACCATAAGAAATGAACCAGAGCACACATATTCCTCCTGAGTTTTAGACAGAGAGGGGAGGATGTTTATGTTAAATAACACTACTGATGCAGGAGAGAATGTGTACAAATAGTTTATTAATATATTTGGGTGGAAAATCATTAATTTCGTATCTGGAGCCCTCTGTTATTTTGCATAATAAGGATGACCAGTTTGAGAGACGTGGGGTATGAATCCATTCACCTACTGCTGACCAGAGTTATCCTCTCCCTCTCTGTGGTCCTTGATTAGATAATTTGTTGGCTCAGCTGTGCTCAGTACCAGGCAAGAAGATTTCTATACTGTTAAAAGAAGAGGTAAACCTTGCTAGGTGATTGATTGCTCCAGAGAGTCATGCCTAAAGGGTGTTTACTTTCCAAAACCTTTTGTAACAAAACCTTGTGGTAAAGGGAGTTGAGATTGTTAAATAGTGCTCCTTGTACTGCTCCTTGTGTAATTCTTTAGTGAGACTGTGAATACCAGCTGCATTGAGTAATCAGTACTGAGAAACACTCGGCAGTTTCAGGTAATGAAGCAGCATCTGGCAGCGGCAAATCCCTGTAAGCACAATTCCACTCCACGTGTGCAGTGAGTTTTCAGAAGACAGGGCATCTTCAGGCATGCTTTGAGCTGGCATATGTACCTTAGATGTGACGTTAGTCATGTAGATGCTTTCAGAGGAGCTCCCTGATAGGTACATCCTGAGATAAGCCAGAGTGGTATTACAGGGGAGAAAAGCAAAAGCTTGGTAATACGAAGCTTCCTTGTTAACATGCAGAGCATTAAATTGAAATTGTGATGAGACCTGACATCACAAGCAGTGCTAAAGATTGTATTAAATACCCAAGAGTGCAGGGCAAGGCATTGGACAGTTTTGCCTGGTTCTTTTCCTAGAAAAACTCCTGTGGGCATTATTCAGTACAACTGACTGTTTCTCCTTTGAACAGTTTTTATTTGAGACAGCTCTTTAAATAATGCAGGTCAGATATTCTTACCCTGAAGTTTATTGGGTAAGATGTTTTATGCTGTTTGTTCTCAGGTCAGTTTCCTGAAGAAAGCCGAGAACTTAACTTTGGATTTCACACCTGCTTAGAAATTTGCCTGGCCACCTTCACACTGGACACTTCTCCTTCCATGGTACATGCTCTAAAGAGGTCCTAAGTCAACAGGAGTGCTGGGCCCCATCACAAATCATGATTACATTATGTGATGCAGGTTCATGTCCATCACACCTGTGCTGGATGAAAATAAACACCAGGCCTCTGGGTGCCCCTGCTCTGGGTGCCTGACTGTCATGCAGGTCTGAGGCTCCCTGAGGATTATTGCCCTGCTCTGCAGGGGAGCCTGCACAGACACAACCATGCAAATTCACCAAGGTGGATCATGTGGGCTCTATGAATCCCCTACAAGTTGTCTCTGCTTCAAGCAGTAGGTGTCAGTGTGCATCCGTCATAAAGGAGGGGCAAGTGAAAAACATTCGGAATCCTGAATAAAGTTGCTTTTAATGGGATTAGTTTTCTGTGTAGTAACAAAGTAGTGTAAAAAATAATTTACCATGTTTCAAGGAAGGATAATTTGATCTGAGCTTGTGAAAGGGTGAAGGTACTGAGAAAAATGATGTGTGTCCTCTGTGTGATGTGACATCCCAGTAACTAAGAGCACGCCGTTTTGTTTTTAACCTCATTATTTTCACATTTTGTATGCCATCACAACATTTCTCTTTAGTGAAAGTGAGTCAAATACAGTAGTTGTCTTAAAATGGGCCCCATGTGAGTTTGCAGTATGGCATGTCACAGTGTGGAGAGTGGATAGCATCTAGACCATATAAATACCTATGAATAGGAACTTCCTAGTTCAAGAGGACTTCAGGAATTTCTTGTCTATTATGTCAAAGCCTTTAAACATCTTCAGCTTTGCTGGAACAGCAAAATGGTAAAAAGTTTTTGCATCTATTGAGGCTTTCTTACCGTTGTGCTTGGCTTTTAAAAAAGCAAAAGCAAGAACCAAGGCCACCTTTGCTTTCTGAATGAAACAGATGGACTGTAATTACATCTCAGCAATAGGTGCCTTTAGTACTGGACTGCAAGTATAGTGTATGAATTAGGTCATTAGGTATTGTCAAGAATTAATTAAATGACTTCATGAATGAAAACCCAATCTGGGAAAACACTATGCTAGTATGTCAGTTCCTAGTTTGCTCTGTTTGATGCTTTTTGTTTGCTCTTTTTTCTCAGAAAAATATATTTTTCTCAATAGTGGCTTGAATGAAAGAAATCAGGAGAAGGGGCATTGATATGCAACATCTGATATCCAGCATGGATATCCAGTGTCTGATATCCAACATTGCACAAGATGTCCAGTGCAGACCAGACAAGGTGCAGGCATTGCATGAGATAATTCTCTCTCCAATGTACATCTTTTAAACTTAGGGAGTACTAGTTAGAGGGCACAGGTGAGATTTAATGGTGATGGAAAATACCACCTTCTCGTCCTTGAGGCTGAAACAGAAGAAAGGAGGCCATGCAGTATGAGTTTGATTTATGTGTGAAGTAAGACATTATCCAGAGCTGATGGAGCACTTCTGAAAGTGAGCAAAAGACTTGGGTAAACAATTTAGACAAAACTGGGAAGTGCTAGAGGTCAGACTTCCCAAAAGGAAAAGCATGAGGGTCATAAGAAACCAGTTCAAAAGTTCATAGCACTTAAAACAGTTGTGTGCCTTTATGCAGATTTTCTGGCTGGCTTTCTGAAAGTCAAAGTCCCCCAGCACTGAGAAACTGTCCTGCTGCCTTCAGTCACCTGAGGAGAACCCGTAATTTCTATGAAAAGTCAGTATTTCTCAGCATGCTCTGCAACAGCAGCTGCATAATCTAATAAAGATAATCTAGCTTTGGAGATAATTGACCGTATGTATCAGTGAAATGGAGCAGATGTGAGGAGAAAATAATTAACTGAAGCAGAACATGAGTTCCCATTGTGTGGATGATTTACTGAGCAAGGCATCTGCCTGCACAGGCGGGCATGCCATGAGGGCTCTTCTAGGCATGGCTCACCCTGCCTGCTCCACGTAAATCCAACAGCACAGTGACTTCTGCCACCCAAGAAGTTTGGAAAACCCTGCAGGATACACCCTGCCTGAGCTCTGAAATCCTTACAGGGTGGTGTCTTTGCCTGGGTTTGCCAAAGTGCTCTTGCACTGCCTGTTCTGTCCCGCAGAAGGCTCCAGTCCTAAAACCACTGTTTAACTCTCTCCCCTCCACCATTTGTTTTGGATGTGAAGTTCTTTGGTGTAAGAAAGGTTGGTGGAGAGTAAGTAAAGCAATTTAGCAACACATTTAAATTAAGCTTCAAAATTAAATAGCCAGGAAAGTTACCAGCTGTGGAATTAAAGTGAAGTTAATGTATCTAGAAAAACTGATTTAAAATCAGTCTTATTGAGGGGGGGCTTGAAAGAGCATTAAGTTGTCACAGAGCTGAGGGTAAATTTGGATTCAGTACAATAAAATCAGAATGTCAGAGCTTCATTTCATAGTCATCCACTCAGCTGGCATGTAATGGATACATACTTCCTTGTTCTTTGTCAATAGTTCGAAAATCACCATGTTTCTGTCTTTCTTACAGAATCTGTATTGCCTAAATAGGGGTTTTCTAGATACAGTAAATTAATTGTTACTCATCATTAAAAATTAGTCAGGTTAATGTACTTAAAACTGAATTGATGTTAATAAAGCACACAGTTTACTGTGAATTAGAATCTACTGGAGTGTTGGAAAAATTTTTATTGGTAGAAAAATCTATATCCTAGGCATGTTTTTAAAAAGCTAAAATCCAAACAAGCCCTTCTGCCTCTTCACTACCACTTTCCTGGCATGAAAACAGAGAAGAAAAGTGTGATACAAAAGACAACCTCAATCAGTTTGGCTTGCATGTAGGTACTATAAAAAGGTGATACAGCATTAATCTGCTCCCATGGGTGTAGGAGCTGTAGCAAGCACATGAATCCATATTATAATATGGGTTAGCCTACCACACTAGAACCTTACTACCTAATATGTCTCCATGGGAGACCAGGTCTTAAAAAACAGTTTTGGGCTGGGAAGAGGCCACATAGTTCCTGTAAGCAAACAGGAAAGCAAGTAGGGTGCTTGAAATGTGCACTTTTCCAGTGCCATCCTGTAGCTGACAGTCAAGATGTTAGATGTGGGAAGAGTGTGTATCTTGCAAATTTTGTTTCCTGCGTGCAGATATTTTATCTGTAATAGTAAGTACAGTAATAGTTTGTAAAATAGTCGTTGTCTTCATGGAATTATCTGACACAACTGCTCAGGTAATGTGGAACATACTGGCAAGTCCATGACTGCTTTCCTGGTGTGCCACCACTCCAGTGACCTGTTCTGGGGTTGGAGAGTAGCACTGAGTGAAGCTGGGAGTGACAAGGATGTATGTATGGTTAGACCCCAGGTGAACGCACCGGCTCAGCCTGAAGCACATTGCAAGTGTAATTTGCAACTGGGTGTTTGTGGGGAGGAGTCACTCTGGTTTGTTGGTTTTGTTAAATTAGCTGGTAGTGATCCCTCATTTATCCTTCTCTTCCTCTGTTGCCTGCCTTCTGCCCAAGTGACTCTCAAACTCAGTAAAGCCACAGAATGGTTATCTGAGAGTGCTGCCACTTCTTAGCTAGCTCTAGTGAAGCGCAAAATACTCAAGGGAAGCAGAGACAAAACTGGGTAGCAAAGGAAAATCAGCTGTTGATGGTTCTGCAGTGAAATTATTTGAGAGAAACTGGTGGAGACTGAAAACAATGAATGGCTGTTTTGGCAGGAAGAACATCTTGCATTCAGCTTGGCTTTTGTAACCTGACCACATTTTACTGAGATTTATCAGCCAGTTGTACTCTGCTGATACGGGGGTAATTTGAAATTAAACCCCTAGGCCCGTAGTTTATTTGACTTAAGGGAGGTCACAGGAGGGATGAATGGGCAGTGTCACCTTATCTGCAAGGCTGAGTCAGTGGGTGAAAAAGGGGCAGGGTGGGACTCAGCTTGGCAGAGGGAAGAAAGCAGTGACTCCTGTGCCAGGTCAGCTTGTTCAGAAGGGCTCTGAACAGCAAGAGATAACATCTACATTTGTGTTAGCTCTTCCTGAGCCTGATAACAGACCGAGGTAAAAAGGAGAGAGACGTGCATAGGTTTGATTTTTAAAATATGAAGCAAAGATTATAAATATGTTCTTTGAGTGCATTCAAAGAGGGAATAGTTAAACAGAGGAAGCAGTTAAATATTAAGTGCATACATTTTCAAGTCAGCTTCAAAAGGCAAAGACTTCTGTGATGAGGCTAAAACATTGGCAGCAGAAAGCCCACAAGAAAACAAATAACATATTGAAGTTAAAATACTTGCTGTTAGACCTTTGCCTATTGCACGGGAATGACAGGGAAATTAATTGTTGAGGGTATTGACTTGTCAAAATGTGCCACGTCACAGTGGGAGTGAAAATTCCCTCGGGAAAACCTGTGACATGTACACAACTGTTGTTGAGACAGCTCAGACCTTTAAATCTTAGAACTGCAATGAGCAAGAGGTTTTAAGACCTTATTTTGATAATAATATCTAACTTTATTCTCTTTTTTCTTTTATACAGTACCCACGTATCACAAGTCAGTGGTAACGTTCCTGCTACAGGAGAGTAAGTGTCTTTTACAATTTTGTAGCTATCTTTCTTGGAGCTTTTTAAAGTATTGCTTATTATTCTTTGATTTCTCTTTAAGAATTGTTCTTGCATAAACCAAAAAAGAGACAGTGTTTCCCAAAGCAATTAATCTACAATGATAATAAATCACTTCCTCCTGAAAACTCCTCAGGCCCTTAGTTCTTTGCTCACTCTGCCTGTGATGTTTTGCTTAGGCAGAACTTGGATATCTTGAGAAGCTTTTTGCGCTGTGTCATCTTCTTGCTCTTGTTTGCTCCCTATTGCATCCCAGCAGAGGACGTGACTTGACGCTACTGCTGTAACTGGGAGGAGCAGAGCTAAAATGAGTTGGCTCCTTTGCCGGAACTGGGAATTCCCAATGGCTGATGGGTGTGCAGAACTGATCTTTGTCAACAGTCAAATACAGACAGACTTGCCTAATTAAACCATCTGGGCTTTTGCAGTTGCTAAAGTCTTCTGACTTTTCCAGGAACTGCAGTCTCAACAGGCTTTCAAGTATAGCAACTTAGCATAGCTTTTGTAAAGGAGAAATCAGCCCAAGCACAGATTCCTATACTGTAGCTACTCTGTTGAAAGTTAGCCAGCAAATCCTGAAATAACATTATGATTGTGGAAAAAACAGTAGAAGCCATACATGGACTTGAACATGCATGTTTAAAAAACCTGTTCTTCAGTGACTGCTTAAAGCATTGCAAGAAACAGAGATGGGATGGGAATGTATAAAAGATGTGTTTCTATATGATCTCTTTGAAAAAAATAAATATTTTTCCCATAAAAACTTCCTCTGATGAAGGAAGGAAGGGAATATTGCAAGAGAATGGCAGTACCAAAATGAAGGTTTGGTTGTGTTGAAAGTTCAAGTAGTCCCACATTTTTAACTGATGGAGCTGCAGGGGCGGACTCCCTTGTGGTGGCTTGTGTGGAAGCCCTCTCAGTGCCATTGAGTGTGAGGGTGGTCTCACACCAGTGTCAGGGTGGCTGTGGATACACAAGAATGAGTGAAAATGGCATGAACACAGAACAAAAACCATGCTTGGTCACAGTGTATGTGAGGAGTTCATAGTGAGCTACTGCATGTGCATTGTCATCCCTCTGTGAGACAGCAGTGAATCATTTTCTTGCAGGTGATCCATTGTCTTACTTACTGAGCTTGTTTTGCACAACAGCCTTGACCACTGTCAGCATGACTGGGTATCAAATGCAGTTTTGTCACAGCAGGGGCTTTTAAGTGGAGGATGAAAGTTAGGCATCAATGTCTGTAGTTGCAGTAATTAAAATTAGTTGTTTTACTGGAATTCCAGACATCCCTAGAAATAAAAAGGGCAGTATTAATTGGGAAGGTTCAGCTAATCTGAGGGACTTGAACCAGTGGGTATCTGAAGATTTTGGCATTGGTCTTTGCATATATTGTAGCGCTGGAACTTTTTGTGCTGCCATCCTAAGAAAACATAACCCACAGATACCCTTGTTTAATTTATTGTTGCAGAGAGGGAGCTCCACAAAGTCTTTGAGCTCAATTGACCTTATTTTTCGGCTTGACAGGTATTTAGAGAAGACAATCCGCTCAGCCGTGGAGCAGCATCTCTTTGATGTTCATGGCTCAGGCGGCCAGAGTTCAGAGGACTCTGAATCCGGGACATCTTCAGCCTCTTCTAATGTGTCTGCCAGGCAGAGGAGGCGACACCACAAAGAGCAGGAGGAAGGCCGGAGAAACAGAGACATGTATGAGCCTGATTTCTTTGTTTTGGAAAGTATATCTAAGTCTACCCCAGAGATGTCTTCTTATCAAGGCAATGCTACGTTCTGTTATGAAAGGCACTGACTTTTGCCCTGAGTTGAAAGGGCAAAGCAGACTGCAGTTCCTGTGCAGAACTCCAGAGCATCAGTCAGAGCTGGGAAATTTAGAGTTTACTACATCGTGGAGTGTGGCAAAGCATGATAAGAATCTAGGGGGGTTATGCAGTCAAGTTTTTAATTACAGTATTTGGAATTGGTTGCTTACAGTATTTGTTGAATTAGTGGAAATTCCCAAGCAGTTGGCTCTCCTGCCTCGAACTTTTTTTAAATAAAAACATTGGGCTCAGCTGCTTTTCTGAATTCAGAATGTCTTCAAAAATGAGATTAAGTTTTTCTTTTGTGTGTGGAGGCACAGCTTTTGTTTGGGTGTAGTGAGGAGACTTGGGAGTTTGTCTGAAATTAGAAAAATCTTCCTTTAGATTAATCAGAATCTAGAATTTTGGGGTTTTATCCACTCTATTACACAAAGCTGAAACATAACTTAGTAGTGAATTTCATTAAATGTCTGTCAAAGAGTAAAGATAAGACCTGTTTTTCCATTCATACTCCTCTAGCTGTGGCATATATTGTGTGGTACAAATTTATTACCACCACAGCTTTAACAAACTTGTTACACAAGGCATAGCTGTATTTGAGAATCTGTAGCACAGACTTTGCAAGGCCACGTTCAACTCATGTGTTTATCTGTCACACAGCACTAGTTCTTGTAAAGAATGTGTATGCCTCACTGCAGTATTGGATTGCTAGGATTTGAAGTTGGTCATCCACTCTCCTGTTGCTGTTTCCTGGGTACTGCATTCTCCAAATTCTATTGGATCTGTACCTTCTCTTATGAATCTACTTTTATACAGGTGCATAGCTGTCAATAGCTCATGATAATATTGCACCAGTGGTATTTCCCAAAATGTGTCAGTGCTGCTGTTGTACAAAAAATCTGTAGTTACCAAAGTGAGAAAAAAAAAAAAAAGGCATCATTTTCATAGAAAATCAAAATACGCTGTAAAGGTGGCCTGGGAAATTGGCACTTGCAAGTCACCGAAGTATCTGGCAGCAGCTCTAAAGTAGTTTTTCTTGTTAAGTAGCCCTGCTGACAGGCTTCTCAGGTAAGTAGGTCAGAGACTGGCTAGTGTACGTGTTTAGAAGCATATAATACTGCGGGCCTTTTCCTCAACGCTGCATTACAGGGCTGCCTCTAGATATGACTGACACAGTTACTCAGGCTCGATCCAGAAAGCTGGAGCCAAGGATTTAAAGCACTTTGGAAGTTCTGAATTCTGGCTGCGGTCCAAATTGTTTGCCCTGGTTCCCTTAGGTCACATTGCTGGGCTTTCTCTGGGTAAATTATCAAAATTGAGAATTCCTTTCAAAACTTCTTTTGTTTGTTTGTTTGTTTTTTTGGCTGTCAGTGACTTCATCTCCTTGCCTTGTGATGGATCACAAGAGGATCTGTAATGTCACAAAATGGGACTTCAGGCAGGAAGAGTGTTTATCACAGAATCACTTAGGTGAACTCCCTGGCTTTGAAGATTACATGATCTACAGACTCTGAATGTGTAATTAGTCTGCTGAAGGGTTTCTAAAAACTTCCACAAAGACAAATGTGTTATCTTAGAAGTTTAGTCAGAGATTTATCATACCTCTTTGTATCTCTTTTCCACCAACAAAACCTAGAGATCTGTCATCTAGAAAGCCACTGGAACCTTCTAAGTTTTGTTTCTGTTCTGAATACTTGTCATGCTGGCACTGTCCAGATACTGCAGAGTCACTGGTTTCTTATCACACCAGTCAAGTCTAGGTGAATTCTCCTGCTGTTTGTGAAAGCAGGCTTTGGAGTTGCACAGCAGTGTGTAAGACAGCCACACAGAGGGTTAGCAAATGTTCCAGTTGCAGTGTCAAGTGTAAGCAAGCTGCCTTTGGCCTCTGGCAGGGTAATGAGACACCTTGTGTTACTTCTGTTCCTGTGGTGTAGTGATGTGTATGTGCATCTTCACTGCTGGGCAAAGTAGAGGGAGGACTACTTAACAAGTGGTAAATGGAAAGCTGCCTGCTGAAGGATCCAACAGAGCAAGATAAGCCACATGCCAGGCTTCTGGTAAACTTGCACAAACCCTGCAAGCCCAGAGAGTCCCAGCGAGTATATCATGTGATGACTTAGGGCTGGCTCTCCCATTCTCTTCCCAAAATAGCAAAACAGTCCTCTGTCCTAGCAGTTGTCTTACCATTGCAGAGGTATACATTGCCTTTTATGTTTTGTGTAATTGCCAAATAGAAATCAAGTATTTGGCTAAAGCACCACAGTCCTGCTCTTGCATTTGAGAGTTACGAATAGGAGGGCCAATTGTGTGGTACCATGCACCAAAGGGGATCCCTGGACCACAGCTGCAAATCACTTTTCTAAATAAAAAGCACACGTCTCGGAGGAAAATATGCTTCATACTCTCTATAAAAATTCCACAGGCAGCCAGGGGCTAGTCCAGCTTCCATGTGAAGGCTTCTGTGAGTTGGGTTTAGTGGCAAGTGAATCAAATCCCAAACATGGATCCTCACAGCTTTCTCACCTGAGGTGTGTACAGTTGGCTTTTGCTCCTCAGTGGGATTTAGCATTGCCCAGTCTGGTTTTGGCTGCATTGGGAAGAACCAGAGATGGTGGTTTCATAGGGAAGAGGTGATGTTGCCAGAACTGCACCAATCAGTATGAGGTAGTTCTTTATTGCTACCATAAATGTAGCAAGAGAATGTTCTAAACAACCTCTTGCTGTAATGTCCCTTTTCTTTTTAGGGAAGTTGTCAACAAGGAAAACATTCCCTCTGGATTCAGCAGTTTTGAAGATTGTATTCTAGCTGCTCAAGATGTAGAAAAATTGCAAGACACCAGCTCCGGATACCTCAGTGAAAGGAATAAATCAAAACGGCAGAAGTCCAGCACCAAGCTCTCGGAGCTTAATGACAACCAGGATAGTCCTGTGGTAAGCCAGCCCACTGCACTATTTGATGTCTGTTAGTAGGATGGGAAAAACTCTTTTTTATTTCAGTGCACATCTAGTTCCTTTAGGTAGCCGTTTTTGCCTGCAGTACAGGCCTCAGTGCCTGTTTTGGACTATGAGAAACACTGGATCCAGCACTTGTAACCCTTGTGATGAGACAACTGAGCAGCCATATTTCTGCTATGACAACTCTATGTGTAGTCATTTTCTCTTTCTAGAACTTTTTGATTTTTTTTCTTTTGAATTTGTTGAAGCATTTTGGAAAGCATAAAAAGATACAAGTCCTTTTCCCAGGCTTTCAAAAGCCTTGTAAGGAGTTTGGAACCTTAGATGTAGGTTCTCAGGTTCAGGTCAAAATTCCTGCCAAGTTCTGAAACTAGATTTGAAGTGACTACTTGATAGTGAGATGGCAAAGGTATTTTATGCCTTTTCCCTAAAGCCTGTGTTTTACTGTGGTGCTTGCAGTTTGGAAAGCACTTTGAAGTGTGTTGGTCCAACAGGTGATCCCTCTATCTGCCTTTCACTGAAGACATCAATGACTTTGTTATAATACCGTAAAAAATGTGGAATACTGTAGAACTTTCCCAGCATATTCTCGTGTGACCTTTGCAGTAGAGGCAGTTTGCCTACTTCTACAAGCTGTAGAATAAAACTGGTTCACCCTCCTTCCCTGTCAACCAGAGCAAATACTGACTGGAGTGTCAGCAGCAGAGAAACCGCACTGTGCTTCAGTGCAAGGTCTGCTTGCAGTGGCAGAAGCGCTGTGCCTGCACCAAGCATGCATTGCATGGTTAACAGGAACAGCAAGAGCTGTGTGAAAACACTGTCCTGACCTATAGGGCATTTCCTTCGGTGGTGCTTGATTAAGTTTTAGAGCCTTTGGGTTCTTTTGATGAAAACAAGTTCTTAATGTGGCCTTGTGTTGGACTCATTTTGTTTAGATCACAAAATTGCAACGGTCTGATGTTCTTACCCTGTGCAGAGATTCTAGAGAGAGGTGGATTTGCTTTTCGTTATGATCGAAAGAAGGCAAGATGCCAAAAATTGTACCCCATGCTCAATATAGTTACTCAAATTTAGTACTCGGTATCCACAATCTTCTCATGTGATGCTTCATGAAAGCAGAGCAAGACAGGCACATTCACACTTCTGTCTTTGCTTGTAGCAATGCACTTTAAGATAGGCAAAGGTCTACTGCTTATGATCTTTTCATCACCTTTTCTCTGTTCCTGTGGAGTGTAAAGCAGCTTCAACGTAAATGAGAATTTTTCTCAGGATTTGGGAAAGAAAGTACTGACAGAAGTGTCCACTTTTGCTGTGGACCTGAAAAGCATTCATGAAGTCTTCAAATGTGCCCAGAAGAAATGTCCTCAAATTTAGCTGCATCCACTGGACTTTACCCTGCCCTGCTTTTTTGTATCTCTTGATGGGCAAAGGCTGAAAGGAATGTAAAATGAACTAATCTTGTATTAAAAGCTCTTTGCCCAAGATGACCAGCAATGTGGTTCTTGCTTGCTCTGCTGTAGGAAATATCATAGTGGGATGATCAACTCCAAGTATCATTATGAAACATCTTTCAGAGAGCATGGTGCTATTGTTTTGGAAGAGCAGAAGCTGTTTTTTAAAGTTTTGATGAGTATGTTTATTACGTACTTGCATTTCAGAGACTGCCAGAAGGATGTGTGATGGTTTAGCTTTCTTTTGGCTACACCTTTACACATCAAATAATAACCCCAATTAGACTACTTACTTGGGATATAACATAACATGCACCTTAGCATTCACTAATAGTCCTTTGTCATGTAAACAAGTCCATGATGATGTGTCTCCTTTAACACTCTTTTCTGAGTATTCCTTTTTTTCAAAGCCTGAAAGCGTATGTAGGACAGTGTGTGGAAGCTTTCCTCTTAGCTGTCTGATTGCATCTGGCTCAAAAGCACAAGTCAGCGGTGAAGAAACTGTCAGTTCCACTTAGACTCCCAAGCAAACCGACCACAAAGCATTAAAAGCTTGTCATTGCATTTTAGGGACATGGTATCCAGGTATCAGTAGGGCTTGAAGAATCAAATTAGGCAAGGCTGGAATGACTGACCTGTGTCACCATGTGGGGCTGGAGGTGGAGCAGGTGAGAGAGGGCTGTGACTGCCCCAAGAAGTCTGTGCACATAGTTTGCAGAGCAGTAATCCACTTCTTGCTATTGAAGAGGGACTTTGCCCAAAACCCAGGGTAGAAAGCCTCCTGGATATGTGCTTGAAGTGGCCACATGGCTTGTCCTCACAGTACTCAACAGTGGAAATGTTCTTAATGGTAGCCAAGACAAATCTGAGAGCAAGAGGTCATAAGCAGTTGGATTGCTTGCCCTGCATTCGTATTAGCCCAGCATTACATCCATGCAGTCTCTTTGCATTCTTACGCCTGTTTGAGAAGAAACTTAAGGAAGCGTTTGGCTGAGAAGTGGAGGATTTTCTGATGTGAACATAGAGAGTTCTGCTGAGAGGTTGCTGTGGATTTTGCTACCTGCTCTTACAGGAGTTACACAGACCAAAGAATTGCTTCCAAGCCTAGGCTGTCTGTCAGTCTGTGAAACAGGAGCTGGCCAGGTACCATGCAGCACTATTCTGTTCTGACGTTTTGAGGTTGTCTGATGAAAGAGATGAAGCAGCGAGTTGTTGGGTTTTCTTGCAGTTTATGGGCAATAAAGCATGGGGTTTGTTTAGTGCAATGGACAGTAGTGTGAGTGTTAACTTTTTCCTAGAAGTCCTGTTGGATATTTCTGTATTTGATCTGTTTAATGACCTGCAGCTTGAATCTGTTTCTCATATATATCTTACTGCTTTAATATTTACTGTATTGCAGAGTATGGAAAGCTTTAGCTCATCCAAGCCTATAGACAGAACAGGACCTGATGACATGGAAATTTTATCTGAAGAAAGGTGATTTTAATTTTATTTTATCTATATATATGTTTTCCTTTCCCTGTGGTTGTAGTACAGCCTGAGAGATCTCCCACCTGGGCTGTGGGGGTGACATGTATGCCACAGAACAGACTCCCCACCCTGTTAACTTCCTAGGAGAGCTTCGTGGAGGCACTGTGTGTGTTGTGTGGGCTTTGCCCTGCAGCACATGCCACCAAGGCTCCTTTCCCAGCCTGATAGGAATGTCACTGAAGGTGCTGATAGTGCAAACTTGAAAAGAAATCAGCTGTGGAGCACTTGAACCAGCATGCTCCACACAGGAATGCAGGGCCTGGCCTCTGGGTTGGGAATCAAGTCATTTTCCTTGTGCTTCACTCTTCTGTGAGAGCTGTACAGCCTCGCTCTGCTCACCTGAGATGACAATTTCTCTCAACAGTTATATTTGTTGGGATAGTTATATTGGTTTGAATTAAGGACACTGGAATTAATTGACATTATTGTTCTCAAATAGCTCCTGAGAGGAAGCAAAAAACATGTATTTCGGCAGCTTGAAGTGCTGCAGCCCAGAGAGTCCATTCATTTACTGTGTTAATTAGTGAGCGTGCAGGAGTAGCAAAAATGTAAAAACCTTTGTGTGCAGAAGTCCTGCTTGTTTTTGTTACAAGACAAGTCTGGTTTTGTGTTTGTAATATGTTGGTTTGTTTTTGTTTTTTTTTTTTATAGCAAAGAAAGTGAAAATGATGAGGTTTTTTTCAGGCATTCTCAGGTTGGTATTTTTTTGTTGCTGTTTTTGTGTTTCACTTTTGTGGTCTCTAAATGAGCATTTTATTGAGCAGAAACAAGTAGTTATGCATATAGTTTTGTTTTTCACAAGAGAAATGGAGTTAGCATGTACTTTTTCTGTCCCTTACCTCTGCTTTTTATTTACATAATGTAGGGAGCTTCTCAAGCATCAGGGAATCTGATAGCTTCTGCTTCAGTCCCTTTGATCCCTCCTTGCAAAAAAGGGAAGGATCACTGAAGTCAGCACTGTGGTTTAAGTGACGTGAAGTTCCCTTATTATTTATGGCAAACATAAATCTGCATAAATCAAATCTGACTGCTTATCTGCCAGGGTAGTAAGATTAGCTTGTCTGTCTTGATTTCTGTAAAATAATTTGGCCTTTTATTTATCATTTCCTGATGCAGTCTGTTGCTTTTGAAGGTAGATGTCTGTAATCCACTTGTCTTAGAAAACTGGATCACCTCCGGCTCCATTCTGAGTTGATGGCTGGGATGGATGTCAGGAGGGGAGATGTGATGTTGATGGCAGCAGTTTTCCCCCCAACTTTCCATTTCTCTTACACACACACACTTCTTGCTCTGGCTTTATGGTGTTTTCAAAGATTGGGGTTATGTTATGTTATGTTATGTTGAACCCCTTTGCAGTCACTGGTTCATTTGCTTAAAAAACCTCTAGGCAGCTGAGCATTTGAAATACTGGGGAAAGTTATCTGAGGCACTTCTCTCTTAATTATACATCCATTCTAAATGGGCACAGTAAAGCAGCTGTAGCCACTGTCTGGTCTCTTTGGCTGTCTGAAGGCTGGTAGTATTTTTAAATTAGACTCCTCTTGTGTTTATTTTAAAAATAAAAGCCATTATGCGTTTATTACCTTTGAAAGACTTAATTTCTGGTAGGAATTATTTCCACCTAGCAGGAGAGGTAAAAGGTTGCTAACAGCTGAGCTCTGATCAGTTGTGTGGTAGCTGGTGAGGTTTGTGGGACCCTAAAACATGTAGCCCCTGCAAAGGGTGTTCAGGGCTGCCTTTGATCACTGCTCTGACTGGGTTTACACGGATCTCCTACTTTGCTCCCAGAGGGTCAGTAATCCCTTGCACTTGCTCGTGAGCTGTTGTATTTTCCAGAGCCTAGATTTTGCAACACCTTGTTCCTCACGTACCCACTTTCCTGTGGAAAAGCTGCTGTTGCTGCTGTGGCACACAATACTCCTATTAAGCTTTTAAATTAGATACATTTAAATACAAAATCATAACCTTAACATAAACTATGCTTTAGGAAAAGTTTTAAAGTGTAAAATTTAACTGCAGGAGAGGATCTTAACCCAGAGATTGTGTATTATATAGGAATTACAAGGTCAAGAAAATGTTACATTCCTGCAGAGTTGTTTTACATTCCTTGCCCCTTATAAGCCTTTTGCTTAGGGCAGCTTGAAGACATACATTTCATAACAAACAACTCATTCAGGTTGAGGGAGGGACAAGGTTCTTCTTACTCTTTTCTCTTTCTCACCCTGCCTTCAGCCTAAAGCTGTTTGGAAAAGGATTTGGAATTTGCCATAGCTACAAGTTTTGCTGGTTTGGGTCTCCATGAGATTGTAAAAATACCATGAAACACACGCCTCAAATGAATTTTCAGTGGTTTGTAACTTTCATAATCTGGTCTTAGAAGAAGCTAAGTTCCAGGATGAAAAACATGGGTTTGTAGTACCCAGGTTTTGAAAAGGGAAAAGTATTTAGGACTCATACCAACATGACAACAAGTGTAGAGGGGTGTTAGCATGGCTCAGGTAGGAGGGAGGCAGCAGAGTGACTGTGTTCTTGCATCAGGTTATATTCCTAAAATGTGCTTAAGGATGCTTCCTGCTTATAGTTGTAATGGAAGATCACATGTAGGGGAAGCAAGCCTTTTATGTAGATTTGATTGGAATCCATATGTAATTGAACAGAGTACAACCTCCTGAGCTGAATTTAAGTCTTTCTGTTGCCATTTTCTTCTTGCTGTTTGAGCTACTCTTTATGTTCTATCTCCATTGGAGCAGGGAGAATGAATGCAGCTGACTTATCCCCAAGCTACTTAGATTTGTAGTTACTGGTGCCTGGAAAGCGAGGCTGCAGAAGCAGCTTCTAAAAAGCAGAATTCAAGTACCTGCTTTGAAGATTTTTTTGTGGTCATTTATGTAATATCTGCAGTGAACTGTGACTGACAATTGTTACCAACATCATCAACTCATTGCCCCTTTGGTTTGTAAGAAATTGTGGCACATCCATACCTAAAGCAAAGCAGTTCTCCCTTACTTGATTCTTTTCCTAGAGAGTGGCAGCTGGTGGCGTCAGGAAATCAAAAAAGAAAATAAGTGATGGGAATACTGAATTATCTACCACTCTATGGGTTTGGAGCATTAATGCAGAGGAAGTTAAACATCTGCTTTCTTTAGTCTCCTGGGTTTGTACCACCATTGTTTTTCAGAGCACCTAATGATTTATTCATTGTATTAGAACCTACATCAGTGAGCAAGAAAAGGAGAGTATATGGCTGCAGGCAGGGCACAGACCTGTTTTTATACACCTTTTAAATATTTCCAATGACTGAAATGACTTCAGAAGGAAGAAGACATCGATTTGATCTTTCTAATTTATGTGTAATGGAAATGTTTACCTATCTGGGAAATGCCCTCGTATCTGCTACAGATAAATTTTAAGAGAGTCTTAATAAGTCAGGAGATTGTACTCTCTTCATAGAAAGACATTTATCTCTGATTAGCGTCAGTAGTGATGAGATGGTATTCTCAGGTTGCTCCCTTTGAAATTGCTAAAATCTAGGTATGTTCCTCTCCTTCACACTTCTTTGTTATTAAAAATAGCACCTATTTTGAAACTCTTTGCTTTATTTCTTTCCTTGTCTTGAAAATAGCACCTTTAAATACTGTGCTGGCAATTTACAAGCAGTTTATCAGTTGGTCCCTTGACCAGTCTTTGTTTGTGAGGTACACAGACTATGTAAATCCTGGCAGGAAATTTGTCAATGGACCTTAGAGAAATATTTAAGTCCTCCCAACCTGGAAGCAGCTTAAAAGATACTGAATGGTGAATTAGCATTTTTCCACGTACAGCTCTCACAATAAACACATTTGTAATCAGATTTAGCGTCAAGCTGCATGAGTTATTAGTGCTTGGCAAACTGTCATCTAGTGTTTCATTTTGTTATAATGTTTCAAAAAGGCCATTTATTGAAATGAACAGGAAATACACACCTTACACAAATACAATGCAGAACACTCTTTACAAACACCAGGGTATTCATCAACCAGATTTTTAGAACAGTAGAACAGCCCAGGTTGAAAGAGACCTCAAAAGATCACCTGATCCAACCTTTTGTGGGAAAGGAAGCCTAGATGAGATTATTTAGCACCCTGTTCAATTGCAGGGATTGATGGTACTGAATCCAGATAAAAAGATTTATTCATATGTTTTGTCTAGTGGGCAAGTTTTTTCCCTTTTCATGAAAGTTACTTGTTTTTCTCTGCTCAAAAGGGAAAAGATGCACCAAACATATCATTAGCTTTCTGCAGATGAAAAAAAGTAAATGTGCCTTAGTGGCATGTACTAAGGATATTGAAGCCTTTGGCCTTGCTTCTGGATTCACAAGGAAAATAAGTCCAGAAATACTGGTTATTTTCTTTTGGCTCATTTTCATCCCATATCAGAATATACAGATTGTTTACTAGATTTTCAAAATACCTGCAGAGGGAAAATTTGCATGCTGACTGTCCACTAGATTATATTTGAGAGAATTATGCCTAAGCTGTTCTTAGGAAATCCAAATAGTTTATGTAGTAACATAATCCTGTCTATTCATCTAGCACTGTGTTTGTTGGTGGGTTTGTACATATCACACTACATGTTTATGGACATGCATTACACTTCCTTTTCCCTACTGCCCTCTGTGAGGCATTGCAGCTAATTTATTTTGGAGTGACAGAAGTGCTCTCATCAGGCGCTGTCACAGGCACGCGCACTGTGCCTCTGGATTGTGGGAATGACAGGGATTTCTGCATAAATGCACACAACGTGTGGTATGTGCAGGGGGGAACAGTGCTGAGACAAACAGCAATCGCTTCTAGGTAGTACTAGCTGATGAATCATGTACTTGACAGAATTCTGCTCTTTTTGGTTTTTTATTCCTGTTACTGGCTGCTTGTGTGAATTTTTTGGCGTTTTCCCAGAGTCCACACTGCTTCCAGCTGAGATGCCAAACCCTACTGCCGTTTGGATTTGCGCAACGCCGCTTTAATACCCAGAGCTCCTCCATAAATAGTTCTGCTCTCCCCACGCCCAGCTAGAAAACAACCACAGGAAATCGGGGAATGTGCAGCCAGCACAGCTTAGCTGGCACTAATTGATCTGAGCCAGCACAGCCTGCATGAGAGCATTCATGTACGTAGCCTGCACTGCTGGCTGGCTGCGGCTGCTGCCTCGGGAGCTCTGGTGCCTGCTTTTTAGAAGGCACCATATTGCTACAGCCTCACAACAGCAGCAGCAGCGATTTTGTTGTTGCTTGAAGGAGTTTTACGCTTCTGTAGGAAGCGTACGCAGCCACCCTCTTCCCTCTCCCTTTCTCCCTGCTTCCTTCCCTCCCATTTCATCCCAATCCACTAGTGGAGGCTTTCTCAGCTGCATGCAGTTGTCAGGGCAGGCAGTCTTGGGAACTTGCAGTATCTTTCTAAAGAAGGAAAAATACAAGGAAGGCAGATGGACGGATGTTTTTACTGGTGTGAGTGAGCAATTAGTACACGGGGGTCACCAAGCAAGGGATTTGGAGCTGGAAGCATCAGGGTCTGTTTGGATCTTTTTAGCTAAAGGCATGAGCTTACTGCTGCTGTGACTTGCAGGGGTTTTTTTCCCCCTCTGCATCCTGAATTTTTTTTTTTTTTCCTTTCTCTCATTTCTTTGGGTGTATGGAAACATAGCTGACTTCAAGTATGAAGATTCAAGAACATCCAAGCATGCCTGAAAGCAAGTTGCAAAGAAATCAAGATGCTGATGATCAGGAAAACAGCTTTGTATCTGAAGTGCCTCGGCTGGATTTAACATCACTCTGTGATGACAACAATTGGGAAGGTAGGATTGTGTGGTGGCTGATTGTGTGCGTGAAATGAGAGAGAGGGAAACGGTGGGCTGGGTGGATCTTTGTGACCATGTTCTCTTGCTAAAAACAATAGAAAAGCAACTTTGTCCTAAATATAGAACTGAAAGTTTGGAGAAACTGGAAGCAAATACCGAATGGTACTAACTCTAATTGTCACTTAGAGGTGGAAAATGAAATGTTTTATTCTTGAAGTTACTCTCATGTTCTGTTTAGTACTGTTAAATCCTTGAGGATTTCAAGATACCTTATTTCTTAGTGGCTAATTAAGCTAGATTGCCCTACACTTCAAAGCAACTGGGTATTTCACAGTCTAAAATGAACTTTTCTTCAATTGCTGTTTGGAAATAATGATTCACACCTGAAAAGCACAGCTGGTAAAAAATGTCTGTTTCTCTGACTTACAAACAACTTTTTTTGTGTATGCTGTGAGGGAATTCTGATCACCAGCTTAAATGATAGAGTTAAATTGATTGTATGTCATGAATTGCTTTAATATTATTTCTTAGCTATCCTCTCCAGAGTACATGCTTGGTTGTCTATACACTTATACTCATTTAAGAGTGGGAATCTGGGCAAACTCTGGGGATGCTGTGACCTTAATTTCATTTGAAATTGAGATAAAATGAAGATGTCCAATAGTTTTGGGATCAAACCCTTTTACAGTTACAGAGTATGTGTCTGTCTACAAGCCAGAGTTCTTCTGTTAGTTTTTGCTTTAGGAGTGAATGATGGGTTTTGACAGGGGAAAAGTAGGAAAACACAAATGCGGTGTTTTAATAATACAAGAGAGGGAAAATGTGCAACTAATTAATTGCTCTAAAGTAACAATCTCTGAGGAACACAGAAGGGAAGTTCTTTGCCCCTACCTCCACAGCGTACGTGACTTAGTATGTTTTGCCTTTCCCTCTAGGAGGTGAGTAGTTATGACACTTCAGGCGTGAGTAAAGAAAACCCGCAGCCATGGCTGCCTTTGATTCAGCCAGGCAAGCAGTCACCGTGCACAAGAGGGAATTTTTCCATTTGCTTGCTAGTGGGGAGTCCCTGGGTGGAATCACCACACATGCAGCACGGCTGATCAAAGTGCCATGGAAGGGCTCCCAGGCAGCACTGGCTGCTGGATGTTTACTGAGGGGCCAATTAGCAGAGCCCTGCAGGGTCTCAAGCCAGGGTGAGCATATCTGCATTCTCAGAGGTGATATGTGGCTTCAGCTGTCCTGTGAACCTGTAGAAATAATGACTTTTTTTTTTTTTTTCCCTTCTTGCATTACTAATGGGAGTCATATGAACGCATGAGGGGGAGAACATAGCTCCTTTCTGTCTGCCAGAGGCTTTCCCATTATATGAAATAACTTGTTTCTTTGGTACAACTCCCTCTTAGTCGTCATGCTCTTATGTTTGGATTCTAGCTTTCTTGCCCTGCAAATATGAGACAGGATTATGGGCACATGTGACTGTGCTTCTCTCTGATTGCTCCTTCCTCCCTTCTGTTCACGTGTATTTTGCAGAAGGAGGAGGTGGGCAGTTGCAAAAGAATCAGCTGTCTGGGGTGAGAGAGAAACCATATTCTGAAATGTGTGTGTTCCAGAATCACCATTTTGTTGGTGTGGGTGAACAGCAGCAAAATGGTGCCTTCTGTGTCTCAGCAAGGAGAGACTGACTCTTTCCTAGCTGTGGATATAGAATCGAGTTTGCAGCAGCCAGGAAGAGGAATATCTTAACATCAGCTCTCAGACTGCTTCTGTAGCTAACAGCAGTCTCTGTTATTGAGACTGGCTTTACAGGACAGGGTTGTACCACCCATCCACACCTCCAACAACCAGGACATCCTCCCTTTTGCTACCAGCCAGCCTGAGTCACTCAAACCTTCACACATCTTTGCAGGATCCATGCCACAGCTGTGGTTGCATCCCCAACAAAAAAGAGAAAGGACTGTGCCTTCAAATGCCTTAACACTGAGCTTTTTGTTGCTTTGCTCTAGCAAATTTGGTAGGTCCTTCTCTTGGGAAATTACCCATTCTCTCAGGACATTGTTGAGCTAATGTTTGGGGTCATGGTCCTCTATATCATACTGTAGGAAATACAGACCATCTAGTGCCCAGGGCAAATGCTGGGACTTTCACAAGTGGTGTGTGAGAACAATTACAGGTTGAGGACTTGCTTTCAGCTGTAGCTGTCATGCCTCCAGTCAAATGTTAGGAAAGAGACTTCAACAATGGGCACAAAATTACACAAGACAACCTTGTCCATTGACTAGTTCTTATTTGTCACACAGGCAGGCTCTCTATCATTTAAAGAGCAGAGCTGCCTTAAAATCCCCCATTCATGGGCACAGAACTATGGTAACTGCTGCCAGGTGAGCTGGCAGGGCCCTGTGCCCTTCATGTTACACTAGAAGTAATTGATACCAGATTTTTTTTCTGATAACTTTCACCTCATAGTCAAATCTGTACACAAGATTTGCTGTACTTCTCCAGGCTGTGTTCCCTTTACCCAAAGCTGAGCATAGAAAGGACAGAGACTTTCTCCCTGCTCCCTGCAATGCATAGCCTCACACTTTGCCATGTGCCCGCCTTCTGCATCCCACTCACCTGCTAAGTATAGAGGCTTGTGTAGGAATCATCAGGCTATTGACGCAGCGCTCAGGGTGTGAGCAGTGCCCCAGCAGAATTCAAGTGCTGAACTCCCTGCCTCAGTGCATTTCCTGTGTCTGGGAGTATTTTCCCGGTGTGCATTTGGCAGGTGTGGGTGCAGTTTTATTGGCCTGGATGTGGACTGAGCTGTCCCTGTGAACTGGGATGTCACGTCTGACTGCTGGGTTTGCCTGCTAAGCTGGTCAGTGACTGCCAGCTGAGGTGGCTTTGGGAGCAGGCGTGTTCAGAGCTGCTTCCACAGCTAAGGTTTCTAATTGTTGTGGATTACGTTTGAATCGGATGCAGCGACTGAGGAGAACAGAGTGTTCTCTCACAGGCCAGCACTATTGTGCAGATTTCTCACCAAATGTTTCTAATTCAAGCCCAGAACTTGCTATCCTGTCCTCAAGGAAAATCTGGAAGTATGTTGCTCTCCATAGCAGCGGCTGGCCCTGTCAGCAGATTGGGCTGAGCAGGCAGCTCAGTAAATCAATATATGATGCGTGATTGCTGCTAATGTCACCCAATTACTGACACTTCAAAAAAGTTCTGTAGCCAAGACTTCAAGCAGAGTTTGCAGTAACAAGCACTTATTAAACAATCAGCTGGCAGTTTTTTTCAAGCTTAAAAAAAAAAAAAAAAAAAAGCAGAAGTTAAAAACACAATTTGAGTTCAAGTATTGCAGCACTTGAGACCCTGAGGGTAAAGCTGTTCTACAAATAGTTTTGACACTGACTTAATTGATACTTTCCCATGGAAGAAACCCAAAGTAATGCAGAAAAATCCATATAGTATAGCAGAAGAGAAGCTGAATTTAGTTTTCTTTTTTTCAACACTGTGGACTTAGATTGATCAGTGTATTTGTGTGTAACACTCTTTAGTGTAAGAAATCAAAAGGGGATGAGGCACGTTCTATTTTTATTACTAAATATTGGAAAAAATTACATTGTTTAGTGAATAGCATCAAAATATTAAAATTGCTTTTTTGATTGTTATGACATGCTATAAACAAAATACAAAGCTTGCTTGCTAGCTGAGAGATGTGTCATCTCACTAAGTGAAAAGATGTGGTAGCGCTGTATTTGGGCTATTCTTTTGATTTATGTAGGAAGAATGCCTGCTGATGTATTCAAACAAGGATATTTTCATAGGTATTTATAAGATGAAGAAAATAGTTTGTTACTGAGCTAGTGAATGCTTTGGATGGGTTTTTTAATTATTTTATTCATTTCATTATGAGAGGTCTTTCTGGAGTCTTTCAAGTGGCATTTGATACAAGCATCTCAGGTGTTGTAATGAGTTCAGAGTTTTTAATCCTGCTGGACCTACTTCAATTTACAGTAGCTAAGATTTGACCTCATTTGTTTGACAGATGGGTGTGTGTTAAAGCAGTGTTAGCAGCATGTATGGGTTGTGTGGCTGCAGAAAGGGAAACAGGAGATGCCTGTGGCGTTTTGCTGGCCACATCTCAAGTGGTATTTGTGTGTAGACACCCCTCTGTTGGCCCTGCAGCCCCCAGTAACCCTGTGGCAATAAAAAAAGACAGGTTTTGTAAGCAAGATGGCTTTGAACTCACCAAGAATACACCAGTTTGATACAATAAATCTTTCTCCTCATGTGAAGCACTTAATGGTTCAGGTTTATTAAAATCTCCAGCCCACTCTGCAGCAGGTTGGCAGAGAGGTTGTACTGCCATAGGCGATGCTCTGTGTGCCTGCACAGCTCTGAGAGTCACACCTGGCAGATGGCTGACAGCTTTGTTGAAAGATGAGCTGCTTGTGGCATTTTGAGAGGGAGAGCAGCACTTCTGAAGGACTGCAGGCTCACTACCAGTACACAGTTCACTGCTTCAGTGCCAGCTTAGAAAAAGTGTGCCTGAAAGAGATGCCTAGAGAGTCTAATCAAAGGCATTAAATTTTTTTTCACCCTTTCTCTGCACTGGTATAGCCATGGTGGCTAAATATTCCCCTTTCTTTTTTACTTCGTTTTCTTTTTTTTTATTTTTTTTTCCCATGAAAAGTTGTCATTCTGGAAAATGGGGGGAAAAGATATTACATCAAAGGAATGTGGAGATGAAAACTGAGAGTAGAAAACTGAGAATTTTCCCTGAGCAGGAGAGATCTGTTCAGGACAGAAGAGGAGTAAGTGTAACGACACTGTCAAGTCAGTGGCAAAGGAAAGGTGAAATGTTTACAATCTCTATTGAGATTCTGTTCTTCAATTAGCAGAAAGGGGAAAGGCTGACAGCATTACTCATGATAGTGAAACTGGACTTCATAGCAGATACTTCAAAATCCTTCAGTCCAGAATTTCAGCAGCCTTCAGAAAAATCTCGATGCTTTGATAGCTATGTTGTCTAAATGAATAACAAAAGACATTATGGGTCCTGTTAAAGAGGAATTAATTGGTTGTGCAGTGTCAGAAAAAGCAGCAGCTTACCCTTAGTGGGTTCCTGTGTGTTTGTGAGAGCTAACAATTCCAGTGGTTCCAGCTGAAGGGCCTGGCACCTAGCCAACAGGAGAGAGAAGGCAGTTGGACTGCAGCTCTGGTCCACGTAGTGATCTGATGTAGAATAAAATTTGTAATTGTACATATCTAAATATGTCCCTTGATAAATTGCTTTGTTGCTCTCAGGGTTCTAGCTATGTTGTGTCTAGTTGAGGTTTTGTCTTCTAAGTGTATATAGTCAGCAAGGGAAACAAAATTACCCATAAAATCAGGCCCTCCAGGAGCAAGGGTTAAAGAAAGATGATTTTTTATAAAATGAAAAGGGTTTGCACAGTCTTCCATCAAGTCTCAAGTCTGATTTTTCCTTTTAGGACTTTTTTTTTCTTCTCCTTTTTAACACTTTCTTCTTTGGAATGGGAGTTTCTGTTTCGAGGGAGTATTTTTAAATCAACAACATAGAAACTAGACACACCTCAGTCTAAATTAGTTTACATGAAGTGCTTTGCTGTCTTTTGGGGTTTGATCAGAGGCTGTTTGAGCCATTGCAATTCCCTGAATGTCGCATGCTATCTGGTTTTAAATCCACCTTGGACAAAGTCACATACATCATGCATGATTAATAATGGCTTTTTTAGCTGTTGTAGTAGGAGCTTAATTTAGTTACTGCTAAATATGCCTGATTTTTTCTAAGTTTATTCCATCTATGTAAATCCCATGGAGGTGTTATTTAACAATTTCCAAAAGGAAATTTGGTTTGCGGGTGAGAGATATTGAAACGATTAGAAGTGAGAGGTGTCTAGAAGAATTTAATGCATCATTTAACTCTGGTTCCTGCTGGTCAAATATATTTTTTTTCTTTTGTATTACCTTTTATTTTGCTACAAAAGGTCTTGTGAGACCCTTCCTAAAATCATGAGAGATTCAGGGAAGTGGATACAAAAATATTTTAGGTATTAAAAAATGCCAAGGCTGAACAGAGTTTAGAAAAGCCCTTTTTTTTCAGAAATTACCCGAAGGAAGTTCAGGCTACATAAGCTTTCCAAACCATGTTAAAACTGCCTGCATACACTTGGGGCTTGCACACCCCATGGAGGTAGCCCCTGTGAGCCGGGCTGATATGTGCTTCTCTTAGCACAGTGCTTTTGAGGGGTTCTTATGCAAAAAGCTTGTGCAGAAAACCTCCTGTCACCTCTTCCAGGGTAGCACATCAGCGTGCAGGCAGCACCATCCTCTAAGCAGAGGCATGCCATTTGTATCCATGTGCTATGGAAGAAGCAAAAGGAGGAGAGCATCATTTGGAGATGTGCACAAGCAAAACAGCTGTGAGCCCATCGCTGCTGCATCAGCGATGATCTCACACTGCCTGAATTGTACAGAGGGGGAATGTCAAACAGCACAGAGGTTCTGCAGGGGAATCCTCATGCAATCCACTCTGAGCTGTGAAAACAGTAACCTTGTTCAGCAAAAGGAAACACTGCTTTTTATTCATAAACTGATAACTTCAAAAGCTCCCTCTCTTTGTGAATGAAGAATAGACACACTAGGCTCAGGAAACAATTAGTCCGTAGCTCTGCGACTGGTCTGGGAGCTTTCTATAAGGTTTTTGTTTTGTTACTTGACTCTGGAACTATTTGTTAGATTTAGAAGTTCAAAGCCTGGCTCTTAGCACCACAGGATTAGACAGTTTAAGTAGGAGCATGCAAATCAGCTTAGTAAACTATCTGAACACAAAATGTTAGACTCCTTATGGCATCTGGAGGGAGTGATCACAAGATTGAGGCGATTGCTTTCTGTGGGCTCTGTTACGCTAATCAGCAGTGCTAAATTGGGTTTCCCTTTCTCTCCCACTCCACCACCTCCCTGTCCGACATTGCTTTTACTTCTGGCTGGTTAGTTTGTCCAGGGGGCTGGAGATTTCCTCACTTTTCTACCATGCTGTAAATAGCAGGATTGCATGTGAAAGGGAAAAGGGGAGACTCAGACCACATTACTATAATTGTTAATATGTGGGTTAAGTGGAACAGGTGGTAATGCATGGCAACTTTTGCTTGCAGATTAGAAGAACCTGTGCTTACTCCCAGGCTTTGATTTTCCAATAGCAGGCAACAGGGTTGCATTGGAGTGCTGGGGCTTATAGGACAACCATTAATACACTATTCATTTACAGTATTTATACATCCTGAAACTGAGAAAAAAGATTCTTCTGGAATCCAAGTGCCTCTTCTATATACCATGTGCCAGTAATGCTCTGTTTAGCATAACTTTTTCTTCAAAAGTTCTAGCTGGTGATTGCCTGATTTGGTGTCAATCCATGGTAATTCCTGGTCAGCTTTTGGGTAGTTTTCTGTTGCACCTAAGAGATGACCTATATTTGTGTAGGTTACCTGCTGTGGCCAGGCTTTGTAATGCTTTGCATACAGGGCAGATGGGAATAGTGACCAGAGAATGCCTGGTGACAAGAGTCACAGTCCAGGACTAGAAAGTTACCTTGAATCTGTCTTATGTATAAAACAAACCTAATAAAACCAGCCTTTGTCTTACTGTTCCCAGAGCCCATCCCTGCTCTCTCCTCATGGCAGCGAGACGGCTTAGACTCAGATGAGGCTCGCCTTTCCCCGCAGGCCGGGCGCTTGATCCGCCAGCTTCTGGATGAGGACAGCGATCCCAT
Organism: Certhia americana; assembly: GCA_018697195.1. Classification (NCBI taxonomy): domain Eukaryota; kingdom Metazoa; phylum Chordata; class Aves; order Passeriformes; family Certhiidae; genus Certhia; species Certhia americana. The sequence continues at coordinate 14,302,478 of CM031860.1, forward strand.
GCTGTCCCCTCGCTTCTATGCCTATGGACAGAGCCAACAGTACCTGGATGATACAGAAGTGCCTCCTTCTCCTCCCAATTCTCATTCCTTCATGAGGTGGGTTGTGATTTTCCAGTGCTGACTTTCACATGCAGCTGCAAAGGGGTTGCGCAGTTGTGTCAAGCTGCATCTCTTTGGATTGGCTGTGCTGCATTGGGTTCCTGTTTCTACTCACAGGGAACTGATATTTTAAAAAAGTTCTTTGTAGTTAATAATTTCTAGGTTTCTGCATTAATGTCTGGGGACTTGCTGAAAGGGGCTCTTCGAGCATCTTTTGCTATCTGTCGCTGCAGATAGCAAAAGAGTAGCAACATAGCATTCTCACTTTTGTGGGCCTTGCCTTTATTCACACAAAGTTGAAGTGGCCTTCTCTGCATCAAGATGTATTGTGGCTGTTTGGATAAGTTCTTCCTGCAATCTCTGCTCTTGGCAGGAGACGGAGTTCATCTCTAGGATCTTATGAAGATGACAGAGAAGACCTTACCCCTGCGCAACTCACCCGGAGGATTCAGGGGCTGAAGAAAAAGATCAGGAGATTTGAGGACAAATTCGAAGAGGAGAGGAAATACAGAGTAAGTCTCTAGGAGTTAAGCATTTATTATGCTTAGCTTATTATTATTAATGTGGAGATGTATGCATTATCAGCAAAGGGAAGGGACACCAGGGAAGTGGTCAAACATATGGAAGGACACCAGGGAAATGTGCCAAACATACAGAGGGCTTGAAAGGAAAAAAGGCAGAAGAACTGCTGCCCCCCCAGAAATATGTATACACACCAAGCAAATTACCTTTCCAGGTATTATGAAATATCCACACAGCACAAGAGAGGACAGCTAATGAACTCATAGGATTTCAACCACTGCTTCAGACAGCATATCAGAATAGCTGTGTTCAGCTTCTGTTTGATTGTTTATTTCTTTAACTTCAGCATATGGGAAGCACAGTTGCTGATCTCATTTGCATGATGGTAATCCCAGGATACCCTGTGCATTGCAGAGGAGAGAGAACAGCTGCCTTCACTCCTCAGCAAGGAACCAGTCAAGTGCTGCTGAGCAGCAGCAGCAGTGTACTGGACTCTTAATTGACACGCCCTTCTGATGCACAGAAAGCTTTGTAAGGAACTGTAAAGCTTTAGATGTGTGCATCTTTGGCCATCTGAATATCAAAGAATTGTACTGGGAAGATCTTACCTGAAGTAGGAAAGGCTGAAAAAAACGCTCAGAGCTTGCTGTAGCCTAGAATTTGGGTTATTTGATATCTTTGGATGTAAGGCAGCCTCTGGTGTGGGTACCAAAGGCTTTTCAAAATGATGCTTTTCCAACTGTTCATGCTAGGTTTCCTCTATTTTAGTGGTACCTCTTGCTAGGAAACAATAGACACAATGGTTCCAATGCATATCTGGCCCTCTGAGTCACTCCTGCAATTTAATCATTGGCATCAAATGTTTTGTGTTTTCGAAAAAGAAAAAACATTTCATGATGCCCCTAAGATGGAGTGTTGTGACAGGTAGGACCAGTTAAAGCAAAGCCTGAAATGGGCTGGTCAGAGGTGTCAGAAGCCAGTGCCTGTGCTCTGTGCTGGGTCCAAATTCCATTGTACCCCTTTGTGCCACATACCTATTCCGGTGAATCACTCCTGGTGGCTTAACACAGATTCAGCATGGCTTTTCTTTCCTCCCAGCCTTCCCACAGTGATAAAGCAGCCAACCCTGAAGTGCTCAAATGGACAAATGATTTGGCCAAATTCCGAAAGCAACTTAAAGGTGAGCAGCTGCCACTGGTGCACTTTTGGGGGGTAGCTCGACTCTGCCTCATTTAGATTTGATGTGAGGCAGTGATCCTGACACTATCAGATTTTAAAAATGAAAAATTGTTTATCTTTCCCTGTTTGTTCAGAGTCAAAACTGAAGATATCGGAGGAAGACCTTGGCCCTGTCGTGCGTCAGCGCAGCAACACGCTCCCCAAGAGCTTCGGCTCTCAGCTGGAGAAGGAGGATGACAAGAAGCAAGACCTGTCAGATAAATCTGCCAAGCCTGCCGTGGAAGTGACCCTTGACTCCATCCAGAAGAAGCTTCAAGAGAAACGAGCAGAAACAAATCGACCTGAAGACATTAAGGTACAATGTAGACAGGTCAGATTTAGGCCTTTAAGTGCAAGTAGGCTACTTGTGGCTGCACAGTCATTTGTGAAAGCATTGTGGTCTTCTACATTTTGTTAAAAAGTCTGCAGCCTTTAGTTTGGGCACACGTGCTTTAGTTCCTTTCCCTCTCCTTTCAGTATTTTGATTTTTTTGTCCCCTGAGCTCGATTTCTATTGTATGTCATCTTGTGTTCTTTGTCTGACCATTATATATTCCTAGTAATATTTCTAAATTATTTCAGTTTTCTCTTGTCTTGTGTTTGGCTATTTCTGTTGTTATATCCAAAGGTTTTTGTCAAATTCTGGGTCTTTCAGTGCTTCTGGAGATTGTGTCATGTTTGCTTCTTGCTCACTCCAAAACTGAATGTTATTCTCTCAGGGTGTGTTACTGCTAACCTTCAGAGTTTCACATTGAGCTCTGTTAGCTACTGTAATCTCTGCGGGTTATCAGCAGGGAGGTCTTCGTGTCTGATGTCGTGAGCTCCTGAGGTTTGGGCAGCCTCAAGTAAATGAAGTCCTTGAGTCTGCTGACATGTAAATTGAGCAGTGCTGCATAAGAGTGAGGCAGACAGCATTATCTGTGTTTACTAGATCTGCAGAAGAAAAACATACAGCATGTGTTTTGACTATTTTCTGACTGTAGCAAGAATTTGCAGCCTGGCCACTTTTACAGAGGGACTGTGACAGTATTTGATGCTGTGATAGGGAGACAAGGCTTGGTGTCAGGCAAATTTGGGGGGAACTTTGGCCAACTTAGTTAGAGAAGTCTTCTCTAACTGTCTTCCCTTTTCTTTTTTTTTTTTTTTTTTTTTGGCTTTGTCCCCTCTTGTCTGCTACAGCTTTTCACTCCATAGCAGAATTGGCAGAAAGAGACAGTCTGACTGCACTTCAGTTCTTGATAAAGTTGTTTGTGACAGTCAAAGCAAAGGTGTCAAGCTTTACAAGACGTACTGGACTTTGTCTCAGATTTGGAGAAAAAGAAAGGACATGTGTTCTGTTGTAGAATTTGCATTCCAGATCTTAACTGAAAAAGGTTCATCATCATTAAAAGTTGCATAGTGTTGTTTTCTCAAAGCACATTTATGATCTGTAAATCCGCTTTAGGTACATAAAATACCTTCATATGCAAAGTTTGTGTTTAATCTGCCTGCATTGAGCATAGGGTTCTACTCACATTAACAGTCTCTGGCAATGCAGTTGGGAAAAGAGAACTGGAAGGTAGAGATGAATCTTTAAAAGGTAATGATGGTATGACATTACTTTGGTTATGGCACAGATCAGTATTTCTTGAGTCCAGAAATCTGACTTTTTTTCTTCCTTCTTTTCCCTCTCTCTGTGCTACTTCTTTCTAGGACATGACACGAGATCAGATAGCAGCTGAAAAAGTGGCTCTTCAAAAAGCTTTGCTGTATTATGAAGGCATTCATGGCAGACCGGTATGTACTCAGCTTTTTTTTTTTTTTTTTTTCCTCCAAAGTACATCTTTCTATGTCTTTGTCTGTGATAAATGATGCCCCTAATGCCTCTTTGATGTCAGGTCACTAGAACTTTTTGCTCTCCAAACCACACGTGCACCCTCTAATCCAGCTCCCTGATCCTTCACTTCCGCAGCTGCTGAGAAGTCTGTTGCAGGCAGGGTGATGTCCTCACAGAGCACTGGGCTGGACAGACACCTGCAGGACAGAGCCTACAGGCTGAGTGGGCATTATTTTGGCATTGTGCTTATCAGGTGCCACAGACATCCAATTAGTGGCCTAGTGTACAGTCTGCATGGGAATAGTTGTGCATGGTCCCCCATCCAGCCAGGAAGTTTGCAGTTTTCTGGTATCAATGGTATAAGGTTTCTTGTACGTTTGATCTTGACAGGGCAAATTTATTCGTGAAGACAGAGAATTAAGTTCTGTCTCCTGTTGATCCCTGCTGTGACAAAAACACAGTGGTTTCCAGGCCATGAAGTTGGCTTTTTATGAGTCTCTTCTCTTTCACTAATGACATTATAATCTTTGTGACCAGCTGTATAGGTAAAGTAACTTAATTTCAGAGTGCTCATTCCCTGAACAGTGTCTCAGGAGCAGCAAATTACTGCTTATAAAGGAGTACTTGGTTGGTACAGCTCACAAATCTGTCATTTTGCTTCTGCTGAGATTTCTCATTTTTCCTTATGAATTATAACTTTCTTTTTCTGTTTTTTTATCTATCTTTATGACTAATTTATTTAAATTCCTTCATGGAGTGCTAATATTGTACAGTCACAACTGTATTAGCAACTGAAAATGGCATAGTTACATGAAAGGACAGGCAGATTTTTTCTTGTGTAAAATAGAAAAAGGGCAGCAGAAGGGAATCCACTTAACCTTCCCTGTGTTCTCTGTGAGACCAAGTCTTTTTTTGCTGCTTTTGCAATTATATAAATCAACAGTTGGCATCTTACTGAAGTGAACTCACTTCAATCTGTTCAAAAAGATAACAAACTCAGAGCCTATCTTGTCAGCATACTTTTATTTCCACCTACCTTTTCCAGTGCTTCATTTATACAACTGCTTTTCAATTTGTTTTGTTTTTAAGTAAGCTGTCTATACCTAGCAACATTGAACTACATGGCAAGGAAGACTGATCAGCTCTTGCTGTTCCCAGCTCCTGGCAGTGCAGCAGCGGAAAAGTACTGAGAGCTTGAGGAGAATGCAGATAGTTCAGCCAATTTTTTTTTTCCTTAAAGATATTTAACTAAACAAGAAAAACAATGGAGCTCAGATTTATTGTGCAGCTGGGTCTTTCTGCACTAGTGATAGATGAAGCTGCAAAGGAACTGAACTGTTTCAGTTAAGCCAAATCTGTCTCTGCAGAAATTCTTGAGCTGCTCTAACAATGCAAGCAATGGTCTGTTCTCAGCTGCTGCTCTTTTGCCATGTGGAGTGTGCCCCAGAGTTGTGTCAAAGGCTCCATTATTCCAAGAGTGTCTTTGCATTTTGATGTTCTCCCAAAATATACTCAGGTTTTACTGGTCTTACTTGTGTTTACCTAATGAAACAGTGTGCCCATGTACTAAACATTTACTTTCAGAATATGCTTTCTGTAAAGTTTGCTGGTGTAAATGAGCTGCAGGGAAGGCTTAGACTCTGTACAATTAACTTCCAACACCTGTCTTAATTCTCTGTGTTGCTCCTCCACACTGATATTCAGACCCCAAAAGATGTTGCTTAACTTTTTCATTCTTCAACATACCTAAGGACTTTGTACCCATTCCAAGGCTTATGTTTATTTTTCTGTACAGAACAGTGCTGTTAATCAGCTTTGAAATGTTGTTAATTGAAGGTTTGAAGCCTCAACATAAGCCTCATCATAGTCTTGGGGTTTTTTTAAGTAACAGACTGTCTGAGCCAACAGTAGTGCTATGCCTCCTGTTCCCCAAACTGCTAATCTTGTAAAGCTATGAATTATATATATATATATATATATATATATATATATATATATATATATGTGTGTGTGTGTATATGTGTATATGTGTATATATATATATATGTGTGTATATATATATATGTGTGTATATATATATATGTGTATATATGTATATTTAGGTTACCCAGTTTCTAGTTGTATTCCGCATGGGTTACAGAGAAATGTCCAAAGTTGGAGGCAACTTGCCTAGCCAGTGCACTTGAGTGCAGGCACATCAGCACAACACTCAACACAAAGAGGACCAAGTGAATTATTTTATGCTGCTCACACCCTTCTACTCCATGTGAGCTGCTTGCTCAATGAACAGGCAGCTTGAGGCTGTCAGGAATTGGAGCCCTGCTGTACTTTGGGGGTATGGGACATTCGGCCTCCAGAGCTCAAGACTGCCCATCTGTATGCCTCTTATCAGGCCTGGAATATTTGCATTGAACCAGGAAAGGAATAAAGATCTTCCTCCTTTTCCTCCCTGTTCCTCTGCCCCCAACATAGGGAACATAGGCTTGGTTATCAGGAGGAAGATGGATGCTACCTCCAGATTCTTAGAGTTCATCCCTGCCGTCCCACTCCTGGCAATACTTACAGCCTTTCTGCCCCTCACAAACCAAAACCATCTCTTTCTCTGGAGGGAGGATGTAAAACTTTAGAAAGATTAGGCCAGTGAAAGTCAACTGCTTATAAAATAAAAGTCAATTTAAATTGCCTCCTTATCTCAAGTTGTATTCCCTTTTCTCTTATTTCTGTTGTAGAAAGAGAGACTGCACAAAGCTCACATGGGGGTTATGCTGTTGATGCCGATTTTTATATGACAGTTGTTCAGGTGATCTGGTGATTAGCAGGAAGTAGAAAGGCATGACATCAGTTAAAGCTTCCTCATAAGAGCTTTATAATCTAAAGTTAGCCAAAAGATCTGATGGAAGGACACTTATAGGATGTGGGTCAGACAGTGCTGAATGATGGTCAGGTTTTGCTGAGGATTTTGTTTGTTTTCTAATGTGCTGTAAGAAAACACTGAAGAAATAAAATACACCTTGAATCTGAAAGAAAATCAGAAATTAACACACTCAGTTTGTAATGCTTTCAAAACTGGGGAGGGAACACAACAAGCAGTAAGGAGGTGTGGAGTTAAGGACAGCAATATAAGGAACACCTGAGGTGGACATCACAGCACTGTTCTCTCTTCTCTATGCCACACAGCCCTGGCCCCATTATCCCTTCCAAGCATTGCAGTGAATCCTTCCTAACAAAGTGGCTGCGAGGAGGGATGGGAGGGCAAGGTTAGGGGGCTAAAAAGAGGAAAAAACTTCAGGCTTGTACAGGAAATTAGGAGGAATAGCAAAGCCAGAAAGAAAGTCAGCTTTTGTGAAATCTGTAGTTTGCTGGACTCAAGGGAAGGCTCCTCACATTGCAACATCCAGTCAGTGCAGCTGCTTTCTCTTTTCATGGGTGATGAACACAGCTATTGACAGCCAGCCACAGGAACAAGGATGGGAAAGCTCATCTTGTGCTTACAGTGGCAGACGTGACAAGCACAGAGTGCTGCCTCCTCAGGTCATTTTGGGCTGTGGGCATCTGATCCCTAAGAGGTCATTTAAACCACCTGTCTCTTACAGCCCCTTTACATGACACCTCACACAGCTTCAGCTGGCACCAGGCACAGGCAGTGATGGGCAGGAGTTTCAGGGCTAATGCTGCTCTCCTGTCATCCCCATACAAGTCTCTGTCAAGCCCCTCAGACTGAGGGTGATCACAGGCACATGAGTTCTAGAGTGGAGTATTTGTTGCGGGCTTCATGGATGTCTCCTCTTCTTCCTTTTCAGGTTACCAAAAATGAACGGCAGGTGATGAAGCCATTGTATGACAGGTATCGCTTGGTCAAACAGATTCTCTCCAGAGCCAACACAATCCCTATTATTGTGAGTAGAGCATTCTTTTGAGGGCTGTTTCTTTGGTTTCAAGCTGAGGAAGCAGGAATCACCGTGCTTTTGCATACAACACAGTCACTGAGGCTGAGTCCCAACCTCCTTTATCACTCAAAGATCAAGCAGATGAGTGAATCAATGACACACACTTCATACTGAATTTGGGCAAAGCTGGTCAAGGAACTTCAGTGCTCACCTGTGAGCCATGGGGCACATCTCACCTTGTATTGTTTCTTCTCTTTCCATTGGGCTGCTGCTGTTATTTCATTCATCCTCTGTTTGGCTACAGCCTCACTTCTTTTTCTGTACCAACCCACGCTGAGCTGTAGCTCATCCATGCTGCTTGGTTCCACAGGGTTGTACAGGGTTCCTGTACACAGGAACACAGACTTGAGTACTTCCCACAGGAGATGCCAGGTGTGTCCTTGGCAGAAAGAAAGGGCCCTCCGTCTTCTAACATTTAATTTGTGTTAGAGAGATTCTCTGAGTGGTGGATATTCCCTCTTTCAAGGTGGTGCTTTGCCACCAGCAAGGAACCCAATACACCCCTCTAGGGAGAAAATTTACTGTCTTTGATTTTAGACAACTTGTGTAGTCCAGATTTTAAAAACTAATTTATCTAAAAACCCCACACAGAATACTTTAAACCTGTCTATGGAAAGAGAGTTCTTTTATCGAAGTTCCTTTTTACTCTCTCTGTCACGTATGAACCTTTTTTTTTTGCTTTTCCTGAGCAGTGCTCATGTCCTGCCCACCTTCTGTAGACAGCCAGTGAAATGAACAGGCTGGTACAGCATTACCCAGTGCAGTGTCACTGAGGAGTGGGGCTTTTTTCTGCAAATGCTGGGGAGTGTTCCCAGTCCTGCATTTAAAACAAAACAAAAAGCTGTTCCTCCTGGAATGTGCAAAATAGTCCCCAAAATGTGTGCTGTGAAGACAATGCTGGCAATCAAGGAGGAAGCTGTGTAGGTATGCATGGGCAATGTAATGCAAAGCTGTCAAAGAGAGCCCATGTCCTGTTAAGACACAAAACTGGAAATCCACAAAGGCTAGCAGAGGAGAGATGAGACTCTTGTTTTTTTCCCAGTCTCTGAGTGAGAAGTGTGAGAGGTTCATAGAGAGACAGGATACATTTAAAAATCCATGTCTACATCAGTAGGTACTTCAGTGTGAAATCAGGCTCCTGGAAAGCAAATCTGGAGAGCCTGGCTGAGCTTACCCTGTAGCTCTGGAGAGCTAGCCAAATGCTCTATGTATGGGCCTCAGGCTGGGGATTATTTTCTTGCAGCCTTTGCCTTGCAGTCACTACCCAGCTAATAATCATCCAAAAACAGATTTTTTTTTTTTTTTTTTTTTTTTTAATTAAAACAGATTGGCAGTGGTGTCCCTTGCTAAGCAGCATCCTGAGAGAAAACAGCACAAGGTTCAGGGGGTTTACCAGGACTGTTTTTCTTCCTTGAGAAAGATATTTCTCCCGGTGGTCCAGCAATGAGCTGAGAGTGAATGTGTGGGTGAGAATGAGCTGAGAGCAGGTGGTGGAGGAGAAAGGGGTTCACAATGTAACATACTTGTTAACACCTGTCACAGGGTTCCCCCTCCAGCAAGCGGAGAAGCCCTTTGCTGCAGCCAATTATCGAGGGCGAAACAGCTTCCTTCTTCAAGGAGATAAAGGTGAAGACCTCCAGCTGCTAACTAATTGCTCAGTTTGCATCAACTTTCCCCTTATACCAATGAAGCAGAACGGTTGATTGATTATTTTTTTCATCAGTGTTGATTTTTTTGCAGTGTCCTCCTGAAAAATCAGTAGCTGCTTTAAGCCTCGCCAATTCTGATCAAATTCTTCCCTTGTTGTAGATAAGACTACAGTATTTCCTTGGCTTTGCATTCTTCCTATCCTTCTCCTGTCCCCTCCATCTGCACATAATATATTTTATTTTGCTTTAAAAAAATAATAATTTAAAAATCACAGTTACCCCTGTACCTTGCTTCTTTTCTTGCTTTCTTCCGTTCTTTTAAAAGACACTAACTTGTTTTGCCATAGTTTCTCTCACTCCCAGGCTCTGTGGCTTGCACACAGCACCATGACAGGAATGAGCTCTCACAAAACTAACCCTCGCACGTGGATCCAGCTGGGGCACTTACAGGATCCTTACCTGCTCTCCTCCACTTATTTTATCCAGGCTCTTTTTAACTTAGTGAGGATGGAAGTAAGAACAGCTAGGTTCTGCTAGTTAATACTTGGTCAGATTTAGATGGCAGGATTATTGTGTTTCTTCTTGTGCTGCTGTGGAGTAATAATTCAGGGTGGGGAAGATTGCTATGATACTGGGCCTTCCCCTGAGAATAAAGTCCAGCAGCAGACCAGGACACACAGCTGGGCCCTGGCTTGCTTTCTGTGCCCTTGCAGTGTAACAAGGGAGAGAATTGCTTCAGCACATTTTGGTCATATTTCCGTTATCCAGGCAGAGCTTGGTTAAATGTAAATACTGCAGACTTAGAGATCCAAGGTGATTGAATCCAGTGGATTGTATATTAATGGACTATTCAAGGCACTTGTTCTCTAACACCAGATTGCAGATTGAAGATGTTAAGCTACTGTTTGAAAGCTAGTTAATGATCACTGAGCATCTTAGTATTTTCTAGATAACCACCGGATCAAATCAAGTACTGGTCTGGTGGGGAGTGGATTTGTTTGCTTCTGTTTTTTTCTTGTAGTGTGTCTCTTTTTTCTCCACCTCTGCTTACATCCAGTGTGAGAACTTAGAGCTGTCAATTATGGTGATCTCTGATGCCAGCTTGGGCTGGTGCTGTGCCAGGGCAGCACCAAACCTGTTCAGCAGTGTCCTGCAGGGAATACAAACCTAGAGGGGTTTCTGGCAGAAGGTCAGGATGACAGCCTTAAGCCTGTTAACATGATGTGACTATTAACACTTAAATGGGACTTTGTGAAGCTGCATCTAGCAGCTTTGTATTGAGCTACACTTAGAAGTAAAGAGAAGAAATTAGCAAAAGGCTCCAAAACTTAGCTCCTTCATAGGTCCACTATAGGCAGGGAAATATTTGACAGGCCGCTGACAATGTCAGTCAGTATTTGTATGTTTCTGGGTGAGTTTTTCTTAAAGCATTTGGGAGTGCTAGCTGAAAACTTGTAAGGTGTTTTGAGTGACCTTACCAAACATTTTGGTATAATATCTTGAATGTTGTGTTGAAAAAATTGTTAGGATTCTTCCTTTGTAGGAGTGCCGATCATAGGATACTCTGGGGATTTGACATTTGTAACTTTGGAATGCCTCATGATTGCCTACCAATCCAAGCAGGTGCAGGCTAAATGAATCTTGTGTATGAAGATCATTCTGGTTCAAGGTATAAATGTTGCTGTGGGTTTAAAGTGAAGTTCCTATGTGAGATTATTTTAAAGGGTAGGCCTTAGAGGGCCTTTTCTGTTGGAGTTCTCATTAGGAATCCTTTTAATTCACCCCTTTGTATTTAAGAGCAAAATGATTTCAGAGGTCTTGTGACAACCAGATGCAGTGTCTTGGCTCTGAGATCTAAATGAAATTTCTAACTTTCTTCTCCTCCCATGGCCTCCGTGGCAGGAGGCTGGCTCCTGAGCTTCTTGCTGGCTCGGGCAGTGTGCTAATGTCTGCAGTGAGACAAGACAGGCTCATGGGTGCCTATGAGAAAAACACCTTGCATCTGTGCTCAGGAGCAGCTTTGTCACACTGCTTATGGGAATTGTCCCTTAGCTTTCTTTCCAGGAGCTCTCCCAGAAAGGGCATGGAAGCTCCTCCTTTGTTGCCAGAGAGATTCCTTTAAAGCAACGTGTGCTGCTTTTAGTGCTTAGATTGACTTAGCAAATCCTCCTCCACAGCACAACAGGATCTGTGTTCTCCTGCTGCAGCCCTTCCCAGTCTGGGCAGGGTGGCGTGCCTGGGGACAGGGAAATGGCAGTGAAAGGTTGTCTCCCCTCCCCAGTTCAGCCTAGAGTTGTTGGTAGGGTTTAAGAACAGTTCATGGCTGCTGGTTTGTGCTTTCTGTTTCAACTGTACAATTGATGTCTGGAGAAATGGGTCTTCTCTGTTTAGTCATGTACTAAATATTGCTTCAACTTTGACAAATTCCCTGCAGATTTTCCTCAGATGCATTCAAACTTCTCTACATCTTTTGTTATTATTGCTACTCAAAACCTCTTCCCAGATAATGTTTTTTTCACCCTCCAGATTCAGTCTTGATTGTAATTCTCAGCCTGTGGCTTTGCAATGTATCATCATGGCCTAGAGGTTTTAACTTAAAAAGAAAACTCTGTGCAGACTATAATTTAATTTAAATGTATGCGTTTATAAATCACTGAGGGTTTAATGGGACTAAACCAGTACTGGTGTTGCCTTCTCCCTTTTTGCTTGAAATATGGGAGCAGTCTCTTAGGAATAATAGAACTATTCACAAGGAATTAAATGAAAAAAATAAAGAAAATGTCTGCTTTTGATCCTGTTGCTACAATATATTTTTGTCTTGAAGACTTCAGTGATATTAGGCCCCAAAAGCTTTTAAAGATACTTATCTGCTTAGATCCTTCCTGGCTAGAGTTACGTGGCTGTTAAATAAATACATTTACACACACATATATGTATTTTACTGTCCATGTTGGCATTTGCTGCTTTCTCTCAGTAGCCTCATTATGTATATTGAGGTTGAAAACTGCCTTCTAGAAATGTCTCCATACGTAAGAGACTGGGCCTCATTCCCTGATAATTAAAATTATTTCTGGACAGTGTCACAGGACAAGCCCTACTTTTGAGAACACAGTGAACTGGTGAATACCAAGTGCAGCAGGGACTTTCAAATCTCATGCCTATAAATTCTGTAAAAAAATTGGAACACAACCAACTCATCAGTGTGCATTGAGGAAATGAGAAATTGCACTGTGCAGAGTTTCCAGTCCAATTTTTAGTATATTCTGAGCAAAATGCTCAAAGCTGATGATTGAACATGTTAGTAGCAGCAGTCCTTTTACAGTCAATCATATCCCACATTTTGGATAATTGTAAGACTCATCTGAGCTCACTAATACCACAGTACGATCATTTGAGATCTTGAATTTGGCCATTAGAGAGAGCTGTTGAGCTGCATCTTTTGAGAGAAAATTCCACATTTTAACCTGGCAGCCTCTATGCTGGGAAATGTTTGCAGGGAAGTGCAGAGGATGGCTGGTGTGCTTTGGACAATGTGCATAACAACTGTAAATGGGTTCATTTATGCCAGAATACATAAACTAAACAAAGCAACAGGTTGCTCTGAACCCCAGGTATTTTTTTCACTTAGTTGTGTCGCTCTGGGTCTCCTTAACCAATCTGACTTTGTGGTGGCAATTTCTCTGTCATGCTTTGGTTCTAGGGTGTCTTACTGATGGTCTTCTGGTGTCCTGTGTATTGCTTGGCAATTGAAGTGTTTGCTCTGCTTTTCCACTTCTTGTTCCCGAGTGCATGAGGTGAGAGGAGGAGCCTGTTCCTGAGATGGGAAGCAATAACCTGTCTTGTTGTGGGGGTGCTCTGTCCCTGTGTGTAGGAAGAAGAGGAGGGGTCCGAGGAGGACAGCAATGTGAAGCCAGATCTCACAATCACCATAAAAACAGATTTCAGTGTGCACAGCTCCTTTGATCTACTAGATGATGACGCTGATGGCTTTGTTTCCCCGGTGGATGATAAGATGCCATCTAGGAGCAATCAGGATATGGGGCTTTCAAATCTCCATGAAGCATCCATGTACGTTGAATTCACAGGCAACTGCAAAATGTTACAATTTCTTGCTAAGATAACATTTTATTTGTCAGAAAAGTGTCTAAGGCTTTTTTTTCTATTTATTATCTGAGCCAGATGTTTTTATGTTTCATTTTTAAATGCAATAGACCCCCTTAGGAAAGGGTTTGGGAAGAACTACCCTGTCCTGATACTGGTACTTAGCTTATGCACCTTTGGATTCTATCACTAAATAGTAACTCCACCAGTGGCAATCCTTTATCATGAAAACCCTGCACTCTAGAAGGTTTTTCATGTTTTGGAGAGGTCAAGTGGAACTGGCTTTGCTGGTTTCAAGTCTGGTACAAACACATGCGGGTGGTAGCCCTAAGTTGTGACCATTGAATTTGATCCTGTAAAAGTCACGAAACCCAGACCCATCTGCAGGAGATAAGTTTCATAGTTAGTGGTAAATTGTGAAGTGTGCACTTGACCTCCTTAGAGGCTGCAGCTTAAGACTATGATCATTCTGCTGAACTAAATTCAGAGAGCTTTTCATTTCCAGTAATGTGAGGCTGCCAGAGCTGCTCGCAGGAGGAGCTCTGGTGCTTGGCATACATACAACTAAAGGTCTGTAGGTTTACTGTATGTTTCCTGTTTTCATTGCATACATATGGACAATCTCATTTATCTTTAAACCAAACAGCCCCGAACTGTTAGAGCAGCTGCAAGAAGTCAGGGAAGAGAAAAAGCGAATCAGAAAAAAATTGAGAGACTTTGAAGATAACTTTTTCCGACAAAATGGAAGGTAACAATTTCTCAGCTGCCTCTCTGTTCTTCAGCTACTTTTAATCTGTTTTGCATCTACAAAGATCTCCAAGTACGCAAAGTTCAGTATTTCTTATTTCTTCTTCACAATCGTTATCATTGCTTTACCCACATTCAGAATGGTGGAAGTTATTCAGTGTTAAAATAACTATTTTTTTCCCTAGTGATTTCTGTCCTATTCTTGCTTGCTTGTGAGGTACTCAGACACTAGTTAATATTATTAAGTATTTCTGCTTTAGCGTAACTGTTTTTATTGTTATAAGAAAATGTCCCTCATTAACGAGCTGATGGAATGTTTTCATGTATTTATACTCTTAAATTATCTTGTCTGTCTGTTGCCACAAGCCATCATCCTTAGGGGCTTTTGTAAAATCACTGGAAAACTTAAAATTTTCCTGTAAGCCAAGAGCAATCTGGTCAAATACCACCTTTCTTTTCGCAAGTGTGCCTGTTCGTGTAAGTGCTGTGGTGCCATGCGAGGGGAGGCTGTATTTTATTTCACCAGGTTCACAGGCTGACACTCAGATGGCTCCTGAAGTGTTTTCCAGCTGTTTTGCAGAGCTGGTGATTTCAGAGAAACAGGGCATGTTTCAAGTAGGATTTTGCATTTGGAGCTGTGGGGTTGTGCTCAGCCTCAGCACACAAGCATCCCACACTTAGCTGTTGCAGCTTGTCTGCGCCTTTTTTTGTCTTTTTTTTTTTTTTTCTCTCAAAGGATAAATGTTTTTGTCCTGTTCCCTGATCAGGAGTGGAGGAGAAGAGCTGATTTATAGGTCGTGTTGGTGGATAGAGGGAGGCTGCTGAGGGAGGCTTCCTGTTACAGAAATCTTCATGGTCTGCTTTCACTCCCATTAGGAATGTGCAGAAAGAAGACCGCACTCCCATGGCTGAAGAGTACAATGAATACAAGCAAGTTAAGGCCAAGCTGAGGCTGCTGGAAGTCCTGATCAGTAAGAGAGATATTAGCTCCAAGATCATGTAGAGGAGGAGATTGTTTTTGACAATAAACAAAGAGGAGAGAGCACCAAACGGACAAGTGCATGAAGTGGATGCAGCAGGAGCCTGACTGAGAGAGCTGAGGAGCTCCCTGGGAACTGAAGGGTCATTCCCAGAGGTGGGAGAGGGAGGAAAAGTGGATTTCTGTCACTCTCTACATTTGCTGTTGCCCACTGTTTCTCCAGGCCTGATGCCCAAAATGGAGTTTTCCAGTGTAGGGGACATAATACTGCACTCTGTGACTTGCACTGAAGGGATCCTTCTGTATTGATTTGCTTATAGATCCTGTAATATTTAGAATATCAAAGCCAGCCATGCTGATTTTTTTTTCCCCCAGGATATTATAGCAAGGGGAAAAATAGGATTAATAGTAATGAAATCATCAAATAGCTTCTACTTGAGTTGAACAGACAAGTGCCCTGACCAATCTCATGTTAAGGCACAGGTCAGGCAGCACCAAGACTGTTCTCTTGTAGCTGCAGTAAAGATTTGCTCAGACTTTTGACCTGTTTGGACTCCAGCATCTTCTGCTGCTCTAGAGAAATGCTGTAATCTCCTGGTCATCAGCCAGAGCTGGTGTGAGTTGCAGTTTTGCCCAGGTTTGAGTTGGGTTTTCCTCCCACATTTTTGATGACCCATTCAACCAAAGTAGAAGGAAGTACCTGTATGTTTGGGATAGTAAAGAAAAAGAGCCATGCAGCCAGGTTCTTACCAGCTTGTTCTGCTTGGAGGGTGATACTGAATCCTTCTGACCACGTTTGGGCAGCAGGGAAGAGAAGAGGTTTTAAAAGCTTTAAAAGTCAGAATCACTTGGGATTTTGGTGGTTGGTTAGATATCTGGTCTCAGATAGGTCATGGTAGATATCTGGGGGACCCACCCCATTAGTATGTGTGCTTTATCATGATACAGACGCCTAAGCTGAACAGTCCACACGGGCATCCCACAAACTCACTCACCTAAATTTACTTCTTCTGTGCACATCACCTGTGTGTGGGCTGCAGCAGCAACACTGATGGTGGCAGCAGAGGATGAGCTTTTTGTCCCAGCGTAGGAGGTATGGCAGCACAGAGGATACTTCAGGGAACTGAGAGCATGGAGCTGTGTTCTGCCTGTGGAAAGGGCATCTGTCTTGACTGCAAGCTTTGACAATTTACTGTTTCCAAATTTGTTTATGACTTCCAGAAAGGAAAGTCCCGGGACATCTGATTGATGTGCTCATGTCAAACAGGTGCTGCCTGAAGGAGAGAAAGGCCCCAAGTTCAGGGACAAATCACAGAGAGCTCGCAGTTCCACCATCCTAAGACAGCTGGGCTCGCTCTCCCACTCCAGAGGCTTATGTGCACCCCTTGGTCTGCCCTGAGCCAGGCTCCACCCTGATACCCAAGGGAGGGCACTTCTGGAATGCTTTCTTACTTCCCCCAGGCGATCATTGCCAGTGTACAGAAGCCAAATAGCCAAGATGAAATCCAGTGTTGGTTGCAGCCAGGCCTCATGCATGGCACACCAGAGGAGCCAAGAGGACTGCAGAACAACTTCTCCCCCTTCCTTTATTAAGGGCAAGTGGGCTCACAAATTTATCCCCTTTCACATGCCATGTGTGCTGTGTGTCTTCTTGCCAAAATTGCTGCTGTTTTGGTCTGTTCAGGATCCCTTGAACTCTTCCAAAGGTGGCCATGGGTTGCACGTGCCGTTTGCTAATCAGGGTGGATGTCCTGGTTTAGGGCAGATACCCCCAGCTGGTTTGGGAAAAGATTTACATGGAGAAGAGTGGAAGAAGACTGTTTATTTAACAAGCAAAGCACCCACAAACATAAAAAATGAACAATACCAAACACTAAAACCTCTTGTCGTTCTGAAGAGATGGCAGATTCTTCAAGTCCTTCTCATGTGGTGTGGCTCAGCTCGCTGCGTGTCTCTCAGTCCCTCCGCTGCTGGAATGCAGCGTCCTGGGGCCACAGGCATGAACTCCTGGTGTTCTTCTGAGATCTTGGTCCAAAGCAGTTTTGAACAGTTCTGAGAAAAGGAAAAGCCACAGTCCAGGGAACTTCTCTGCCTCAGCTAGCTAAAACCAACTAAACAGCAAAAGAGCTCTTTTGCTCAGTCCAGGAGCAGGAATGTGTGGGAGCTAGTGCAGTTTCTAAAAACAAACTGCACACTTCTTCTGCCCCTCCTTCGCTCTTGGAACCAGCCATAAAGGTACAGAACTTAATATCCAGCATGAACAGAACAGATGACTGGGGATACCAGCATCATATAGTCACTCCAGGACATCGGGTAAGGCAGAGATGTGTCTTAGTGAAAGCACTTGGGAGGGGGACCTGCAGCTTGGTTTGGTTTTTTATTGATTGCAGAATTGCCTGTTCCATATAAAACCAACAAAGACTGAATTTTGTATTTCGAAGCAGTCTGGAGGACTTGTGTGCTGACCTAGGGCTTGGCTTTTCAGAGGTGCAGAGTTGCCATCTCCTGAGATGGCATCTCCTCTGATCCTTGGAGTGTATTAACTGGGCTGACAGATTGGCTCAAGAGGTGCTTTGAAGGGAAGCCTGAGCAGGGTAAACCCCTGTCCCAGGAAGCCTGAGCTGTGCCTTTGCCTGCTCCTGCAGGCTCTTCCTCTCACTGTCAGCCCTCCCTTGTTATTTTAGAGAAAGCAGCTGAGGCAAGCTGGCTGCAGAATCACTCTGCTGGTGGAAGTGTGGGATGAGAAAGAATGCTGGGTTATCAAAAGGTCCTTAGTCTTGGCTGACTTTTATACTGTTCAGACCCAGCTCAGGAAAGCAAAAGCCTGAATGGTGAGCATGTGCCTCAAGCTGGCCTGTCTTTGGGATGTTGCTGAATTAAAATGGAGTAAAGCCTGCATGCTTTGCTGGATCTGGGCCTGGACACCTTTAAATGGATGAGAAAATCAATTTCTGCTCTTTTTCAAAATCATGCATTTTTTCAGGGGGCCAAGGCTTCCCAGGAGTATGTTTTCTCTGCTTATTTTTAAATGCCTGTTTGCACTGTGTACTGATAAATTATCTGTTTTGCTGGTGTTGGAGGTTAGATTTCTTTCCTTTTGTTCATTTTTACGTACAGAAATTTTTCTCATAAGTTGCTAGGAAGCATTAACTACTGGGTACTTCAGAAAAAACAAGGTACTTAAGAAAAACAAAAGTGGCCAAGCTCGGGGAAGAGGACCCCTGGTTGCACTTCTCTTATCTGTGACTTTCTCTCTATGGGGCAGAGGTACCTTGAGAATTGAGCAGGTAAAAGATCAACTATGATGAGTTCTTTTTTTGGTTTTTTGGGGGTTTTTGGGTTTTTTTGGTTTTTTTTTTTTTTTTGTTTTTGTTTTGTTGTGTTTTTTTTTTTTTTTTTTTTTTTTTTTTTTGTTAGAAAAAAAAAAAAAAAGCTGTATTTTATATATATTCTCCAACAAATAATAAGGGAGTTTCTCCTCCAACTTAAATACATGGGATAATGCCCATCCACAAATGCACAGCTGGATAAAGCCACTATCACTTCAGGTGTAAGGCAGTACAGCTTCTCATTCTGTGATCACAGGAAAGTCAGGAGGGTGGGGTAAAAACAGTACACACACAAGTGTAGAAAATTGAAGACAGTGTATACAAAGGGTTCCAAACACAAAGCTTTCCCTCTCTTGAGTTTTTTTTCCTATCTGCACTTGGAGGGAGCCATCCCAAACCTCCCAGCCACAGGCAGTCACAGCTGTGTAGCAGCACAGTCTCCCTAAATAAATGTTCTTCCTTCAAAAGGGTTTTCAGGGATTGCTGAGTTTGCCACCACTGTGCTTAATGGACTCAGACACCTAAAATAAGCTTTACTATATACATTTAAAAATTGATGAAAAGTTCTCTAAAAATATGCTTTGAATTTGACAAAATGCCCCAGCTGCTCAGGTTGGAAGAACACCTCCAAGCTGTGCAGCAGCTTGTTGGCAGAGACCAAACTAAAACACCTAAAGAGCAGGAGCCAGCCCTTTGGGACCTTTCCCTGTGCTGCTGGGCTGCTCCCAAAACTCCACCAATTTCCTTCTAGGACACTCAGTGTATTCCAATAGCAACCCAGATTTGCTGACAAGGAACAAACATCAGATGAGCCAAACATTAAAGAAGGACAGGGAATACATGTCAGGGCCAAGAACAGAGGGACTGTCCTCCTCCGAAGGCAAAAGAGAGACAGAGCAGCAGCTGCCCCAGCCCCATCCTTTACCTACCCAATTCTCTAGGTATCTCTCCCCTCAAAGAGAAACTCACAGATAAGAGAAATGCAACCAGATGGCCTCCTCCCCTTGCGCTTGGCCACTTGTTTTGATTTTCTTAAGAACCCTGTTTTCCTGAAGTATCCAGTCATTATGTTTCCTAGCAATTTTTGGGAAAAAATTCTCTAAGTAAAAAGGAGCGAAAAGAAAGAAATCTAACTCCCTGTGCTAGTTGGAAAGCAAACTTGGAAAGGGGGAGATCCCAAGTCAGAACACAACCTGACTCCCTGTTGGCCAGGGTGTTGGTGGCGGTCCAGTTAAATGGTGGCTGCAGTCCTCCTGGAGTGACAGATGTGGTTCTGTTGAAGCAGTGATCCTGTAGAAAGGTGTAGTTTTCCTCTGAAGATCCAGTGGTGGTGTAGATGGACCTGGTCTTCCTCTGGGAATCCAGTGGAAAGGCTGACTGCAGTGTTACTAATCTCACATTATATCCAGGTAGGAAATGCTTGGCTCCTCCCCCTGGGTGGAGCATCTTCCCATGGGATGATGTGATTCTGTCAGTCATGCAGTGAGACTCAGTGGCCCATTACTGGAAGATATCTCCCTGGAGGGAGGAGGGGTCATGGACGAGATAAAGAACACTGCCTCACCTGGCTTTAACAGCTGGTAATAGAATACCTAATTTTGGTTACGTTTTGTATTGCAAACTAAGGCACCCCAACAGCTGGGTTTTCCCCCTGACAAATCTTGATAAATGATATGTAGAGAACAGTCTCTTTTATTTTTAAACTGATGAGATTGTAGCATTTTCTGATGCTTAGTTACTGCTGTTTACATGGTATATTGCTAGAATTTCAGATAGTTTCTATGAAATATAAGTACAGTTATGCACTTTAGAGAGTTTATATTTTTGAACTTTGAAAACTAAAAGTAACAAAACCTATTAATAGAGATTGTATGTTAAAAGAAAAAAAAAAACCAAGAAACGCACTTAGCCATCTCTCTTTTTGAACTGTTCAAGTCCTTCCCAAAAACAGAGCAAAAATTCAACTGCCTCCTTGTGAAGGGAACTGCTAGAAAAGATTATCAGAGAGAAGTGAATTTTAAAAATCCAGTCCTGGAAAGACATGTACCAATGCTGAACTTTGTCCTGGGCTAGCAGATGCTGTGACTCCCCTCTCCCAAACCAGGAGGTGTGCAGGAGGAGGACTCCTGAGCACTAAAACATTGTCTTTATCTCCCACTGATGATTTGACTTCCCACTGACCACAAATAGCCAGAAATGATGTTTGCCCCACCACACCAAGTCAATCCAAGCATCAGCTGTGCATTTTGTTTGATGATTTGTCTGTGCCAACATCAATGACTTTTGACTGGGGAACATTAAATACAAGACTGTGCTTTTTAAAAGGTGTGAAGTACTGTACAAAATTGTACTTTATGTTATATAAATAAGCTGTTTAGTGTAAGACAACCTCTTTCCATGTCAGTAGAACAAAGCTGTCTGCTGTAGGATGGTAGTAGGGTCTGTTGGGCTTCCCATCCTGGGGGCCACCTCGGACACATATCTGTGTTACCACATTGTGGTATAATAAATCATTAAAATGTAAATACCAGCCATGAATGGGTTTGTGCACAAAATAAGATTGCAAGAGTGAAAGACAGAGGGAAAACTTGTCATTCTAACAAGTTGCATTTGGTTTTACTCAATTTACTCCCGAGTAAACAGTTGAATAAGGGGTATTTCTGTTTATGGGGTTGAAATTAAAGGATTTTTCTTTTAATCATTCTGCTGATACATCAGTTGTTATTTTTGGTGTGTGCAAGTTTCAGAGGGTGAGTGCTGCTGGCCATCCTCTAGCCTGAGGAGCCATCTTTGGAGCTGTTTGCAACTCAGTGATTGACTACTGCTGCTGAGGTGAGAGCTGGGCAACCAGACCAAAATTGTAACAGGTTGAGTCAAAAAAAAAAATGTCTGCAGGGCTTCCAATAGCTGGAGAAGTACAAAGTAAGCCACAGGTGGTAGAAGGGGACTAAATGGGGCAGAGTGGGCCTGGTGTAGCATAATTAATTGTGCTGATGGCCCAGCAGGATTTCCTGGGCTCCTCCTGTTTCTCCCTCAGGTGTTCACTAAGGATTTGGTGCCCCTGACTGCCACAACATGTGGTGTCAGAGGCCCTTTGCTTGGGGTGAAAGACACAGGAATTGGCTCTGAGAGTCTAAATTGGACAGCCCACCCCACACCCCCACTGCATGTCTTGGTGCCCTATATTTAGAAGATTCACGGAAAAAGCTCTTGCCCTTGGAGACTGGAGTGGATTGACATCTCCAGCTCTTGGAGAGGGCAGTCAAGTTCTACCAACCTGCATGGTCACTCACAGCATGGAGAGTGGAACACCTGCTGGACCTTGTATGGTCAGCAAGTGTATGATCCTTGTGCTTCCCTTTGGACACCTGCATGCAGGGAACCAGCTCCTAGAATAATGGATATGTACATCAAACAATACATAGTTTTGTGAATAACTTGGTGTATAGCAAATATTTGGGTTGGCTGAGTGCAGAAGACAGTACCAGGGTGGGCGTTTTGATTGAAACAAAAAATTGATAATAATCCCTTTTCTTCAGACTGCATTTGGTGTACAAAAGCAACTTGGGAATGCTTTTCCCAGCTAATGACACCTCAATGACTCTGGGCTCGGGTCTCTGTTTACATGATTTATGTAAGCAAATTGAATTGATGGTGTCCTTTTAAACATAAATGGATTGAAGAACATTATGTGTACACTTTGTATTTTGTATAAAACAAGAAAATACAACTATTTTGACTGCAGGTGTTTGGTGACAGCTTCTGTTCTGTGTGGGATGCTGCCAAAGATGGCTCAGCTCAATAAAGTGGCTCATAAAGTCCTCAACAGCCCTTGCCCCTCCTGGCCCCTACTTCAATAATGCAATGCACTGTTTCCAAAATATGGACTATATACACTAGATACAGCAGGCTAGACCTTACACAAAGGCAGCCACTCCATCAGAATTAAACATCAAATTTATTGCATAATACTGTACTATGTACACACACATCGAAAATAAACATTTGATATAATTGTATATTTGTCTTCAATGCTGCATTAGAAAGAGGCTGGAGGGCTCTCGATGTAGCCCACAGCTTGTCTTTAAGAAAAAAAACAAACCCAGAAGCCTAAAACCTTTTGTTACGAGGTGCAAAGTTCAATACTGTAAATTGAACATGGTGCATAAATACTATGTCCTAATAACAAGTCAATGTCAAAACCACCCTAGGCTTAAAATGAGATTTACATCAAGATCTGAAAAATGGCAGGGGAGAGGGGAGAAAATCACTCAAACTTCACTTAATGGGGCAGTGAGACTGAGGAAGAGGACAAAAGCTCTCCAATCATACTGGATAGATTTAGGTAGTGATTTTTTTATATTCTCAGTCTAATTCATACAGATTGTCCTTCAAGCCCCCTGACAAAACAGCTGCCAAGTGAGAGGGCTGTTGTCAAACAGCAAAGTGAAGTAAGCCTAACTGCAAAGATGAAACAAATCTCCAGCCAGGGGACTGTCACTCAAATGGCAATCTTCTGCTCCTTTCTTTGACCTGACCTGATGAGACTGGAGAGATTGTACACACCTCCCACACTCACACACCCCTGCACTCGCACATCCACACACACAGCTCCTCTGGACAAAGGTGGCAGCAGAAAAAGCAGCCACCTCACCTTGTACTGGAGTAACAGGGCTGTTGGGATAGAAAAAGAGGGCTGCCCACACATCCAGACTGCAGACTTGCCAGGACAGAGACACAACACAAGGGAGGCATTTAGAGAAACCTGCTATGATAGGTAGGGTTTATCCTTCCACAAGCCTGAACACAAACCCCACTCCAGAGGCATTCTGAGGGTTCTTTGAGAAGCTTGGAAACAAAACTCAAAACAAGTGAGGAAAAACAAGCCAATCTCTGTAAACTACTATATTTTCCGTAAGATATCCTGGTCCAAAAAGACAGAACATCACTAATGCACCAATCTGGAGTCACAAATGACATCCCAGCCCAGTACCATCCACCAAGGACCAAAGGGCAGAGGAGATATTTCCGTTCAAAGCAAGCAAGAACCAGCTTGCATTTAAAAAGGGAGGAAAAAAAGGGTGGGGGGATATCACAGCTTTTCAAAGAGGAGATCACTATTTCATCCTGTTTCCACCATACCCTAAATGCAAAGGACAGCAAAATATTTCAGCTGAATTAAAAGGAGAGGTAAGAGTGTGTGTTTATGGGGGCAATAAAAGCAAACTATAAAAAATTGCCAGGAGGGCAGCAATGTCAAGTTGGAAGGGAAAAACCGAAATGCCCACTGAATTGGTTTTGTTCAGTAGATGAGAAAATTCAAAGCAAGAGCCTCTCCCTGCTGAAGCCCCACAAAATGCTGGCAGCATCAGGCTGAGACTGCATCATCTCTATTATTATTATTATTATTATTTATATTTACGCCCCCCCCCAAAAAAAAAGAAAAAAAAAAAAAAGAAAGGTTCAGATCTATTCCCTTACAAAAATAAAGCCCGAGCCCATCGTTCTCTCGCTCAGCACCCAGGAGTCTGTGCAGGCCCCGCAGGTCAGGCCAGGCTGAAGCCCTCGTAGTGGTCGATGGCCTGCACGAGGCGGGCACTGAGGATCTCCTTGCTGCTGTACTTGGGCAGGTCCAGCAGGTTGTAGCAGGTGTGGGCCACGGGCAGGTATTGCTCCCCGCTGGGTGTCGACTGGATGATGATGCGCAGGCTGGACATGCCGTAGATGGGAATGCGGTCGCTGCCCGTCAGGAACACTGCGAGAGGCACAAAGAGGGCCGGGCAGGTGGGACAGGTGAGGGACCTCCCACCGGGACTGCACCCACAGGCAAAGTTCAGCCCCACCTGCCTGGAAGGGCTGAAACCCTGGCTGGACTCCGTGCAAGGCCTGGCTGGCTCCCAGGGGAGCTGCAGCACAGCAAGGCCGGTGCCAGGCACAAACACTGGCATTTATCTTTCCAGCTGTCACAGACTGTGAGTGGCTGAGGTTGAACCTCTGGAGATCCTCAGGGCTGACCTCCTGCTCAAGCAGGGCCACATAGAGCCGGCTACCCAGGACAGAAGGAAAAACAGCACAGCAGAGGGAAACCCCAGCTCTGAGTAACAGATCCTGTCACTCACGCTGCATCACACAACTCAGTGCAATGAAGCTCTGCAGCCACTCCCACCCCAGTCTTTCCAATTCCAGGAGATGCTGCACCACTGCAAGATACTTACAGAGAAACTTCTTCTTCTTTTCCAAGGGGAATGCATGGAAGGTTTCCCAGAACATTCTCACAGTTGGGTGTGTGGCAGTGTAGTCCCCCTTATAGACAGCACTCTATTAAAAATCAAAATACCACATCTTCGGTTGGCACTAGAAAGCAAAGACTAAGCACAACCCAAACCTGATCTTTTCTAGTATCTGACATCAGATCAGTGCCTGACAGCTTTGAAAGGGACCACAGGATGGGTGATGGGCAATGGCATGGCTCAAAGACACACAGCAAGGGCTCTCGTGGCAATGTGAGGAAGGCAGACATTAGCCTTCTGCTTTTCAGCTAATTACAAGTGTGGAGAGCAATTCTGGAGTGCCTTTTCACAGCATGAACTCATGAAGAGGATCACACACTCTGCACTGTGAGTGACTTGCTGGTCTACAGATTTAGAGAGGTTACAACCCTTTCTGGGTGTCCAGACTCCCCTCTGAACTCTTGTGCAGTGGAGTTTTACTGTAGGTGAAGACCCTTTGTCTCCTCTCTTCAGTCATAGATTTCATCCCTAGAAAAAGCAGATGGAAGTTCTTCTCCCTGTCCTTCCTCATCCTGAATTTCCTTCCTGAGCTTTATCTGTAGCAGGCCAGCACAGTGCAAAACTTTTCATGTGAGTGAGAGCAAGGTGCACAAGGAGCAAAATAAAGAAGAAAATCCATCGTGGCTTCTCCCATCTCCTGACACAGACTAATGCCCATCTCATGCAACTGCACAATCCTGGTACCTCTGCAATACGAAAAAAAAGTGTAAGAGGGAAGCTTTACCTCCTCCAGTTCCTCCCAGTTGTAGTTACTGTTTCCAACTATCATGGCCCTGAGCTCAGTGGGCTGGAAGAGTTCCAGGACCTTCCCACCACACACTTTCAGGAAGCCAGTAGAAAAGGCTGTGTACCACTCTTGGACGGAGAGGTTGAAGATGTAATTCACATAGGCTTCAACAAATTCTTCCCTAATGCATTGAGAGAAAGCAGGCAAAGGAAAGCACTTTTAATCAAATGTCTAAGCAGCAGCACTGCCAAGTTTTCCCGCTTCTGCTGGTAAACTGTTTTGCAAACACGAGTCTCCAGCAGGCTCAACCCACTGCCCTCCTCTCACCAAGTCTCTGCAACATGGACACAGTGTTCAGCAGCAAGTGCTACTATGTGTCTGCTTATTCCCTGGCAGTGGTGGCACCGGAGGTTTCCCAGGTTCTCTTCCACAAGTAAAGCTGAGGAGGTTACAACTGGAAGAAACATTTTGGCCTTTTGGTGGAGTTCTCACCACACACTCTATGCCAAGGCAGCGAGGGAACAGGTGAGGAAGTAAAAAGGAAATAAAGAAGCAGACTAACAAAAACCTGGAGTAAGAATCATATATTAAAGGGGGAGTTATTTTCCAGTGCATTTGTTTTATTGTAATTTTCCCCATAGTCACCTGAGCATTAGGGAAATTCAAGCTGATTAAGCACTTAACTGTTGCTTAATTCCTCTCCGGCTGTTACGGTCATGAACCCTGCATCAAGAGCATTTTATGAACTCCAAAGCAGAAAGGGAAAATGCAGGCATTTCCTACTCTGCACTTGTCTCCTGTGCATTCCCCAATTCCCAATAAACTTTCCTCACATGGGAAGGGTGGTGCCCACAGGCATGCACACAGCAAACTATTCAGGCCATAGGGCAGCAAATTGGTCCCTGGCCTCTAAATGTAGAGGTGGAGGAAGTCATTAAGCACTGTAAGGTAAATTGGCAGCCATGTCTAGACTTGGATTTAGAGGTTAGCTTGAGTTCAAAACTCCAGTCAGGATAAAGTAATTGAATTTTGGAATGTTAAGCTGGTGGAACTACACATTAGTCTTTCTCCTTAAGGATTTTCTTCCCTTGTTTCCTATTCTGACTTAATAAACAGTTCCAGTTGTTAACCCTGGTGCTCTTCCCGAATGTTCTCACCCAAAGTCTTCGTTCCTTGGCACTGGATGGCATACAGTAAAATAAGGCACATTTTCTTTTGAATGTATATGCCCAACCTAATAACCTAAAGGGTTCTATCACTGGCATTTTTATCTTTCCTCCACTGTTGCAGGGGTAGATTAAACACGCCTCTGTTTTACCTGAAGGCCATCTTCTCTTTGCAGGGAGACAGAAATTCATGTGGGTTTTGCATGGCAAAACAGCAGCTCTTTAGCTGTGTAATTGCACCATTTTGGGCAGTAGTAAAGTAGGTAAGAAGTGACACAGACAAAGCTTTTGCTATAGCAATGGCTTCAGACACATTCAAAACCCTTTTAAATAATCAGATTAATAGGAAATTACTTCATCTCCAGCCTTGCCAGCAAGGTCTTCAGCAATCCTAGTACAAGTCCCTAACCATGCTGCTGAGTAGTCACTGGATCACAATGTTTTGCCAGCAGAGAAAGAATGTGAACACTGCTTCAAGTAATAAAGGCATTTGTAGAAATCCAATTACAAGATTATGGGAAGAAAATAGTTCAGCAGCTGGACAAAAAAGAAAGGGGAGGAATGGTCGCTGTGCTAGTAATAACTCTGGGGCGTTCAGTCAATTGGAAAGGGATCCAAGTACAGCAGGTCCTTCTGGCTGTGATCAGGGATGGGAGTCAGGGCGTCCTCAAAGGAAAGTTTCTGGCTCCAGAATTAGGAGTACAAACAAGTTTGTCAGGCTCAGTTGTGTTGGTCACATACAGTTCCTCTCTGAGCCATCAGGGGTATTAACCTGAGCCAAAATCATGTCGTCAATGTCTACTTAAAATGAGAAAACTTCCAAGGGTCTATACAGAGGCCTTTTATAGGGAAGATGTCAATCCAAGTGCATGGTACATTTTCCAAACATTGGCAAAAAATTATGAAAACTTGATTTTTGTTCAAGTGCCACTAGTGCCCAGTAACTTTTCAGCAACTGGTCTTAAAATTTGTTCACAGTGACTGCTAATTATGCCCACATTTCCCTTCAGCCAGGGTTTCTGTGGAACATTACTTCACCACAACAGGCCCCACTTGCCTGTTGTCCTTCTGCACCAGGATTTTATCTCCATCTTCAATCAGGTTCTTCTGCTCTGTCACACCATAGCTTTCCCTGCAGATCTGTACAAAACCAGGAAATTCATTTTACCAGAAGTACTTTCCATGTAGGCATGTGCCTACAAGAAGACAGAGTCCTTTTAGACAGCTGAGGATTGGCATGTAAAGGGTGGGCCAGAGAAAATGGTATGTGCAGAAACTTCTGTTCTCTGCTCCAAGTACCCTGTGTGCTTCACCACCCTCCATCACCTATATTTGCTGTAGGACTGCTATTAAGTTGAAATGTGAACTTAGAAAGGAATAAAAATTATTTTAGGTCAATTTCCTGGGGAAAAAAACTCCAAGAGATTGGTAACTAAAAACCTGTTTTTAGAACTCATTGCCCATGAGTTCTAGCAATAAAAAGGATTCCTTTTTTTAACAGAAACTCAGTGGGTTAATTCATCCTCTCTCACTGGAAGAATAAATGACACAGACATTTTCCTGCTTTTTCCAGCCTAAGATGGCACCAGTACAAACCTACACTCTGTACACTAATTGGTTACCTGAAAAAAATGCAAAAGGGTCAATTTTCAAGTTGCCATTGACAAAAGAGGCCCTTATGTGTGAAAAAGAATTTGGAGAAAAGTCTCTTGTTACTTGAAAGGTATCCTTTTCTTACACAGCCTGCATTACCATCACTACATTCCTTGCCTCATCCCAAATTACAGCTGTGTCCTGCAGGAGACACAGTCAGATGCAGGTCTGACTCACTCCAGAGGTAAATTTGATTTAAGAGAGTTTATGTGCTCTCATTCATGCAAAAAGGAAATGGGCACCACTCTCCTTCCTCAGCAAGGTTCTTCACAGTGTGGAGCAGTTTTATGGTACCTTGTTTTTACCCCAGGGCAGGCCTTGGACAGAGAGTCAAAAAATGATCCAGATGAAGATGAACCCATCACTCACAACCTCTTAGAGCATCAGGTCTTTAAACAGTGACAACAAGGCTATTTTGAAAACCACTCAGCTTAATCTACTTACTAGCTTCTTAGGACCACATACATACAAAAGAAGAAGGGAGTTGACAGCAAAGAACATTTTACCATTAGCATGGATTATGTGCCATAGACATTTGAAATAATCCAGAATACACATGAAAACATAGATGGGCTTCAACTGTACCATAGTTACCAGAGAGTTGATATGTCAAATGTGCCTTACTGTAAAATTCAAACAGAATGTCTCCTCCACATCTTCCCCAGGGTAATCTAGAAGTTGCTGGAGACTCCTAAATAACAAGTAGGGAAAGAAATGAAAAAAAGAATAATCAGAGTTTTTTAGAAGCCATACCTCTAACAGGGAAAACAAATTCAACAGAAGTAAACAGCATCATACATCTGAGTAGTAGGATTGCAAGAGAGAACCTGAGTCACCTGAATCACTACGAAAGAAATACACCTCAAATAAAGAGATGTTTTGTTAGAAGCAGGATAAATGCCAGTCCACAGAAACTATCAATACAGTCTGTGCCTACCTAGTTCATGGATCACCCTTAATGATCCTGGCTTTGGAACAGAATCACATTTCTAGTTCTAAAGCTCTAATTCTATGTCATCACCACACAAAGGTCTGAGGGAGTAGCGAAAGAGGCAGAGGTGGACTGTATCTCTATGCTCATCATATAGAAAATACTCTGCTATCCCCCAAAATCCTGCTGCTGTCTTCCTGGAATTTAACCTCATTATTGATAAATACAGCAGTCACTTTGTGTAGATAAATCAGATAGCAACTCAGAAACAGAAATAAAACAGGAGTCAGAGAGTGGGATCTTAACTTCCCAGTGTCGGGGGAACCAGTATCCCCATGCAACCAGGTAGAAAAGACTCAATACACCATTTGGTAAAAGAAATTCTTTCACTCCACTCAACTTCTTCCCATCACGGCAGCAGGTCCGTGCTGCTCTGGCTCATGGATGGGACAACTCACAGCACTACACAGCTCCCTGCTTGCTAGTCTGAGCCTGGCTCAGGGGGAGAGGCTGAGGCTGGCATCTGGGATCACGCACACAACCACACAGGGCAGGGACAGGTTTCCACTCCTGTTCTCAAAGTTCAGTGTGGGAAGTGTCTTTGGTACCCAGTTTCTGGGGGTCAGGAGGGTGGGAGCCTAAGCAGATGGATCCAATAGCCTGTGGGAGAGAAGTCTTACACAAAATTCACCACCAGCTCATATGTTTTGCTAGGATCACAGTCACCCAAATTAATCAGTTACTCAAAAGGAGGTGTTTTATTCATCAGCTGTTACCTAGTTTGGCACTTGCTGTTCTTAGCT
Organism: Certhia americana; assembly: GCA_018697195.1. Classification (NCBI taxonomy): domain Eukaryota; kingdom Metazoa; phylum Chordata; class Aves; order Passeriformes; family Certhiidae; genus Certhia; species Certhia americana. Next base: position 14,332,454 of record CM031860.1, read on the forward strand.
GGATGGTCTACCTTCCAAGAAAAGCTGCAAATTTTGATTTTCATACCTTCCTTCTGTAGGGGACAGCTCCTTCAAATCCTCTAGGCAGGGCTTCACATTCAAGAGTTTTTTGTACAAAGCCAAGGGAAAGTGAAGGTCTACCACTGTGAAATTGTAGATTGCAAGACCACATATGATGCCAATCAAGTGAAACCAGTTGTGTTCTACAAAACACTGCAAAACCACACAGAGAAATCCTGATGAGACACACTGCCACTGGTGCAATGCACTGTACCCTTTCCTCCATGCACTAAGAAGCCAGACCCTGCTTTTCCAACTGGGACAAAGTCAGAGAGCTCCCATCAGGTGCTACTTTGGTTGTAAATTTCTTGCTGGTGTGTGGCACAGAAACAATGCTTCAAAACCCATGCTCCATTACTTTTGTAAGGCATGATCGCTGTGCAAACAGCAGCTTTCCACCTTGCCTGCCTTTTAATTCCTTTTTAAATACCTCTGCATTTAGACACTAACAGTGCTTCAGTGTTTACTGTCTACGCAGTGTGAGAAAATGTGTTAACAATCCTCTCCCTATTACCCATCCTATTTTCTATTAAAAGCTTTTGCATCAGCACAGTTCTACCCAGACAGATACACCAGCAGAGGTGCTAGCACAGGCCTCCTTGTCTTCACATATTGACTCTCACACTGCTGTGTCAGTCACAGACTGGCTGCCCACGTTTGTTAAATGTTCCAAATACACGACTCATTTTCAGTGCTTACACTGTCATCGCTCCTGATGCCAAGAGACTTGTTTGATAGCACTGACACTAGGAGTGAATGCTCCTAGTGATACTGTTTACAAGTTACAAAAGGTACTAGGCCACTTCCTTCCTTGTAACCCCCCTAGCAGGACAGCCACACCTTAAGGGAAGACAGGCAATGTCATTTCCCACCTTCATGGAGGTGAAGAAAAGGACAACTCCAGCCTTCTGACAGGTACAGATCTTGCACTCCACACTCTGCCAAAACCAACAACCTTCCACAACAAGCCATGTTTCTTACTGTTTAAGAGCTTCCTCACATAAAGCATTAACAACTTCAGATCCTGAAGGCGATAGTGATGCATGACTAAGTGGATTGGGTGCAATTATGTGAACAGCAAGGGAGGTACAGAACTCTAATGCCATTACCACCTAAACCTTTCATTCTGTTAAACAGCACATGACCATCACATTCATGATAATAAGAATTCTATTACCGGTCACCTGACCCTTAATTCAAGTTTTATTATGGGATAAGAATAAAGAGAGAGAGCCAACTCTTCAACAGGCACAATCATCATCATTCTACTAAGGTTAATGGACCTATTTACACTAACTGAAAATAGAGTTCACATTGTATCACGAGTAGAAAATGAGAGGAAAAACATTTCTTTCCCACAAAGAAAAACATTTCTTTGCCACCAACTTCCTTGTCATTTAAATGCAGCATATTATTCCAACCTGCATGTATAGAGGGCAAGGGCTTACCGTGTCTGAAAACCACAGCAGGTTTGACTCTGGGTAGTAAGTGAACATGCCATAGATAGGGTTGAGTAGTTCTTTTAACAACAGGAGGAAAAATTCCTTTGTGACTCCTCCAGCATCAACAGCTTCCTCACCATCAAAGATGACCTGCAGAAAAAGCAGGTCAGTGACAGCGATGCAGAGCTGAGACTGAGTGAATCAGACCTCTCTGTAATTGAGAGCCATGCAAAGCAATTTGCCCAACGTGTCCAAACCCACAGAAACCCACAGGCTCATTTCACTGCTCTGCCTGCAGGGACAGAAAGGGAACAGAGGTGGAAAATCAGGTATTTTGAGAATGTTTAAATCCTTATGCAAACCATAAATAACCACCTGTTGTCCCAACAATCAAAGCAGCAACATGACAGCAGCTACTGAAGACTGTGGCAATCTCTCAGAGATAAAATACATCCTATTGTAAACAGCCTGCTCCTGCAGAAGGGCAAAACAGAGACTGCATTACTTCACAAAATGCTTCCTCCCCTGGCCCTTGTACACACAACACACCAGGAGAAGAGTGCAAACCCCCTGCTTGCCTTTTTGTAAACCTTCCACTGCCAAAGCATTCCAGGAGTCAGAAAAAGGACCCAATCCTTGCACCGACCAGACTAAATGTCCCTGTGTGTGACACCTATGGAGAAGCTACTGCACACTGGTGCAGTGCTAATGTGAATGGCTGAAAGGCTGCAGAAATGTTTGCTAAATGAAAGGGTGCTAAAGATATGGGGGAAACTTACTTTGAGAGGTTTTTTCAAATCAATGTCTGAATGGATGCTCAACTCCCTTAAAGCATCACCAACTAAGTTACTCCTGCGAACATGAAGTACCAAGAAAGGGCTTCTGGCCAGCAGAGGCTCCAGGGTGAGAAGCATGAAGACATTCTGCAAATTTGCACCATTTATTGCAACCTGGAAATAAAGGAGAAGTGAAAAACAGCTGATGCCTAGACCTTTCTTACTTCCTATGAAAGGAAAACAGTTAACAACTGCATGCCTGGTGTTCCTTTCGACCTTTTTGGTTTCTCCAGGATTCAAGAATCCCATGCTCCCTCTGTACTCTGTGTGTGCCTGTATGCCCTGTTCCCCCATTTCCCACACCAACACTCTTGGTCCACGCATCAATTCACCACATTTGAGCAACAGAGATTAAAGTTCTTGAACATTTTTTTTACACATTAGGCAGGTGGGCGGGGAGAAGAGGCTTTATTCACGCTCAAGAAAACTCAACGCAAACACAGGTAAGAGTGAGTCAAGGAGAGAAAACAGTGCTACAGATATACCAAGGAAACAGCTGAAAACAGTGCTATAAATATACCAAGCAAGAAGCCATCTGACAAATGCATCTGGCAAGGTGCCAGATGTATGTGATGGCTCCTATCACATACAATTCAAAGCTCTCATCCACAGAGATTTCTGGAGTTGGGCAAGGCACAAAGCCCAGTCTAAGCTTTGGCCACACTTCAGTTATTTCTTCTCATGTGCTGTCCACTGTAAATGGCAAATTCACATTTAAAAAATCAGTTTAAATGTCAGTTAAACCTGAGACAGAGATCTACCAGAGACCAGGCTTCCTCTGTTCCAGCATTCAGAGAACTACTGGTGTCTCTGGCATCTAAGTGGTTGCCTTGCTAAAGATCCTGTCTCTCAGGACAACAAAACCTGTATACCAGTCTGCTGTTCTACCAAGGTAAGGTAGATAGCTCCTTTCAGCAGTGCCCTGCTGACAAACTGGTCAGCTCAAAACATGCAAGAGGCTGACAAAATGAGAGCAGGAGCAGGTGACTGCAGCATCTGAGCACAGGCCAAGCCTCTTCTGCCTTGCTGCAGGCTGTGTGCTCAAGCAGACACAGAAAAGCCATGAGATGGGCATTACATGGAACTAGCACCATGGCCACAAGTGACTGTGATGAGAGTTTTCCACCCTGAAGGAACCTGACAACCAAGAACCTCAGCAGTTTCATTTCACAGAGGATGGGACTAGTGCCAGATGCAGCTGCACTGGATGAGGGGTCAGTGCCCAACGCTTTGCCTGTCTCAGGAGGCACCTGTGTGAGCAGTTCCTGGCGCTGGGACACTTCCACTGGCACAGAGGCCAGCTGCCCTTGTCACAGCCTGGCTGTGAGCTGGCTTGGCTGCCACCTACAGGGTGCTGGAGCTGGACACCTGCTGTCAGCACACTGCTGGAGGGCCCTGGGGCTGTGCCCCTCACTGCAACCAGGTGGGTGGGCTGCTGGCAACAGCTGCTGCCTGCAACCACACACAGCATCAGGAGCAGGTCTACAACACTCACCTCATTGTTAGAAGGAACAACCACTCCTGCAGCAGGAAGAAATTTCACAGCAAGTGTCCACTTACCTGAATGTTTGTCTACTTATCCAGTCTTACAGCTCCTCACCTTACTCCTTATCCTTGGATTATCATGAATACATAACTACTCCTTCCTTATACAGTTTAAATTTCCACCACATGCACATCTGGAAGTTCTGATGTTGCCAGACAAACATTTTGAAGGAAAAGACACCAAGCACTGCCTCTGCAATATCCAAGGCAAAGAGGTCCTCCAGCTATACTGCTCTCCTGTATCATGGAAACAAAGAGCTGCACACACCAGCTCCCAGTTAACACCCTTTCCATGCAGGCACCACTGCAGAAGGCAGAGAAGAAGAAATGTGCCAGGAAAATTGAGAGAGAGAATGATTACCTGCATCTGTAATTCTGCATCTGTCTGTAACATCTTGGTCTTGGCTTGAGCATCGAAGATGAAAGGGTAAGAGCAGAGAGTCACAGCATCCTGCAAGAAAGACAGGTAAGATTTGTTCCTGCCCACAGCTTCCAGAGTACTTCTTGAAATAGGAGTCTTGAGAAACAATTTTCTTACCTGCATGATGGACGGCCTTACTTTCTGTGAAAGAAAAGAGAAGTATGAAAATCTTTTACTCTTTCAATTTTGTGTCTCATGGATTTTTTGGATGGACTAGTCCAAAGGTGACCCAAAGTAAATTTTCCTCCTTTGGGACCAACAACCCATTTTTCTTCCTCTTAAAGAAAAGCATGGGAACTTCCTTCTCAAGGAAATGCACAAGTCTAATTCAAAACATGAACATCAAACACTACTATGAGGACTGACTGGCACAGAATCCTGTATTAGTCTGCCATGGGTGAAACTTGCTCTTATGAAGAGTAACAAAGGCAGAAACCATATGAAACAACAGGAGAGACCATAAGGCCACTACATGTTGATACAAGAACACCCCTGCAATGCAAATTACTCGTCATTAGCCATATTGACACATTTTTAACTATCCCTCACATAAATTTAAGTCAGTACTTTATTGTTCTGCTCACTAAAGGTAAGCACACAGCAGCACTATTTAAATGACGGGAAGTAGAGGAAGGGGAGTCAGCACACACAACACTTACAAAGCCCATGAAAACACACACGAACGTTATTGCTACAGTCAGGTTTTACTCTTGCAACATCCCTTGGCAGATGTTTTCTGGTGTTTTTTTACACTTGAGATTCCTTTCCTTACTATAATTAAATAATCTCACTGGGTTCCCACACAGCATATTCCAGCCCTCAGTTCAGTTATCTCCTTTCTTACAGATGGGAAAGTGAGACATAAAAGAGGTGAAGGGTCTTACCCAAGATCACCCAGCAGGTTACTGGAAGAGCCAGGAATAGAACCCACATCTCTTGAGGCTTGGTTCAGTCCCCTAGCCAGAACGCCACACTGCCTCCTCTTACAGAGCAACATTTTAAGATCACTGGCTACATTATTCACAATACCTGCCTAAACAGCAGAAGTAAAGGGCAAAAATTATAATTTTAGAATTATAATTATAATAACAGGACTTGGCTCCTGAGGTCTTGATTACATTAAAAGGATCCAGTGACTGAATTAATCCCCTTGTGCAAAAACTGAATGAAACTCACATGAACAATCACAGAGACTGTTGCAAGCTTTGGTTAAATATTGCTAGCTCCAACTCTTTGGACAGCCTTTTTAAGTCAATTTTGTAAAGCACTCAGATCTGAGATATTTAACATATTGAAGATCCTATACTGAATACATTACACTCTCATTAAGGATATTGGAAATACAGATCTACAGCCAGGGAAACAAACATGGACAGCTATTTTGTGACTATACATAAAACCTCTTACCATTCCAGCCTGGTGCAAAAACCACATGAGATAATCCTCCTGAATGTCTACCAAGCTGGAAATCTCAGGGATATAAAATTTATCATATTCCACGTGTTTAACCTTCTGATTCACCTAGTGAAGAGAACAGATGGAAATATTTGACATATTGTAACACATTTTCAGTGTTTTTCAGGTTTGCTTTCATAAATTCAGTTATAGCAGCTTGCAACAAAAGGACACAAAGTTTTGCAAACAATATGCAATCTCTTACATTTTGGTACAAACTGAAAAGAATCAAATAGAACCTCTTTATAACTTATTTTAGTTCCCTCTCCTCCTCACCCTGACCACCCAGCAACAACACAGTGAGAGCAGAGACCATGAAGGGACAGATGTTTGTGGTGCCAGAGTGCATGGCCTAGCAGCAGCCCTTTTTAGGGTAACTTGATATTTCTAGTCTTTGAGACAGGACTAAGCAATCTTCAAGAACCCTGGACTTAGGAAAGCCACTAACATCTTTCCCATGTTGTGACTTGACAGGCAGCTCACAACTGGTAAAGGGCAGACAAGACTAAATCATCTTGAGCCAACACATGCACAGGCTTTCCGCTCACCTTGTGGAGTTTCTCCAGAAGCCTGAGAGCAGCTGTAATGTAGCTGCTGAACAGGACTGGGATCAGCAGCGTCTTCCTTCCACTGAGGAGGTAAACCACTGCACCTTTATAGAGGTCCACAAGCCTGAGGAAGTATCTTGGGCATACCTGAGACCACCAGTTATCTGGAAAGCAGAGGACATCAATAGAAACCTTCATCAAAGACCAGAGTATCACCTAAAAAGGGGGTTACAACTGACAAAAAACGGGAATACACCTGAAGACTCTTTTAAAAAACTTCCCTATTCCTACCCTAGCTGTAGCAACGGGAAAGTGAGGCAGAGTCATACAAATACCAGAAACTGAAAAGCTCCTTCCTTTCCACTCTCATCCAGTCACACCAGTCATTACCCAGCCCAAACCCTGATCAGAGACTGAATTTGACGTTTTTCAGTCTTTAATTCAAGACACTGTTTCAAGTATCTGGCATACAGGATATTGTGATTTTGTGGGCAAACATCAGTTTCTCAGAAGTGACAAGGAAAAGAGTTGCCTGGGCAATTCTCTGTAACACCATGTATTTTTCTAGCAGGTGTCAGAGTGTGTCTCCTGGCACATCTGCACTAAAGGATTAACTCCTCCTCTTTAGAGAGGCTGATTTCTTTCTTGCCAAGGACTTACTTTCCCCTGAAGGGACCCTGACTATAAGCTTCTTTCCTAGAACCAATCACCTGCGAAGTAAATCCTGGAGCCTAGGATTCTTTCGGTGGTCTGAATGCATCACTTAGCATTTTACATGATAATATCAGGTTTAGTACAGGACAGCCTTAAGAAACAGAGTAAGATAACTAGAACAGTAGTGGCTTAACAAATGTGAGTAACAATCGTTAAGTAGCATATGTCCTGTTCAGTTTAAAATAAGCTCAGAGGAAAACATATTAGAAATTAAGATTCAGAAGTGGGAGAAGAGTTTAAGCGTTCAGCTTAGTCACAGACCAAGGCTTGTCTGCATCTTGTAGAGGACAAAATAATTAAATATTATATTTAGTATTCTTTTTTTACCTTATCCAGAAAAGATATTCTAAAGTGACCAATAGCTGATCAAATTTACGAGAATAGGATCATTTAATCTTCCTGATATACAAAAATCTATGTTTCTGTATCTGGAACTGAGTCTCTGAATGTGGGTAAACTAGATAAGGTAAATGAGATTAACCTCCCCAGCTAAGTGTTCTTTGAAATTATATTTTACTTCTAAATTAAAACAATTCTTAAATGACACTTACCAAGCACTTTGCTGGGGTTGGTATCCAGGCGCAAAATAGCCATTGCTAGAGGAAGTGTCAGAGAGATGTAATACTTGGAGTCTTGGAATGGTGGGAATTCTGGGAGAATCAGATAGATCCTCATTGCCTCAACATCTGGTGGAGAGCTGGACAGCTGAGGAATCAAAAAGCTTTCAAAGCTCTTCAATATCTCGAGAGAAAACAGACAAAAACCACAACTTATCCTGGGTGACAGAGCACCTACATGTAGACGATGTTTAAGGGCTGATGAAATAGCAAAACCCTGTTTTAGAAGCCCAAACACAGAGTGAAAAAACCCAAAGCTATAAATATTATAGCTAAAAGTGGCCAGGGGAACATGTATGTTCTTATCCCACAGCTCTGCCCTTGAGAAAGAAATTCTGAGTTAGAATAAATTATACAACCACGAAGTAACTCAACTCCTGACAGACACATAATAATTATAAATATAACATATAGAGAGTTTATTTCAGCAGACATTCAAGTATAGAATGCCATGAGATAAAACTTGTTTTTAAATAGAAGCCTTGGAGACACATTCTGAGGAGGTCAAAATAAGTCCAGGTCAAAGGAGAAATACCATTAAGTGTCTGGCTTTTAGATTTGCAATACAACCTTTGGCCAACAATGCTGCTAGTACTTGCATGTTAGAGAGGGACAAAGCCCTGATTTTCCCCTCTGAATATCAAAATCTCAGAAGTGCAATACCTGCTCTAGGAGAATAGAGTGCTGAGAGTTCATCAGCTTCTCAAACAGCACTCTCGTGGAGTTCAGGTCGATCCCTGGGATCTTTGGACTGGTTTTAAAATGTTCATCAATTCTTTAAAAAAGAAATCACAGACAGGCATAAGTTTAAGAAAGAGACCCCATTACCTCTGTATTGACATAGCCTGAGAGCAAGCAATAGAGAAATGACCACTAAAGAATTTGTAAGACTAGAAACAAAGACTCTCCCTTCCGAATTCCCCCGGGCCTTGGTTTGAGTTGGGATTCTTGAAGAGAAACACTTCCTCAAAGTCTTTGGTGTCCCCAGGACTCCTTCACTGACTTGAGATGGCTGTATTAGACACTCTGAAGGGAAGGCAGTTATTATATACACAGGATGCATTTGTCAGTTTGATGGTGTGACTGTAACACCGTGAGGAGCCTGCTGTAGTAGAATGTCTGTTCCCATAAGAGCACAGGCTCCAGGCTGGAAACAGCTCCCCAGAGACACGCCGTGGTACAGAGCATCTGGGCTGTGCTCTGCAAAGGTAGTGCTGGATGTGCTCAGCCATGGAAAAGCTGCTCCCCCATCTAATCCTGTAACACAAACAGGCCTACACAGCTTTAAGATACAGGGGGGATGCACTGGGGTATTTCTATCAAGTGCACCTTGATGTGAGACTACATGTAGAGAGGTACATAGTTAAATACAGCCTCATTTAAGGCTTTAGAACTTATCATTCATTTGGCCAAGGATTTTCTGTAGAAGTTAAAACCTGCACTAGCTAAGACACCACTGAAGTGGAAGAACAACTGTATTGGGCTCATGAAGCCATAAATTCCACTAATTTCCACATTCAAAGGAGATGTGAGACTGTTTAAAGTGACTCAACAACTTGGATACCTCAACAAGGGTTTTAAACCATCATGACACAACTCTCCTGATGCACTAACATGTCACCACAGTAGAGAAGAAACCACTGGACAAGCAGGAAAACACCAGAACAATTAGCAAACTATCTTCTTTTTCAAGTTGTTCTTGGAATGTATTACACAGAGATTACTCAGAGTAAGTTTTTCTTCACCTAGTTACAGGTCATTTACTCTTCACATCACCAGAAAAATTTCTCCTCCTCCTCATCTTATGCTGTTACCTCCTCAACATTTAAAGACACAGCCAACACAGGCCTTCCCAACCCACAGCCTTTGACTCAGCTATGTATCTTACAACCTTGTCGCCACCTATTGTGGGTTACACTCGTTTGAAATTCCTCCTTTTGTAAGCAGGAGCACAAAACTTCCCAAATGCAATGTCACCTATAAGCACTTCCACGTTGCCCCTGATGTATTTTCAAGAGCAGCCTGTGTGGAAGTATACTTCCACATGCACCAGCTAGCTCAGGTGAGTAAGAGACTATTCAGATACCCAGCATCCCTAGTTTCCCTTAATGTCCTATTCCTATCCCTCTCTTCAAAGAGGTTGGTATCTGTTTCATAAGGAAGAATAACAGTCATGGCAACTCCAAGAAATCTGTGCCACTTACAGTATACCCTTGGACCATTTGCCTTCCTTACCCAGCTCTAACCACCCCAGCCCTTTAGGGGACATCCTCTGCCCTCATCTCCTGCCTGATCCAAAAAAAATCAAATCCCACTGCAGAAGTGAGTGAAGCAAAGGGATTCCAGTCTGCATCAAGGGAAAGCCATACACCTGGAAATCTGGCACTTACTTCTTCTCCAAGAAGCTTCCATTCCAGCAGGCAGCTGAGGACAGTATCTGAACAACATTACTGTTTGCAGCAGGAAGACAAGAAAACAGAGATACAGGTTAGGAATCGATGCCTCAGTAAATCTCTTCATCTCTCTTTCCTTCCTTTTATGAGAAATAATGGCAGGATAACCCCTTTAGAGGCACAGAGGGAAAGACTTCACTCAGGATCATGTACGGTCCCTTTTTGAAAGGAAGAATTAGTGCCTCCTTTCCACCTATTCTGACTTTCTCAGGTACACTGGGGAAAGAACTTAATCAGTCTGGTCACAAGCTCTTGCTGCTTTTCATGAATTTTGAACACGCAATGCAGGACAACTTTAAAATCAAGTTCCCACCCACCATCTGCAATGCTGAGGCAGCCTCAAATTCTTCTGTTTTTTCTCAGAAGCTCTCACCTGGCAGCCTTGTGACTGGCAACTCCTCCCCTTGGAAACGACCGAGAACCACACTTGAAAATGTTGCTAAATTTCAAGTGAAAGCATGGCACGGAAGCCAACAAAATTATTTAAATAGAACTTTCAACAAAAGGCTTGTCCAGTGCCACAATACCTACTTGACAGAATTAGAACTGTTCTTTTCTAAAAGCTTTTGCCTCCAGACATCTATAGTTTCATCATTTATTAAACAGGTGTAACGTGTTTCATTTATGGTCCGGAAATCATCAGCAGGCAAGGAATTCTGTGAGAAGATACAGATTTCAGCAAAAACAAGACTTGCAAAACAATTCCTTCCTATCCATAATCTCTGTTTTAATAAATAACTGATAGCTTCCTTAGTGTGGTCTCTGAAAAGGTTTGGTTAGAAGTTTTGTGGCATTACTAGGAAGTCCAAAAGGGAAGGTATGAAAAAGTTTGAGGGGAAAAAAAGATCCTCAAATACATTTTAAGAAGAGGGAAATAAAAAATCATAATATAATTTCCTAGATGTACAAAGCCCTTGTAAATACTGACATATATAACTACAGGCTTAGTACAGTTATTTTAGACCTATTTCCATGCCTCAAAAGTTTATCCCAAAAACTTCTTGAAAGAAAAATTAAGACAGAAGCGGAAAAACTAATTCAGCATTCAGCCCTCCATCCAGCACTGACTGACAAAATCCCATTGTATGTGGCTGATGGCCCTACACACCAATCATGCAGAAGCCAGTGCCACAGGTGGAAAGCAGCTCCCCACTTCCAATCTAAAAAGATAGGATTCCCCTCCCTGCTGATTAAACTGGAATCAGCATTTTCCCAATGGCTTTGATGTGCCTCTAAAGAACGGCAACTTTCAGCCACTGAAGTTATAAATCCTTGTAACAATTGTCAGAGCTGGTAAGGTTTGTAAGGCAGAATGGAGTCCAAAGCAATACTTCCATTTTAGATGATTTTAGCAAAAAACAAAAGCTGTCTTGTGAATGCTGAGACTGGGGAGAAGACTTGAAATGACACTTCATTTGGTTTACCTCGTATTTGGAGCAAAGAACAAATGTTTGGTCTCCTCCAGAGAAGATATGTTTAACAATGTGATATTTACAGGCATCTGTTTGAGAAAGACACAGACGTGTTAGAGGCTGATGAATGCAAGACCCTACTTGTACTTTCTCCCCTCCCATTTGAACTGCCAGTAAAACTACAAGTTGCACCTGGGTCCTTTGAAGGCCCTGCTGAAATCAGCTGGAATTCAAGCACTGCAGCACTTTCACCAGAGGTACACAGGAGGGGAAAGTTGTCATTTTTAAACTGCAATAGGGGCTTTAAAGAGAGAACAAAGCCTTTGGAACAAAGTATTAGCAAAATTTCATGACGTCTCAAGATTGTCAAATGCTAAGCTCTGCCATAAAAAGAGAAAGGGAGATGGCAGACATTAACAGAGAGAGCAAAAGGTCACCCAGAAATTACCATATTTGGGACAACAGGATGGATGTTTCTTTTGGTATTTCCAGCAATTTCACAGAACAATGTTAAGATGCCTTCATACAGCCGTGGGTGAAATTATTTACGTCCATTTGCCATTTCAAATTGTGCACAGTACATACCAGGTTTCCCTGAGAGTTGCCCATTATGAGCTGCCCAGTGACCCTTGACAGGAGAGGGACACTTTACATTGCAAGTGTGCCCTGTTCCCAGCTGGCCTCTTGTTCCACAGCCAAATGCATAGATCATTCCAGAAGAAGGCACAAAGGCTAAAGTGTGATGTCTGTAAGAGATGGGTACAGAGTTTGGGCCTTGTTTAACAATAATTAAAAAAAACAAAGACCAAAACCAAACCAAAAAAAGCCCCGACAAGCAAACCAAATGCAGCCTAGAACTTATTTCTCCTAGGCCAGAAGCTGGTGCCAAACAGCACTTTTACAGAGGCACCAATGCTCAGTTTTTACCACCTGATGGCACCAGTTTATGGGATAGAGCCCTCTAGGTGGAAGTGACAAAGAGCAGCTTTGCCAACACGCAGCTGGTATCAGGCTCACAGTATCAGCTTAGTCATTTGCTAAGCCTGTACATTCCAAAAGGCAACAACACAGCACCAGTGCTGCTAACTCCCTTGTCACTGAAAAGGCTGGAAACTTGTGACCAAAGGGGCTTCTGCTCTAAAGTCTTGCTGAATTATTAAGCTGGGAAGGTATCGTTTACAGGCTGGAGCGCAGGGTACAACCCCAATTAAAAAGCCATCTCATTTAGAGGGTCTTAAAATTCTCATGGAAAGCAAGATTTAAATTCATACACAGAATGCAGAAGCAGGACTATTTTGCCCCATTTGAATGATTCAGTATCAGCACTGATCTCCACAAAACAAAAGTTTCTGGCTGCACCCAGGACTCACCTGCCACAGGCAATCTGGGATACTTCACTGCCCATGAGCTCAAGCACTCTTCGGGGGTTCACCTCATCATTCATGGAGTCATGTCCCAGCTGCCCGCAGGAACCTGCACCGAAGGTGAACACCCCTCCACTCTGTTAGCAAACCAAACAGCAGAGTCTCCATTTAGGGACCCATGACCCAGAAGATCTCTCTGACTCCAGTTTCAGCATGAGACCAAAGCTGAGGCAGAGACTGATGTGGATTTTCAAAGGATTCAGAAAAGAAACTTGGGTTCTGCTAACACAGCTTTCAAATAAGCTTCTTTGCCACCCATCAGAAACTAACAGAATTATCCTCAGGTATCTCTACACCAGACAAGCCCCTACAGAACCAGTTTTCTACAATGGTATTTTTCCCACAGGAATCCCCCAACTCAGTTGTTTAATTCATTTTACAGTGGAAAACACTGAGGCTCCAAAACAGGAAGCAACACCTACAAAGTGGCAGAGCCAAGGCAAGAACTGAGCTGCTCTCTTTCAAACGCTAGTCCTGTCCTCCACTAAATTATACACCACTTGGAAGCAGCAGGTTTGGAACTGAAAACCTCTTGTAAATGTTGTGATTACTAATGTTAAATTTATACATTATGCTGATGCACAGTATTACTCTATTTTCCAGCAAAATGCTATTTTCACCCTTTTGGATGTGCGGGTTTTTTTTTTTCCTCCCAAAGATAATCTTTTTAAGTGATTCACCTGAGTTTTGCTATTCATTGCCATGGATTGTTAACTTCTTCATCTTCAAAACCACCAAAGGATCATGTTGGCAATGAACCTCAGAATAAATAATTAGGCTGTACATTCCACTTAGTTTACTGGAGTCAGAAGGAATACAGCAAGTCAAATTGTGTTTTTCTACCATTACAAAGGAAACTACTGTGAAACCACCAGGCAGGTGAGACAGTGGCCAGGGTTCCCAGGCCAGCATCTTTACCTTTGTCAGGACTGCTGTGTGTTCCTCTCCACAGCTGATGTAAACAACCTTCTGAGACCGCAACAGCTTCACGTGACAAGGGGACTCTCGGTCTGCAATGAAGTCAAAGGAAATAAAGCAGCTGTTCCATAAACACAAACCTGCATATCCAAAAAGAGCACTGTCAGTCTGACTTTCAGACACAGTCTATGAGCACAAGGGAAACTTTAACAACTGTGGTGAAAAAGGCCCAACGTGTCTTGGAGCATTTCACTGCCACTTTGCTCCTCGAATTCCTAAAAGATTGACTGACCCAAACAAAATGGTCCAGAGCAAGACTGCACACGCTGATTATCTTGTATAAATTCAACATGCACTTGCTGTTTGGGAGATATGGTGAGCGCAGCCTAGATACACCCACCTTCAGCTTCGTGCTCCATTTCAGACTCCTCAGGGATGACTGCAAATATTTGTTTCCAAAACCTTACTTAGACCTGTTCCAGACAGAACAACCCTGACACGTGGGAGACACTTGTGCAAGACACATGGTAAGCTGAATCCCAATGTATATTTAAATACTCAGCTTTCCTTCTGTTGTCATCCTCTAAGCAGAAGATCCTCCTGCTTGCAAAGGCTAATCACTACTAACCATTAAGTGATGCTTTTCTCCTTCACTCTGCCACCCCTAATCATTAAAAGTCTGTCTCCCAGGGATGAATACAGTAAAAATAAAAGCTCAGCACTTCAAGGAGCAGTAGGCACCCCAAAACAATTAGATATTAAGGGGAGCAACTGCTTATTTCATACCAACAAAAAGTCAGATTCCTACCTATAAGAAGTTGCCCATTTCTTAAGATTCTCACCTAAGGACTTGTAAGGTGCTTTTTACTGGGGAGTGAAAGAAAAACAGTTACATTTCCACAAGTTTAGAATTGAGAGCCTATTTACTTTTTTTTTTTTTACTTTTTTCTGTACTTTAGCACTCTGATCTTCCTTTTCACAGGAATGACACTTCTTTTCCCCACAGTGTAATTGTTAATAATAACAGTGCTGCAGAATACCCGTGTTTGCAGACCTTGCTGCTCATGTTTTACAAGTATAATTCACACTGTCTTACCATGATTCACTTACCATAAATACCACATATTTACTACAATGCCAGGCACTGAGGGGGAAGCAGAATATGATCCCTGGCCAGCACCACCCCACAAGCTGATGCCTATTCTGTTCATTTAAGATTAGCCCTGTGTCAGTGTACCCCTCTCATATGTAAACTGCAGCTTTGTTTTAGTTAGAAGCATTTATCTGCCAATCTATATGGAAAGGACACTTCTGCTCTTCTATTAGATCAGCTTTACTTTACAGACAGTACAAAGTATCTAGGTGCATGCTAGGTATCACATCTACACTCAGTAACTTGCCTAGATACTTCAACCTGCGCAGGAATGATGCAGAAACCCATAAAAAGGTTAATATGAAGCTCCAAAGAAAATCTTCCATTCACTTGTTTCATTCAAAAATGTTAAGAGTATGTGAACTACAAGCAGAAGAGATCTGGGCTTTTCAGACTAGCACCTGAGAAAACTACCATTGGCCCTATGTGTCTGGTAAACTGTGCAACAGATAAACTAGACAACACTTTACAATACTGATTGTAATACAATACAATAGTGTTGCCATCGTTCTGTACCATACAGATGCTCACCAGTCAAAATCATGTCAGGGAAATGAAAAGATGGGTTCAGCCTGCTGTTCTGCAAGGAAAGCTTTTGCTTCAATCAACTTCAAACAAAATATGGGCAAAACATTTTTGAGAAGAGGGAGAAAGAATATGAGCACTTTCTTTGGTACTTGTTGATACTCACACTTGAAACACCTCTCTTTTTAACCCTCTTCACTTAAATTATTATCCATAAGGGGAAAAAACATGTTTCTGTTTCTACGAAGTATGAAAAGCCTGTAGAGACAGACTTTCTCCACCATCTCATCCCAGGAAGAGCTGCTGAGTGTTATAGACCCCCTCAGTAAAAATACACTGTCAATGCAACAAGAGGCACTAGGCCAAAGGAGTCTATCCTTCTTTCACCTAATTTTCATAATTTTCATACCTCGTTCATCACTTAGTCCCAGCTGTCCTGAGCTGTTCTTCCCCCAGCCAAACACAGCTCCTGAGAGAGAAAGGGCAAAACTGTGGGCTCCACCTGCGGCAACCTGAGCCAAAGGGATCCCATCTAGAGACTTGACACGCTGTGGACTGGCTTGGGAGGGACATTCTTTGCCCAAGCCCAGCTGACCATAGCTGTTCTGCCCCCATGTGAAGAACTGGCCATCTGAAACAAAGAAAGAAAGAGAATGGTGGGTGAAAGTTAGCCAACAGAAAAGCAAGTTTGACAAAATTAAAAAGAAACAATTCTGGAGGCATCACTCCCACCCAAGCCTCATGATGAAAAGAAAAAAAAGCATGGCCTGAATCCACCAGGCAAATAAACACACAAGCAACTAAGTGCAAAATACAAAAGCTGTAACAAACAGTGCAACAAAAACCAGTCCACATTTCATACAAAAGAGTAACAGCCAAGGAAAATTTCAACACAAAGAAATTAATTACACACATTTTTCTAAATCAAGATGGAAAGCTTTCAAGCATTCCTGCCATCATTCACCAGTGAGACAGTGGGTGGTCTGTGTGCAATGTTTTCTTCCTTCCCAGTAATGGCAAAGCTCTTCCTCAATATTCATGTTACCTGATCCATTTTAGAGCATCCCATTTGGCCCGAAAGCAGTTAGAACATGGGATGTCCTTGATTTATTATGCAGAAATATGCAGTCTTGGACACTGTGCAAAATAACCACAAATTTTGGTAATTAATAATGGATGTTACAGTACCTGCTGCCAGAGCCAGGCAATGCCAATTTCCACAGGAAACCTGAAGTATTGTCTGTTGATTCAATTTCTTTATCAACCTAATAATGAAGATAGGATTTCAGAATAAGTGCCCACAAATATGGTGTCATATTAGATAAAAATTACCATTTCCACTCAGGTATTTGTTGAATACATACACAAAATCTATGGTTTTGAGACTGGGGAGCAATGCCTTGAAGGCAATACAGATTCATACATAATAGATGCAAATCTGTGGAGACCTCTAGATACTTGACTAGTAACTCAACTACATTTCCTGCTGTAACACTGAATCCAACCATCTGGAAATGGTGAAAAATAACTGGTTCTGGGTGTCTCTCTCACTATTCTTTTTCAGGCACTGACATTTTTCATGCTGTTATGGGCCTAGCAGGTCCAGTGAGTTACAGCACCAAACCCTCTTCAGAGCTTTGTACAGAGAATAGCATGTCAAAGGTTCAAGTTATTCCACAGAAATGTTATTTGTAAAATGGCACTATCACATTGCTATGCAAGCCTCTCTCTCTGTTTTATCAGAACCACACGTTGGAAGATAAGGACTATCTTCCCACAGAGCCCTTCAGCTCAAACATTAATCTTTTGTAATTGAAACTCTTCCTTTAAATACTGTTCTGACAATGACAGCCATCCTAGAGAGACATCCCAAACTTCTGCTCTGCACTGGACCTGCAGTGGCAGACCAAATGAGAGACTGCATCTGTTGTTAACACAGCAGGATAAAAGACCACGAAGTATGAGCAGCATTTCCGGTTTTAAGTATTCTTTCATGCACCTCCTTTTTCTGTACAAATCATCGTGGCATTTTTCATGGAGGAAGCTAAGGACGCTCCAGTTTTCTTTCCCATACCTCAACCACCCATGGGCAGAGGGTCTGTTCTGCCCAAACCTCCTGAGGACTTGCAGTGCTCAGGGAACACCAGAACAGCAGCGAAAGGGAAAATAAATAAAGGAATCACTTTCATCCCAACAGGAGACGGCCCCTATTCCTGCCACAGTGAGAGAAAGTAACCCTCCCAAGGTGAGCAACCCTTGATGCATCATCTCCGAGGAGCTTCCCTGTGGAAAGCTGACCCTGGTAAATGCTTACCTTGGTACTGTCACTGCATCTTCTATAGTGGTGAGCCCCAGCTGCCCGTCGCTGCCGGCGCCCCAGGAGAAGAGCTGGCCCTGGTCACTGAGGGCTACGCTGTGTGACTCCCCACAGGCCACGTGCACGATGTGCTGCCCGGCCAGAGCCCCGATTTGCTCTGAGGGAAACAGAGGGAAAACATCTCTGGTCACAGCACTCATCTCACAGCAACACAGGGACATCAGGTCCGGGCAAGTCTGCATGCAAAGACTCAGGTGAGAGTGCCCATCCCCAATTTAGTTTTAAAGCACATCCTACAGGAGAAAAAGCACCAGATTTACTGAAAATATGTCACTGCTGAGCTCTTCTGAAAGCCTTCGGTTTGAAGATTACAGAAGGCAGGCAGGTATACATGCCTCATCACCACAACAGCCAGCCTCAGAGAAACAGGAAAACCTATCAGGTTATTCAGGAACAGATATCCCAGATTTGAGGTTTTCCCACTCAGTTTTGGTTCAGGGATCATCCAACACTGAGAAGATAACAGACCCTGTAAACTATATTTGACCATCCACAGCTCTCAATGTCCAATGAACATGAGTCATCCACAAAGCTGGATGTCATCCACAATCCATCCACCACACCTTGATTTATTGCTTCATATGTATGTGTTACAACACCCTCCATGCTAATCTTGGAACAAGTTTGAACCTATCAACCTATTACTATCACTGTCAAACACTCATAAAAAAAAGTACCATATAAAGGAAGCAAAATGAGATGAAGGAATAAATATTTAAAAAAAAAAAATCACTCAAGTCCTCTGGAAGACAACCCACAATTGATTTTTCATCATTATATCATGCTAGGCAACTGAAGCAGGTTTGACAACTACTCCAAAAACATCTATAACCAAGTCTTACTCACTGCACAATTTTTACAAATGAGCATGAAAAAGTCTTGTTCTTCACTAAAACACTGGCAATACCACATAACTGATGGCAAACCTCCCTGCACGCCACACAGAAGGAAAGTTGCTTTTGTTTTTTCTTCCCCAAACAAATACAAGTGTTCCAGGTGGACAAAGAAAGATTTCACCCTGTAAGCTGTGAGGCAGTGATCAGTATTACTGAAATCCCACTTGCCTGGGACATGAGAAGAAAGGGTCATTACATGTCATTTCATGAAACGATACCCCACATCACAGGCATCCAGAAATCATTAACACACTTAGCACCAAAACCTGCTAACCAATTAAAATACATGTCTTAAATGAGTGTAGAAAAAGGTACCCCAGGAGGGTTTACCTTCTATGTCTGGATATGAGAAAATGAGGAGAAAAATCCTTAATGGATGTTTATTGAAGAAAAAGGTGACAAGTATTTAAAAACTTATTCTAGTGAGGAAAATGCCACCGGAACATGTGCTTCAATTCACTCAAAATACTTAATGGCAACAGAGATGCAGTTTACAAGTAACAAGCACACAAACACCTTAGGAGGGCTTGAGACCTGCCACCCAATAATACCCTTGGTCCTGCAGCTCTTTCCAGCAGCACTAATTTCACCCAGTCCCACTGCCAGTGCAGAGACACAGCCAGGTTTGAGGGTGGTATCTCAATTTAGATACACTGCTTCCCACTTGGGCCCACAAGCACCCAACTATAGCACTCTTGGCGGTCTGGTTTATGTTCATTTGCATATATTTATATATATAAATGAGGGAACCTATTTTTATCTGAGAGCTCTAAACAACCAGCAGCTGTAAGGGCTGATCAAGGTCAATGACAAACAGCAGACAAGGTATCTCAGCAGCACACATGTCCTCTCAGACATCCAGCAAGGCAAACATTACCTGCTGCACTGTGCCTGACACACCACCTAAGTTCAGACAGGTGTGTTTCTGTACTGGGACCTGAAGGTACAGAACTAAAGCTGCTGCTGGAGAGGATCATCAAAAGGAGACGGGGACAAAACCATCTACTTCTCCAAGGAAAACCCTTTGATTGATGAACCCATCACTTTACCCTTGCTGGAAGGGTGCACTGAGACTTAGCTGTTACCCAGAGCACCTGAGCTCCTAGAAGTGGTCCCAGGGTCACCAGCCGGCCCCAATTCCACAGCTGTTCCCTGCACACTGCCAAACACTCCAGGAGACATCATAACTGACAAAACAGCAAACATGGACAATATGGGATGCTGGGGCTGTTTTGCAACCTGCAGGCATGTAAAACACTTCCCTAGGAAAGCAGTATTTGCCACAGTAAGTCTTTTTTCCTGCAGGAGCTGACCCTGAATCACTGAAGCACCTCAGGGAGGTGACAGAAGACTCCAGTGATCAAAGATTAGCATCAGGAGCTGGAGGAGGCAGAATTCTGATCGCAGTAGTACTGCAAATAGACAAAGAGAACCTTGAGGTATGTGGCTGTGGCAAGCACTTCACACACTGGGACATTGAGAGGACAACCAACAGGTTTAGAAATCTGAGGTGTTTCAGTCCCCTCTGGCTCCATCTTAAGTTTAATTTGGCAACACAAATGTGACCTTGCTCTATGTGCCATCCCAAGAGACAAATAAATACCAACTTGTTTTGAAAGGCTGTCCTGTGTCACTGAAAGCCTTCAGTGACTGCACTGCTCACCCATGGAACAGAGTACAGTCTCACCTAGACCCACTGCTAACCACAGAGAAAAAACCTATGCCTGTCTTGGAGATGAAGCTCTTTGCCTTCAGAAAGGTGCCTTTAGATGTGGCCCATCTTACCACAATACATTCCTAAGACCCTGTCAATAGCAGTTTGCCTGAAAAGTCACGATGTAAATGCCAAATGCCAGTTTTAAGTTTTATACTCACACACGTTTCTTTCCAGGGTTGGAAAAAAGCCAACCTTCTCCTGGGATTACAGGCTGCCCAGGCAGTACAACAAGGGTCCCAGCTCACTGTCAGTTGCCAAGTCACTGAATGTACCATCTCTCAGCTTACATGGGATATCAAAACATCTGACAACTATTTACCACCCATCCCTTCCTCCCACCAAAATATTACATGTTTTAGTAGTTGGTATACATTTAATTTCCAAAGCAACACAACACCATTTTTCACTCCTTAGAGGAGATGTATCACTGCACTGAGAAGAAAAGTATAAAAGGTGAAGTTTATTCTTAGTATCATGTCTTGAGTAATTAATGAATAAAACCATCAAGTGGGGTTTAACAGGCAAAATTATCTACAAAGCTAAGCAGAATAAAACCCTGAAAGCAACAGGGAAGGGCTGAAGCAGTTACGCAATGCAATGTTTCAACAAGTCATAAAACCTTCAAAAAACAAACAAAACTCATAAGTTCCAAGAAGTAAACACTGACACAATCTTTTCTTCCTGAAGCTGTCAGCCTCAAAAAAGCACCAATGCTTAGAAGTAATTTATCAGTTCTTCAAATGTGGTGGATGGAGTTCCAGCTTTGATTTCTCTCTTCTGTCACTTTACCCTCTGGATCTCAACACAAATAGGTACAACCAAGGTTTAACTTTTTCTGGTTTTAACCCTGTTAGAACTTTTCATAAAATACACTGGAGTAAAGAATGAGGCAACATGTCTTCAGGACAGCTCATCTGTGAATGGTGACGGGCCTGCTTCCCAGGACTGCTCTTCTGTTTTCTTGGTTTGCAAGGACACTCCAGCAAAAGTTGAGGATAAGTTGTGTATATTTCTACAACTCAACTTTCTGAGAATCAGTGCATTTAGCTTGAAGGTTTGGGAATGGCAGTAAAGCTGGGACAAGAATGAGACCCCTGACAAGCCCACCATCAGCCCATAGATTCCCTGCTTATAAAACAGGGCCCATTTTTTTCTCCTATATCTTTGGAAAGCTATACAGGATCTTCAGCGTCTGCAACTGCTAGAAGCACAAAGCACTCACTTATACTGCTTTAATTAGAATTCACAGGCAATGAATGATTAATTAGCTTTCCTACTCCTAGTAATTTTATCAGAGAGTTGGTACACGCTGTCCATGTATAGCTTCCAGCTGCTCACAAGACAGGCTTTTGCTAGAGGACGGGGCAAAATCCTTCAGCCATATGTGTACCAGGATGTACAGGAACAGCACCAGATGGCTTCTGCTGCCTGGAAACTACAGCAAAACCAACAGCCCTGAGGTTACACTTTCAGTGGCAAAATCTGTATTTCTGCTCAGAAGAAGCTGTGTCTTGGAAGCGTTTCAAGTGATTTCAGTCTGCTTAGACATCTGGCCAAAACTCTTCATTGCCTCCCCAGCCTGACAATAAGCAACTGAGAGCATTTGCTCATCTTGGTTGTTGGTGTCTGCAAGGAAAGTGCTCAGAGATTCTCAAAAATAGGTGTCTTACTAGATTGCCCAGATAAGAGATGGTGGTAGAAACACAGGGAAGAGAGAAACAGGTAAGCTAAGGTAAGAAATTGCTCTGGGTTAAATGCTAACAGCTTGCAAGTCTGAGGACACGTGAGCCAATTTCTTTGCATTGCCATGCTTGCTAATATAGTCCACATCCACACTGAGGACGTGTGAGCACTGTGCAACCCAGATCTAAAAATCAGAAGTGTGAGATACAATGTTTCAATGCACAAGAATATTGTGCATTGAATATTTAATCAGATACCAACAGCGACCTAAATTTCACTTGTATAATCTTTCTATTCTCTGAGTACTGAAAAGCCTTAATTCTTATAGGAAAGGAGCAGTGTTCTCTCCTTTTGGAGATGAATTACACCAACACTTTAAATCATCTAAAAAGGTGACACTAACAGCATTAGCACTTAGGGAAGCCTGATTCAACAGCCAAAAAACTCCATAAAAATCTGCTACTGCCCTTAGCCAGCACCACAGGAAAATCAGAAAAACATCATGGCCTAAACTTATCAGTCACCACCATTTTACTAAGCCACTGTGCAAAAGGCAGGTAAGCAACAGTGGATCTACCAAACGGCCTGGTAAGATTTTTATACATTAATTAGTAAACTTCAACTGACTACCCAGACTCCAATGGCACATCCCAAAGATGTTTCTGCACACGGATATCCTGGCTCTACTTCTAGGCTGTGATGAGCATCATGATTTCAGTCCTATTGAAGTCAGCTGAATATTAAAACATGTCTAAGTGTTTTACAGAAACTGGAAAAAAGAGAAAATCAATGTGCAACAATCAAAATGCTTGCAATTGAAAGTGCACTAGGAGAGAACATATCTCTCTCCCTTTTTTGTCCAGCATAATTTCCATGTCCTAGCTATTCTCTGTTTTTACCAGTATTAGCAGCAAAGTACAAGCTATTTAACCAGTAGCAGTACAACTACACTCACCTGCTTTTCCAGAAATCATCATCCCCAGTGGAAGTGTGATTCTGCCACTTGGTAACTGGTAATTGAGGAGGGGGAAATCATGGTGTTTGCAAAGGTCCTTTTGCCCCTTCCCCTCTCCCTTAAATCTCCCAAGAAGGACCCTCTGATTTCCCTCTGACCACCTAGGCATCCCACACTCCTAGCTGTCATGGGAAACATCTGGAGTCCTGGAGTGGGACAAAGAAATCAGACTCTAAAAACCACTTCAACTAAACACAGACTTTACAAAGCTGTCATGTGCCTTCTGAAAACGTAATCTAATCCAGTCAGCTAAAACTGCTCCTGTGGCTTCACTCACATCACCTCTGCAGGCTGTGGTTTGTCAGCAGTAAAATCAGAGGAAGGTGAGCAGGGAGGAGCCCAGTGTTGCTGGACAGTTTCAACAACACACCTTGGTGACTCCACAGTCTCTGGCATGGCCAGGCAGATGAGACACACAACACGTAGACAGGTGGATCCGCCCTGCCTGACACCAGCTCTGCAAATTTCACCTTCCTGCTCTTTGCAGAGCGTCTCTGAGATGGTATTACATGCTTGATGCATCTTGTGCTCAGATTACTCAACACTATTGCACACAAGGGTGTGAGAAGCACTGTGCTCTGCACCTGCACAGCACCAGACTACAAGAGCAAACCCCATGGAGAGACCACATCCCCACCATATGACAGCTATCCTCGCTATCTGCCTGCCACTCTCACCTACCTGTGGCTGCACACCTTACGCTCAAACCTCTCTTAGTGTGGGGCAAAACCAAAAAAAAGTATGGAGCAAGCAATGTTTACATCAAAATGTAACATCCTCTGACTTCCAACACCTTAAGTTTACTATATCCATCAAGAAGGCTGGGTTTTACAAGTCCAGCTTGCAAATCTTGAGGTCTTCCTTTCCTGAACTCCGGGAACGGTGCTATGCTTGGAGGAGAAAGCAGGACAGCATGAAGAGAAGTTTGATAAGAGAGACAGACAACAGCAGTGCTGAAGCTGATAAGATTCTGATAATTTGGTTACAAGGGAGGAAATGCAAACAGAGAGCAGACTCACTGAAGGAAAGTAAGTGTGTGGGGGAAGACAGCAAAGGACAGAGGACAGACCAAAGCAGGTGACACTCCCCCAGAACACTGTTGATCACAGCAGAGGCAACGTGATCCATAGGAACTAAGAAGTTCCAAGTAACAAAAGATTCTGCAGTCCCCTTTCATCCAGAGACACTAGTGATTCTTATTGAGATGATGGTTTACCTGCACGACACATGTGGTACTGCTCATTCATTTATTTAGCATGGTTACTTACAGTCTTAAATCTGAGAGAGGCTGGCTCAGTTATTAACATTGCCTTCACTTTACAAAGCTGTTTCTGGTCATGCTAAGGCAGGAACACAAGAGCAGGAAGTGAGAGGTCACCGTGACATCCCAGGGTGTCACTTCACATATGTTTTGCCAGCTACTCCCCCTCAGAGCTGCGAGCAGACACTTACCCTGAGAAAGCAAAGCCCTTTCTCAGGCACAGGCAGAAAGCCCTCTCCACTTGGCTGCCTTTTGTCTAGAGGACACAGCCTCTCTGAGGAGCTATAGCTGCAGACTGGTGTGGGCAGACAGCTGGAGCAGGCTCTGGAAAGAGTTGCTCAGGCACAGAGGGCTTCAGTCTGGCAACCATCAGCTGGTAGAGCGAAGAATCCACCTTCAGACCCTGGAGGTAAACTAGTAAGGACAGTTCTTTCAAAGAAGTAAAACACCATGAGTCGCTAAAGGAACACAGGAAAAACATAACTTCAGAAAACCCAGAGAGAGCTTGTTTTCCTTCTCAGGTTATGGCAGAGAGCTGTAAAGGTGATAATTCAGTCAGGCTTGCTGGCCACTGGCAGCACAGAAGTTGGCCACAGCACAGAAGCTGTGGCTGGTCCATGACTACTGAGAAACCCCCAAGGTCCACCATGTACACCCCAGCAAATCCCCCAGCTCCAAGACAGCAAGTCCAAGGTGGACAGGATGCACTAAACCTTGGCATGACAGACTGAAGATGGATACCAGAAGTAGAAGGGGGAATTAGGGAAATGGGTGGGTAGATGCTGGATTTGATGGGCTGGTACTACACACTGCAGAGCTGGGACACTTGAGAGTCTCACTTGTGACAGGCTCAAGCTTTGATTAAGTAGTATGATTTTCCAAAGTGCTTGATTTTCTCCTCACTCTGTTCCCATTTATTTCAATCCTGCAGTGGTTTGCACAGGAGCAAGACAAAGCAAGACATTTCTGAAAAGCCACACCAACACAGTGCACACTCAGGCAAAGAATGCAATCCTATTAAACATTAAAAAAAGAAATGTTATTAATTTTATCTACTCGACATTCTGAGAAAAGAAGATATGGGCATCTGTAGATTCCTTTTTGGTGACTTTTTATAGACAGGCAGCTGTTGAAGAGAGTGAGCATGTCTTAGCAGCTCTTTTCAGCCACCAAAAATACTTGATTTCTGATTAGAAGTTTCACACACATCTTAGACAGAAAGTCTTATGTCCAAGACTGCTTGAGGAAGAGTATTGGGCTACCTGAAGATAACTGAGTCAAAATCAACAGCAACCAAACTACTCAAATCTCTCCTAGAATCTATGTCTCTCACCCATACTTACTCAGCTTAATGAAGTCATCACTTTTGTCCAGCACAAACAACTATTCTGACTACAAAAAGGTTGGGGCGTTCAGAAAACTCACATCTATCACCTCCAGCTTCTTCCCTGCCCTCTCCTTTAACTCACCACACACAGCTACCCACCCATTTTATCCTGAACACATCTTCCAGCTTCAGCATGGTTGCAGGAAAGGGGCCAGTCATCAGTGCCACACGCTGTGCCAAGGTTTCATGCTCCTTCCAAGCCAGGCAGGCAGGCAGCCTTTAATTCATTTGCAGGCTTTTATTTCAGCTGCACCTTCAGAAAGCCTCTGAAGAGTACACATGATACAGGAGAGACAAGTAACAATCACGACATCTAAGTACAAGTTTAGGTGGCCAAATTGCCCTACAAACCCCCAATGAGAAGGCAAAAAGCTGATCATTCTTATTGCAGCTCTGCCTTTTGAACTAAAGAAGCATTAAAACTGTCCCTCATGTCCTCTGTAACCACAGATCCTACTGATTGTAAAAAAAAGTATCTTGCTTCCCTGGGCTCATCCTTGCTTTTAACCTCTTGGCAAAATAAAATCATGAAAGGAATCCAGCGGTTTTAATAATACATGTGTGTTTAGAGACAAGACTTCAGAGTTGCACCTGAGAACACCTTACAGCCATTTTAGGTGCTCACCTGATTTCTTTACTGTCAAGAAATCAGATTTTTACATGCTTATAGATCCTCCTAAAGAGCCTTCTATCTCCTCAGTGTATGTTCTCCTAACCCTATAGTCTGAGCTAATACTGGCACAAATCAGTTCACATGATCAAGACCACACAAATTTTAAAACAATTCCCACTAAAAATATCTGGCATATTCGAATCCCTCAGCCAGCCAATTCAACACAACACAGGCATATTTAAGATATCTCAAGGAAAGCACTTCCTTTACTTCTCACTCAACCAAAGACCAATTGTTTCTAAATTAAATTAATTTTAAATTCCAACATCTAATTTAAAAATCATTCAGAAGCCCAAAAGGCATCAATTCAGCTGAAACTGACACTCCATAAGGCAAATCCACTGCAGCCACTACTGAAGGCACAGCAACCTGAAATAGCTTGGTCAGATCCTGTGATCGATCAAAGGAGCAAGAGGGATGAGTATAAATGAACGTACATGTCTTCTGCAAGGGGAGCAGTTTAATTGCCTTTTTTTTTTTTTCTTTTTACACATAACATTTACAATGGGTGCTGAAACATAAATATACACAGCTTTTTGTCTGCAACCTGCTCACAACAAACACAAGCCCTGCTACCTCTCCTCCAGAGCAACCAGGATCTCGTGGCTGACTTCTCACCCACTGGAAAGAAGCCAAAACAGGAAGATGCATACAGACTGTCCTTCCAAGCAGGTGGCACATCTGAATTCTCAGCTGTTCCAGGGTTTATGATTAACAAGTATGCTGCCCTGAACATGGAGCTCTCTGCTGCTGTAATCATGTGCTGTGGCTCAGGACAAGCAGACTTACATTTGAAAAGAAAGGCCACTCAGTTCAGAGAAATCCAGAAGATTTGCATCACCTAGGCTGGTTCGTTTGTTTTGTTTTGGTGGTGTTTTCTCCTGCTTTTTGAAAGAGAATTAACATTATGACGATATTCTTATCAGCAGCTATGAGCAGATAGATTCCACAATGCACTGAAAAGCACTGCTCCCCTGCAAATTTGCATCCAGACAGGGAATTTTGTAAAAAAAAATCATAGGTTTGTCTGCTGTATCTTACCAGATAAAAGGTTTGGGGCAAATTTGGCTTGAGAAATTGTTCTGTAGTTCTCTTGCAACATTAATTACCAAAGCCCAGGTCTTCTCACTAGCAGAAATCAACTGAAGTCCAAATGACTTGAACAGAACAAATCTCTAGAGCCAAAAACAAGTTCCACATTTCAGACTCAAGCAGGTTTTTAAAGCTTTACAAACTACTAGCACCCAGCTAGTTGTTTCACACTCCTCTGTAATTCCACCCAGATCCCAAAAGAGCCTTTACCTTAGGTACCCCTGCCCATCTTTTGTTCTCCAGCACACTCAGATAAAACACTTATCTAAGAATCATCAGAGGGAGCCAAGACATCATAGCAGACCTGAAGAAAATCAATCCAAGTGAAATTACAGGACTGAAAAAGGTGAAATTTAGACGTACTTATGAAGAATATTTTTTTTTTTCTAAAACTATTGCAGTACAAAAATATTGCTTCCCCTTAGAGACATAATGTATGTTATCATCTGATAAATTTCAGGAAATCAATGTAAACTCAGACTAATTTTACAAAACAGCGGGTTCAATACTTCACTACCAAAATTGCCAAGTTGCTTCTCCTAAGACATGGTCAGAGACTCTGGAGACCTCAAGGGCATAACAACACAAGCGAAAATTAGGGCAGGTCAGACAGAAGCTTTATTAATCATGGTCATGGTGAGAGAACACTGGAACAGCATTCCACCCCCTCTGCATCCCTGCCAAGTGATTGCAGAGACACAAACTACAGAATGTTTCGGGGAGGAAAAGGAGAAAAAAAAAAAAAAGGTGAGGAAAAACAATCATGTAAATATTAACAAAGTCATATATCTACCCCAAGAGGTATGGACTCACTAATCACGACAATTTGAAGAAAAAATGAATTGGTAAACAGTGTGACAATGTGGGAAACTGGCTTGTGCTAAAGCCATGGGAGTGCCACACCTGGTATCACCCTGGTATTACCAAAAGGAAGGAGTCTGAAACAGTAGTTTCAAATAAAGCAAAAGGAATGTTGTTTTAGTTAGGCTAAACTTCTTAGGTATCTTAAATATTAATTTTAGCACCTCAACGTAAAATCCAGAGGAAAGGGCATGTACAGAAAATAAACCTCTGCTGACTTACGCTCTTTCAGTGGCATGCACTCCCCCAGTAATTTCTGTTCCCTGTAGAGGAGAGGCATAAGAATCACTTTGCCAGCTGCTATCCCCCTCTCCACATTACATCCACAAGGTCAGCAGATGTGACCATAAATGCAGCTTTCAATTAACACGTTTTCTTTCATTTCAAAAGGTGCCTTCTAAAGGGCTCCTCCGAGAGAAATTGCTGAAACAATTCTGTACCACTGTTTGACATTTTCATGAGCAGCGTGAATGAGAAGCAAAATTGAATAAAAGGGAAATAAAAGGGAGCTTCCTCTTAGGGACGACCTAGGCAGCAGGAAGGGGATCGCTCCACCCCTAGGAAGTCAATGCAGCCTTCACAAGGTTCAAAACCCCCTGCACATTTTTGTGTCACTCTGTTAGTATCAAACACAACCAAGACACTTTGTAAAGCTCTGGTAAGCATTTCTGAAGTGCAGAGGAGGGTCCCCAGGGGCTGTCTGAAAGGGACAATCGGTATTGTGTCACAGCCTCCTACATCAGGAGACAGAGCTCATTTCCAGAGCTGGGCAGAGGTCACCCTCTTGTAGCTGCCCTCAGGCTTGGCAGGACCAAGCCACAAGGCAGGAAAACCAAGAGACCTCAGCCCACACTGCCCTGTCCAACAGAGGCTGGAGAGATGCAGCTCCAGGACTCCCAGTTCCTGGCATTTCTCCCATTCTCTACCACAGACTCCTCCTGACAGCCTTCTCCATCATTTCCAGCAGCTCAGGACCCTGTGTGCCACACATGCATCTTCACCATCTATCAGGCTTGGCTTCATTCACAGGCCCACAACAATGGCAAACAGAAAAGATCATCTTTGACAGGCCTTTCTACACAGAAGGTGTAAGGTTGTCTTTATCCCATGCAGAGGAAATGGAGGTGAAACAGGAAGGCTTGACTCCCATTTGCAAATCAAAACTAAGAAATTCAGCTCCCAGTGCTGCAAGACAAAGCACGGAGGAGTGTATGATAGGGCTCTTCCCCAGTTTACTGTTACCACAGAGGCTGCTGTGACTGCTCACCATAAACTAAAAAGAGCAGCTGTTCCTTGCTTTACAGCACATCCCTCCCACCTGCCCAGCCAGAAGAAATCCCTTTGCAGCCTCAGCCAGTAATGCTATGTTGAAACACCGTGTCTCTGGGATGGCCACAGGCTCCTCAGACAGCAGCGCTGCAGAACCTTTTTCAGAAGAAAATAAACCTTTAGGATAACTGGGACTTGGTTTCAGATCTTGGTGACAGACCCTAATTTAAGGGGTAGAAGAAGGGCACTTGGGATCAAACACTTTCATTTCTACTTCAAAAATCTCTGACTGGCCCTCTTCTACAGGTCTAGCTGAAAGCAGGATTACCTAGCTGAGGCAAGTCTACACTTCATCATTCAGGATTGTGAAGTCAATTTCCTGCCCTGGTCTACTTCCTGTGAATCGTCCACTTTCACCATCAGCTTATGCTTGCTTAATTTTATGGGTAAAAAAGCAGTGTAGCCTGAAGATGTTTCCCAGAGTATCTTTGCTGCACTCAAAACAGTACTGAATTTCTGGGGCCTCCATACTAGTCTTGAGCTAGCTGGGTGATTTGCAGGATGAAGTATCCTCAGCAGTTTGAGCTGAATATTCACTAGGCTTGGCTTCCTTTTACCAAGCATCTCATTTATTCCAGGGCCTAAATTAAACAAGTCCTCAGAAGAGGTGCACAGAGAGGACTTAAGCACTCCTGCTGTTCCAAAGCTCTTTCAGTAATTGTCTACAAACTACTTGTAGGAAAAGCAAGAGAGGGCAGATTCAAGGTCAACTCCTCTAATCCAGCACCCCGGTCATCCAGCATCCAACACCTGCCAACTCATTTTGAGAGAAAGAGACAAAAGACACTGACAGAGGAAAGGAGCACAGTAAGGTCAGTCAGGTCAGATTTGCACATACTGCATGGGGAACTGTGGCTATTTTGCATACACCTCTTCTCTCTATCATGCAATAATAGGTTACACTAGAGTAAGACCCAAGCCCTATCGAGAGTAGCCTGCAGATTGAGGAAATTTTGCTCTAATGACCCACAGTGCATGACTTTTATATTATGGAACCAGAAATACCCGTATCTTTACCACAT
The DNA here is from genome assembly GCA_018697195.1 of Certhia americana. Lineage (NCBI taxonomy): Eukaryota > Metazoa > Chordata > Aves > Passeriformes > Certhiidae > Certhia > Certhia americana. Next base: position 14,363,290 of record CM031860.1, read on the forward strand.
GCCAAAACCAAGAAGTTAATGGAAGGTAAACTGGAAGGCCAACATTCAAAAGATACTAGAAGAAAGGCTTCAGGGCTTCTTCCAAGAACAACTTAAAATTAAACCACTCCCTCACCCTGGGAAGAAGAGGCAGTAGCTGCCTGTAGTTCAGCACTCATTAATTCTATCCATCAGAACACAATGAAGAAGATGCAATGTGAGTCTGGGGAACACAACACTAAATGACCTTCTTTCAGATTAAGAAAGAATAAAGGAGTGATGGCAGAAGTTGACAGGGGATTCTGAAAGGGGGAAACAAAATTTACAAACCCTCTTGGCCAAACACAAGTTTGTTCTCCACAACTCTACTCAACACAGATCCACTTGTACTCTTTGGTGTAAGTGAGAAAATTTCCAGCAACAGCTGAATAAGAGTGGGCATAACAATGCCATGCAATTAGAAAGACAAAGCAAAAGACACTCGTGACTCATGGGCCTCTCCTCCTTTTTGAAAAGAGACAACATAATGCCAGATAACAAAATCTGCCTTGAGACCATCTGTGCTCGCCTCTGTTTTGATGCATTTCCCCGGCAAAGTGAGCAGACCTGTCTCCTCACCCATGCTGCTCAGCTTTAGCTTTCCAGAGCCAGCTAGGGTTATTCAGCATCACTACTGTGTTACGTGACACGATTATCTGCTCTGCTGGCTGCTCCAGCTCTACAGCAATCAGCACAAAGCAGCTTCCATAATGTTCTCAGCCCACCAGCCTCAAGATAGTTTGAGGTGCATATAAAAAGCAGACTTACCTGGCTTGCTTCCTTCACAGTCATGTCCCAGTTGACCTTTGGTGTTCAAGCCACAGGTATACACCTCCCCATCTTCCAACAGGAACACAGAGTGGTTTCCTCCACATGCCACCTCCTTGACATTTCTGTCGTGGATGAACCCATACACCTGTGGTTCAGGAATGATGACCTGGAGGTTGCTACCTATCCCAGGTTGTCCATAAGACGAGTAGCCCCAGCATAGCATTTTCTCTCTTTTCAGTAAGTCATGTATCCTTCCTGGGCAAGAGAGACAGGGGAATGAGTGTGAGTGAAGCAAGTACACCACAAGTGATCCTACAGAGATCCAGCTGTTCACAGCAGGAGGTGGAAACAACCAGAAAAGGCATTTCCTGCATGACCGGCAGGTCTGTGAACTGTCAGTAAACCATTACACAAAGAGTAATCAAGACAGCTCAGCTGAATCATGCCTTGGCCATCTCCATCTGAAAGGCAGTAGAAATGTTCTGAAACCCAGGAGACTGAGCTTCTATACTGCAAAATTACTCTGCTTCAAAAACCAAACACCAAACAATGCCCCAAACCAACTGTAATGCTTTTCAGACTAACAGGTCCAAATCTGAACTTTTAGACTGTCGTATTTGACACCACTTCTAAGTAAATCCTTAAAAATTACCTCCAAGGTGGTTAGACTAGCCCTGAACAGAATGACACAGGTATTTGTGGTGTACTGGCCAAGGAAGAAATGTGTTATTTATGATAAACACAGATTAAGGAGTACTTTGCTCAACTGAACACAGTCTTGCAACCCAAATTCGTGCATGCACACACACACAAACTGAACTTGAGCCACACACTGAACACACACACACACCCCCCTAAACTGCAGCAAGAATTACACAAGAAGCAGCAGCTCACGTGGAGCAGCACATTAACAGCTTGGCCCTGACAGCAATGGACAGGTCACGTTGATGCAACTTGCCAGCAGTCTGTTATCTTCTGTGCTGTGCTCAGTGAAAGTCAGGGATTTCAGAGTGGGGTTAACATGGGTAGGGAAAAAATACAGTAATACAAAAGGTCCAAGGAATTACTTGGCTTGAACTTGATAAAGACAACAGGATGCTAATGCATAAAAGCTGGGTGAAGAAAACAGCATTCCATAAGAAGCATGAGTAAGATTTTAGTAAAACTCCTTTGTCACTCCTAATCTCAGTAAGTTTGGGGGTTTTGTTAAGCATGCTATACTAATAAGACATTGAAAACTCCTCTGATTGAACTAGAAACTAGCTAAAGCTTTCTTTCATTTTTTCTTTTTCTTTTTTTTTTTTTTTTTTTTTCTTTTTTGGCAAAGGGAAGGAGAAAGAAAATTAGAAAATGAAAGATCTGAGACATCAAGTCTTAGGACACACCGTGCCAAGTTTTAAGTTAAGTTAAGTTAAGTTAAGGCAATTTGCAGCAGCAGCAACACTTACTAACATAGCACAAGATGGAAAATCAAAAGGTAAACCCCCTGAAGCACCAAAGATTCCTTCTCCCATTCGGAACAGACAGGAAACACATGCATTCAGTCTGTTTCCAAAACCTGATGCTAATTCAAGCTCTAGGTATTAGCAATAAAGCCTTTCCCAATCTAAGCCCTAGGCAACGGGTGTTCATCTCTTCCCCTTTGCCTGTCAGCTGTGGTCACTTCCACTGAGGCACACTGAGCTGGAAGGGGAAGGGAGAGGATTTGATTTTCCAGTTAGTACTTCATCAGTGGTGCAATATCCTACCACTAACTGTTTACTAGGATCTCTTACTAGGTGCTTTAAAGTAATGCAGGTCTCCCATTACCTCTAGCAGCCCTTCTTCCTCTATAGCATAATTCAACTCATTCACACCCACTCGTGCTTATCACTGGCCAGCTTCAAAGCATGAAGTGGAAAAAGCTAGAGGTTACAAGGCTCTGCCTGGCTAAAAAAGCAGGAGCTTACAAGGTTCTGCCTGGTCAAATCAGTCATGGTGCACACTCTGAATTTGGTTGCCCTAAGCACAAAAGCTTGATGGAAGATACCCTCTATGTTGGCTACGCTAAGAATAGGGATGCTGTGGGATACAAGAAAATTGAAGTGTGTGCATGTGCTTTAAATGTGCTTTAAACAGCTACATTTAAGAGAGAACTTCATGTTCTATCACACCACCAAAAAAACCCAAACTAAAAATCCATGAGCAACACCCTGAAGGTGGCAAGGAATCATCCCAAAACTGACACTGGAAGGGCATAAATCTGGGACTGCCATTTCTCTCAGCCTGGGGAACTGCGTGTTAAAAAGTCATAGGCAGCAATCCTGAAGATCAAAGGATCAGGTTCCCTGTTAGGATAAATAGATACTGACTCTGAGCTGAAAAGATTTCACCAGTATACGACTTGAACTACAATGACATTGTACCACATGAGCTAAATATTAATTTGGGATACCTTCTAAAAGGGTACCTCAACAGTCTGCTCCCTATAGACTACAGTCATCTTCCCTAGTGCTAGTTTCTTTCAAAAATGCTAAAAATACATTAATTACTTTCCTTGTGTTCATATTCCACACAAGAGTTTGCTGCTAATGAGCAAGGAGATATGATGTGATTGGTAAGAGATGGGTTTTTCCTCCAGCTAAGATACTACCTGAAACAGGAGTTCAAACTCCCAGTAATCCATGTAAACACTAGGGTGATATTTCAGAGTTCAACCCTCCATTCATGCTAGAGGCCATATTTTCCAAAGCTTCTCATATTTAACAATCCCTATACCAGACATAGAAAATCTGATTTTCACTAGATTTTTAAAATCATCTCTATCGACTGCCACCCCCATCTTCCAAACATTTTGCAAATATATCCCTGTACAGCTCAGTTTCACAGAAACAGACCAACACTTTCCAGTGAAGAGCAGAGCAAAAAACACAGCCACTCACAATGTGAGTGTACAGGCACAGCTAAATATTTCAAATGGCCTGGTGAATTTACTTCCATTGAAGACATTTTTAAAACCACGACTTTAAGACTGTTCTTTCTCCCCCTACAAAAAAACAGTGGAGGTCTAAATACATTATATGTTCATGCAGGAACAGTGACCTGAAACCACATGACTTTAAATGACAATTTCACACTCCGTTTCCAATCTGGTCAAGGCAGTTACTCTTCTCTGACAGTAGCAGAGGAAGTAAAATTGCATGTGCCACTGCAAACCACCTCTACAAACTGCATACCTTTCTCATACTAAAGCAATTACATAAAAAGTTTCTTGTGTAGACAAGCACTAACAGACATGTGCCTGTGCATACACATGTATATATTAAATATATCATTTATATTCACTTATCTGGAATTTTATAAAAGTGGTTGATATTCCTAGTGCCCAGCTCAATACACCTTAAAGAAGCTGAATTTTTATCTTCAGAGGGCAAACCCTTAGTGAAGAGGTTTTTCTTAAATGCATCAGTTAGGGATTAAAGGTCAGAGTTTCTTTTAAAAATTGGATTGCAAAAAGCACAAGAACTGCAAGAACCAACCACATCATCTATTCCTGTTCTTCAGAAATTCCAACACAGCCAGCTTGGTATTCATGTTTCAGAGATAAGAACAGATGCAATGCAATAAAGCCAGTCATTTGCAGGGTTTCCCCACATATAAAAAAGAGGGGGGAAGATATAAGACCACATCCTCAGACGCTGACATTCCAGGAATAATTCATCATCAAAACTGCAAAGGATGTATATAGCACAGCTAAAGCTAATAAAACCTCACACTGTGAGGAATATTTTGAGGAAATCTATTGTGGGTGGAAGACCCACCCTCTGCTTTAATAAGGTTCTGCTGACATACTAAGTATATATCCTTTGGTGAAAATATAGCCCCAGTGGTTTGGTAAAATAATAATGCTGCATGTATGATCATGACAGGATGTATTTTGTCTTTTCTATTTTTCTTTCCTTCTCTCTTTTTAAAAGCTCTCATGCCATGCACAGTCTCTCTCCTTAAAATCACACAAACATATTCTAAAGCCATTTCCACTCTTCGCCCTTTCTGGGAAAGCCACCTAAGTAAATATCACGATTGCAACAAGCAACACTCAAGGCTCAATGCTCTCTAAACAAAGAGATGTGCCAACTGGCAGCGCATGAATAAACAAGTTTTTCCTTCCCTCTTGTTTGTGAGATTTCAGATAACAAATGTGTTTCTTCTACCAGCGTTGCTCAACAATGACGGAATTTACTGCCTCTTTCTGCCACTAAGCCTCCTAGCCCACTTTCTTCTTTTTTTTGCCTCCGTTTCAGTCCAACTCAATGTCTAATGTAAATCAGGTACAGAGTAAGAGAATACAAGGTGTGCCAGCAAATGAGTTAAAGCAGAAGCAGAGTATTCTCTGCACAACCGCATGCCCTCAGATGGAGATGCCCCCACAGAAAACATATAAAAACAGATACCTAAAATCAAATATGACAACCACCCCGCCATCACCTCCATTTTGCAATCCCAGTAAAAACACTGCTCCCTCCCTGCCTTCACCCCGGACACCCCGGGCTCCTCGCCGCTGCTTCCCAAGCCCAGCCCGGCGCCTCCGGGCGGGCACACACCGATCCCGGAGCGACAGCAGTCCCGTGCCCTCCCCGCAGCCAGGTGATGCTGCAGCAGCAGCAGCAGCAGCAGCGCCGAGCGGCTCCTGCCGCAGCCCCGTGGCCGCCCCGGGCCGAGGACGCGCGTCCTGCGCCGGGGAGGGCGGCGGAGGTTCCGCCACGCATTAGCTCGGTACCGGCACCGGCAGCAGCCCCACGGCGGGGCTGAGCTGTCCCTCTCCGGCACTCACCGCCGCCAGCCCCGCCGCTGCCGCCGCGGCGACGAGGAAGTCCCGGCCCCGCTGCCGCCGCCGCCGCCGGGAGTGACGCGCGGTGCGGCCAATGCGCAGGGCGGGCCCGGCCCCCGGCGGGCGAGGGGAGGGCGGGGAAGCTCCTGTGCCCGGGGCACGGCGGGGAGCGCCGGGAGCCTCCGTGTGCCCGGGGCACGGCGGGAGGCCGTGGAGCCCCTTTGCCCGGGGCGCGGGCGGTGATTCCGTGAGCCTGCCCGGGGCCGGGAAGCTCCTGTGCCCGGGGCCGGGAGCCTCCTGTACCCGGGGCCGGGAACCTCCTGTGCCCGGGGCCGGGAGCCTCCTGTGCCCGGGGCCGGGAACCTCCTGTACCCGGGGCCGGGAACCTTGTCTGCCCGGGGCCGGGAAGCTCCTGTGCCCGGGGCCGGGGCACGGCGGGGACTGTGGGGCTCTGGCGGGGGCCTGGCCTGCCCACCGGGAATGTCGCGGGAGCCGGGACGCGGGCGGAGCGCTGGGGACAGCCGGCCCGCTGATCAGCAGTCGCTCTAAACACCGTCGACACCACCGGGCGGAGTTAAGCTCGTTGCAGCATTTAAGCTGTTCTAAATGAAGGTCTCAAGGGAAAGGCAGCTTTCCAGTGTTTGGAAATGCGTTAAGCACGAAATGTCACTTACTAGTAATAAGTCAGTTTCTTTCCCCTAGCCTGTTTCTTCCTTATTTTTCGTGGTCTCTGGTCACCTAGCAGGCTCGTTTGTTTAGGAACTCAAATTTTATACAAAGTTTCAACCTCAAAAAAAGGGTTGTTGTCAAAGTCTCAGTCGAGGGAGAGCGGAAAAAAAAAAAAAATTGCTAATGAGCAAGCAATTATGTAACTCCCGAGTTCTGATTTTCTGGTTTTAGTGCCATCTATTAGGAAAAAGCTGCGCTCCACAAGAGCAACGCACAAGCTGGATCCCACTCAGACCGCCAAAATGACAGTATTTGGAGCAAACCTCAGACACGTTTGCAAGGGGTCAGGATAGGGGGCAAGAAGTCCCTAAGATAAGTCCAGTGCCCACAAGTTTTCATGGCACTTATGCTACATCTCTGGTAGTGTGCAGTGTTTGTGCATTTAGCAGAAAATGTGTGATGGATCAGGTAAAAAATTACCTGTATTTCCATGGATTGTGCATGTTTAGAATAAAGAGCTAATCCAGCATAAAATTACACCTGTGATGTAGCATCGTTGGCTTAAACAGTGTTACAAGCAGCTTCTTGAATAACTGGAAGCATAGATAGAGGAAAACATAGTTTTCTGTGTTTGTTTCTGGTTTGTTTATTTTATCATCTAAAGACCTTTGCAAAGTAGAACGTTTCCCTATACACTCAGTTTTCTCTGTTTCTGATTGCACAGTCAAAGAGGAGAAAAAAAAGAAAAAAAAAAAAAAAAAAAAGATGGAGCAAAGCCTGGAATTTGTTTGAGGGAGCCAGAAGTCTCTTGTCGAAATCAATTTTTAACTGGTTACATTTCAGCTTCCTGAAGAACTTTGAAGGCTGCTCTTGCACTTGCTCTTGTATACAGGTGATGCTCAGCTCAGATGAGTGGCCAAAAAAAAAATCCTGCTGCAGGTTCAGAATACTTTTGATGCCTGTGTGAAGCTTTTTGAACTTACAGCTGAATGTGATGCTCAGTCATGTTATATCTCCTGCATGTTTTTTATAACTGCTTGAGAAAATCTAGACATAACCCAGTGTCCAAACTCATTTCAGAAAATCAGAGAGAAGTGCACTACTCTGAAAGCCTTTATATATATATATTTAAAAGTAGGGATTATTTGAGGGCAAAATAAAAATAGCCTTGAAAGTGACTCTGGGCTTTAATCTCCCATGTGATGTTGCATCATACATGATGAGAAGGAAATACCTTCAGGCTCTAAATAAACCTATTATCATTTAATCTCTAATGGGTTATTTTGAATTCCAAAGAGAATACATCTTTTGTGCACAGCACACTCTGGGTTTCCAAGTTCTACCAGAGGCTTAGAAACCCACAAAGAGGGAAACAGCCAGGAGCAGGCTGATGAACAGCAGGCTAAGCTGCCAAAACAGAAATCTGTAGTGGTACAGCAGCAGCAGCCGGACATGAGATGTGGGCAACAACTTGGGTTTCTGCCACTTCCCTCTTTCCACAAAAATACACCAGGGTGGTGCGTTTCTCAGAGGATGTAAGCATCCCTGTGATATCCTGTTTGTTCCAGGGGGGTGAGGGGGACAGGGGTTGGGTCTGAGCAGGCCAAGTCCCCTCAATCCCTTCTGCTGGGAGCTGCCACCCTCTGAAGTCCTATTTCCCCTCTTCCCATCAACACTCCCATGCCATCTGCTTTCCTGTACTGCCCTGGTGCTTGTGGTTAAGTGCTTGATTTTTTTTTTTTAGTAATTACTATACCGTAACTTAAAAAGAAGCTTTCATTTTGTTTTGGTTTTTTTTTTTTTTTAAGTAGGTAACAATGCCATTCTGCATCACACAGGGAAGGCTGGCTTGTTCAGCACATACAATGCATCTCTTTGAAACACGCTTACATCAGCCTTTGACTCCATTGTGAGCAGCCCCCCCCATTCCAAGGAGGACAGAGAACACAGACACACTGCCTGCTATGCTTATCTATGTAGGCAGATGCATAAGGAAGGAAAAACACAGCTACAGGGGTGAAAATTTAATCCATCATCATTTTATTTAAGACAGTGGACGTGTTCTTCACATAAGGATGTCCCCTGACACATTTAATGCACCAAAGAGAAGAATTCTGAAAAATAATGTTGTTTCTCTCCCTCTCTCCACATACCAAAATACACAGAAAACACACATCCTGCCTGACACTGTTAATATACTGCCAGTGCCCTGCACTGTTTTGACAATGAGATTCCAGAAGCCCTGCCAGCCTCATGTCCACAGGGCTCTGTAGACAGTGCTGTTCTGCAAGCCTAAGATTTTATGATTTAATTGTGAAACATCTCCTTAGAAGACAGAAAGAAACATGACAAATATCACAATTTCCACACTGAATAACAAAAAATTATATAATTATAATTCATTAATACAGCTTTTTAAAAAGTCTAGGAATGATCAAATCCTCCTAAGAACTTCTCTCAGATAAATCACAGACCATATCCAGGTGAGCAGAGACTGCTCCTTCAATTCACAATCTCATTAAATGTGTTAGCTGCTCCCCAAGAGAACCCTTAACTAACACAGATGAAAACCTTACCCCAGCTTTGCCTTGCAGGGGTGACTGCTTAGCACATCCTGGTTGTGTGCTTGCTAATGCATAAATGTACAAATCACAGAGGATGTGATCCCTGCTGCTGGGAGCTCACTGTCCTAACACAACCAGAACAGTACAGATCCTGCCTGCACATATATATAAAATGCTTGGTTATCAGCTTGCTTCTCTGAAGCGTGCCAAACAGGATTCTTCTTTCCTAACTTTACAATCTAATTATGTGGAATCTGTGGTCAAAGCTCAATTTTATGAACTATATAAAATCTCAGCAAATACAAGCACTCAGGTGTTTATAAAGTGCAGTAAAAATAAGGCAGGGTAGAATCCAGTAAATTGGAGGCATTAAGAGAAAATATGACAAGTGAACAAAGATTCGTTTTCTTATTTTTGCTTTAAAGTGCTTCTATCCCAGAGCTAGGCACGGCCAAAACCTTCATTATGCTCTATGGCATAAAGCAATCTCTTTTTGAGTATTTTTTGACTGCTGTATCTGGGGAGAAACAAAATGAGGTGGCAGGTACTGGCATAGGGATGGAACTCATCTGGATTTTCTATTTGAGGATCTTCAATCCAAAATTTAAAACATTCCAGTTCGTAGCCAGTGATTCGATCAGATCCTGACAAAAAAGCTGAAGGAATGAAAAAAAAAGAAAAACAAGAACAAGTTAGCAAGTTAAAAAACAAACAAACAAAAAAAAAAGTTAGCTGAAAATCATTAAAATAATTAATGTTAATGAAAATCATGAAGGGAAATTAGCGTAAACATACATATTTTATAGGGTATTTTCCTAAACTAAGTATTATGCTTTGTTGAATTTGCACCTGAATACAGATTAAAGTCTCTTACCAATTCATAGCAATTACAAGCCCTCTTCTACTTTATATTATAGACTTTGTGGATGAGAAAGGCCAGGCTAGGTCTGACCTTTTACCTTTAAAATTGATGACTTAGCTTCTGCAACCCTTTGAGAAAGGTAAATTGCTTACATCAACACAGTGCACTCACAACAAACTGCAGCCTCTGACCAACAACTCAAGCACAGAAGTAAGGGATAAAGTAACTGCAAGGTTCAAGGTGGTCTGATGCACTCAAGGGATGTGAGGAGGGTCAGAGCTGTCCCTGTGCAACTCCTTGTGTTACTTTTTTTGTGGTTTTCCCTAGAAAATGTGGCAGCACACATTGAAAGGCTAAAGTTTGGAACTACACTATAGTAGTTTTTATATGCAGCCATCTAGAATGTGTGTTGTGGGGGAAAGAAAAGGGCTATGTAAAGTTTAAAATGCCTGATATATTACCAAGAAACATTTTCTTTTTTTCTTCTGGTAGCTTCTGAAACACAGTCCAAAAATTCCTAATGGTTTGATCTAACTTCTTATACCGTCCGTACATCACATTCTGTCAAAGAGACAAAAAATAAAACAGGACAGTTAATCCTCAATATTTCCATTTATATTTAAAGCACCATTTTATCTGATAAATTTTATAATCCTGTTCATAGATATTCAAATCCCCTTAACCTCTGGGAATCTGCTTGTTCATTTGTTTTTCAAAGATTCATATGACAATCTCTGATGGCTTGATATTTATTCCCCTTTATTCTTGTAGCTGATGTACATTAGAAATAGAACATTGACACAAATCAAAAAGAGAGAAAGTCGTTTTGGACTGCTGTCCATCTGTTTTGCTCTCAATGAAAGAGCAGGTCAGAAGCAGTTTATGCTTAGCAGATAGAGCAGAAGGACACTGTGCTTATATACAATACCTTCTCCAGCAGATGCCAGTCAACTGTTGTTTGTCCCTGGAGAAGAACCTGCAGCTCTTCAGGGAAAAATATCTTCCAATTTCTAGCTGGGCAGCCTCTTAAGAACCCTTGCATAAAGTCTTCAAATGGCTTTTGTACTGATTTATTGAATATATAATTCACATACAAATCAACATATTCTTTCCTGCAACAGATACCAAACAAGCATTTGTGGTGCTCTTCTAAAGGAAGAATTACAGAGAACTTTATTCCTTTATTCCATATGACCTGCTGCGTTGTACAGACTCAGTCTTCACTGAGACCAGTTGTCACTGGCAATTACTTATTCATTAAATAAGCTGGGAGCATCTTCACAAACAAAAGAAAATGATGGCCAGAATAGATTCATTTTGGTAACACTCCTTCTTCTGTACTTCAGGGGAACGCTCCAATGAAACCCTATCAGACACCTGATTATTATAAAAGATGGAACCTAGCAGACCTGACTCCCATTGAATGCCCAAGAATTTCCCTGAAATCTAAATAAATATTTGCACAGCTGCTAATCAATAGTTTCACTCTTCTCTCTACTTCAAACGGGGATTTGTGTAATGACGTTGTACTTGTAAAATCACCTCAATGTAAATGTTGTACTTCAAGCTTCTTAAATAGCCCTTTCATGGATCCCTATGCGTCCTCAGTTCATCTGAGACCAATGGCATAATACAGAAGTCAATATTTTCTAACAGAATATGGGGATGGGTACAGACATGATATTCTATACATTTTTAAAGACAACAGGATTCAGAAACATAAGAATAAAACTGACCTGTTATCCTTAGTGACAGGAATGTTGGCACCATTTTCTTTAAGCTCAACAACATCTGTGGAATCTTCTCCTTCCATTATCTGTGCAAATAAATTAAAACATTGTTGCTATATCTATATGTGACAGATATATATGTGTTACATCTCTCATTCTTCCTGAAGGGCCAGACATGGCACTCTCACTAGTTTGGGATTACAGACAAGTTGTGTCATTTGCACTGGGGCTTTATCTTGCCTCTGTACCTAAGTGGGATGTCTTACCGTGAAGTCCAAGTCCAAGCTATCATTTTCTTCATTCAAAATTCTCCGAAGACTCCTATCCAAACACAAAATGGATTAAAGACACAAGAAACATGAAAATTCAGTGAACTCTCAAATTCTGCTAAAAAACAGCCTTTGAAAGGCAGTATTTAAATGCATATATGTACACAACATCTACACTCACACAGAACCACGATGACATGAAATTTCCAGAAATTTTGTTATGCTGCTGACATAAGCTGAGCACAAATGCATCCAGTAAAAAAAGTTTCCAGGCAAGTCCATCCCCATGCCCTTTACACAAAGTTCAGTGACAACTGGGCTTCGAAGCACAGCCTCGCTTCCAAACATTATCTAGTGAGGAATTAAGTGTGGAACAGTGGGATGATCTGGGAGAACTGTTTTGGGGTGCAGCACCTCTCGAGTATTGCAGGCAACCTTGTGTTCCAATTCACTGAGGAACCTCAGTGAATTTAGCATCTCAACACAATCACTGGCTCATGGGATGGGGTTCTCATCTTCTTGGTTGTTTATATCACTCGTCTGGAAAACTGGGCTTCAGGGGCCTAGAAGCATTATGTTGGTGGCAGCAACACCTCTCCCTCTACGTCTGTCTGGTATCTCCCAGAGCATGGAACTTCACAAGGGCTCTCAGAATGGGCACAACCGCAGCATTTTGTAATACTCTACTTGTGCAAGGCAATATTGTGGAGAGTGATAATTAATGTAAACAGGAAAACAACCCCAACATTAACAATTGGGTCGTTAGTTCTTTCCAGTCCAAACTACAACCCCAAGTGTTTTGAACTATGTATGTACAGTGTGGACTGAAGCTCTTGTGGAGCAGAGATCTAACATCTTCTAAGCCATGAGGCTTGGCTTTTTGTTTTGGCAATGCCAGCTTCTGAGAGCAACATCCATGCCCTGGACAAGGACCTCCTTGGAAATCTGTGGCTTCTAGCAGCTTCACAATGGCAAATGCAGATGCCATGGGTGTCCCGAATTTAGCCTCTGCGATCTAGGGAGATCCCAGTGTAAGGTCAAGGCAAGGGACCCAGCCAAAGCTTGGGCCATGCCTGGCTCATACCGGCCCACGGTTGGCAGCAGATCCTCAAGGTCCTCCAGGGTGGGGGCCAGGTCCAGTAGCTTTTTGTAGAGAGCCCTGGGGAAGGGGAAGGGGACTATGCACTGGTTAAACAGGGCCATTCCACACAGTGTCCCGATCAGGAAGAAGGTGTCTTCATCCTCACAACTTGAGGCCTGGTTAGGAACAAGCACACCAGGAAGCCATAACTGTCTTTTCCCATCGGTGGGGCCCCCATCCACCCACAGGGCTGCCTTACCTGTCTAGGGAACCACACGAGGCCAGAGGCGAAGTGGCGGAAGGTGCTGGTGCTGGGCTGGCAGAGGGTCCTGGCTGCAATGCTGAAAAGCTCCTGGGACACTGCACCTTCGTCCTCCCCCATCTCACCCAGAAAAGACACCTGCAAGGCCCGAGACACCCATAGATAGAGACACCCATGCTGCCCACAAAACCAGATTCCTTACCTGGTGTGCAACAAGCCAATAGTTACACACCTGAGAGAGAAAGAGAGAGAGAGAGAGAGAGACACTGATTATTTCACAGTTGTGCCAGCCTGGGTACTCAGTGGTATTCCACAAATCAAGCACACCCCACCAGATTTTTGAGCCATTATTTATACACAGAAATTCAGAGTTGGTAACTGTTCAAGTCTGTTACGCTTGGTTAGTAATTTCCAAACAAGTTACATAACCCCAGCTAATTTCCACACACCCTCAGGGGAAGGGGCTTCACCTGGGCAGGCGCCTCCTTGCCCTGTGGGCGTGATTTGTAGCATTATAATGAACACAGTTCAGACACAGGATACGTGGACCTTGAGTAATTTTGCCAAGTTAGCAATGTTTACACAGACATACATCAACATCTTGATTTACTGTAACCTTGAGGCTTTTCACCTCCCGGATGTCCTTGGCTAAGGAGTGCTGGCTGCTGTCTTTTCCACTGAGTAGATCTCCTTTCTTCCTGATTAAGCTTGAAAGTGTACAACGATCTTACACCGAAAGCCATCCTGACTTGAGACAATCTTGACCGCCTCTACCTTCAGAAGCAGGCACAGCGGCCCGGGGCGGGGCGGGCTGTGGGCGGTGCAAGCGGCCGCCATGCTGCGCGGACCGGCTCTGCTGCTGCTGCTGGTGCGGCGGGCGGGCCCGGGCGGCTCCGCGTACCGCCGGCACTGCCACCGGCAGCAGCAGCGGGAGCAGGACTCGGGATCGGGATCGAGATCGGGATCGGCCTCGGGATCGGGCTTGGGATCGGGCTCGGGACCGGCCTCGGGCTCGGGCTCGGCGCGGCCGCAGCCACCGGAGCCATCGCTGCTGCGCTTCCTGGTGTGCCCGCTCTCCAAGCGGCCGCTGAGGTGAGGCTGGGGCGGGGCAGCTGCGGCCGAGCCCTGGGCAAAGCCAGCTTAGTCACTACTCCTCATGTTTTTGCTTGGATGTTTCTTCTCCCCCCGCCCCGACTTGGCTGGCCAGGTACGAAGAAGCTACGAACGAGCTGATTAACGAGGAGCTGGGCATCGCGTACCCCATCATCGACGGCATCCCGAACATGGTTCCGGAGGCTGCCAGGATGACGCACAAGAAGCCGCCGGCCGAGGGCTCGGAGCAGGCCTGAGGAGCCGCCGGGCACGGCAGGAACGGGCCCTGATGGCAGGAGCAGGGCTGCTGCCCTCCCTGCCCACGCTGACTGTGCTCGTTCCCCTCCTGTCCCTGGCAGGCCTGTTCTACTCGGCCAGCGTCGACGAAACCTTCCCCAAGGGCTGCACCAGCACAACCAGCCTGTGTTTCTACAGCCTCCTCCTCCCTGTTACTGTACCAGTTTATGTGTTCTTTCACCTGTGGACCTGGATGGGGATTAAGCTTTTTAGGCACAACTAGTGTGATGCCTTTGCTAACCCCTGGGCTTCTCTAAAGCAATGTAATTTTGTGTAATCTCATCGAGCACTGCAGTTCATTTGAGAGAGTTTCCTTCTGGCACTAGTGACTGGCATAATTTTCCTGGTAGGATCTGGAACTGTATGAAGCAGCAGCTCATTACCAACTACTGCTAATGCAGATGAAGGGTAGGAGTAATAAGAAGCACCAATTCCCTCTGTTTCATCCCTTCAAGAGTGCTGTGCATTTGTAGTGGCACTAATTAAAAACTTCATTTTCATGAGAACTATACCCTGACTGAATAAACTAAATTGAAATTAAAACATGCAATGATATGAATCTCTGAGAGCTTTGGGGTTTTTTAAGCAGATGTGTGTACTAAAATATGTTTGTCTTACTGTCAGAAGAGCAAAACTTAAATCATGCTGAAGTTTAATAACAAAACTTCAGATGAGTCAAATGAAGACATTTCTTGGATGATACCCATGTCTGTATGGGTAGTACCTGTAGATCTTTTCTTTCTAGGACCACCATGAGAGTGCCACATACCAAGTTCTCAGTATTGTTTGAAAAAAACTTTCTAACAGGACACAGCTATGAAGGGGGCAAGTCAATGCTACAATGAAGGTAGTTTGTATCTACAACACAAAACACTTTCATGTCCTTTACCTGCTGAAAAATACAGAAATGAAGCACCAGGCTGTAAATGCTCTGGGATACTAACAGTGCAGTTATATTTTCAGGCTGCTGCTGGGTAAATAATACTGTGGTGCGCAGTGTGAAAGGCAGTGCTCACAAGAGGTGTGCCCAAAGGCTGGATTGAGCTAAGGGCAGCTCTTTGTCAGAGCTTGTACAATCGGTGGAGACTCAAAATCTATAGGACAATGCAGAGCACACCCTCTAAATAAATGCCTCTCTCAGCTGCGGTAGTGAGGAAGCAGAAAGGGAAGGTAGCTCTGTGAGCCATTGTGAATCTTCTCCTAAGTAAATGGGAAAGAAAAGCTTTGACTGTTGGGGTTGGCAAGGAAGCTCATTTGGAAAGCACCAGAGCTGGGCAATAAGGCATCAAGGTCGGTGGTTCCTGTGGCACAGGCGTGATGCCAGACTGTTACTGACAGGTGGGGCATGTGGTCCCTGAGCTGAACTCTGCTCTGGGCAGGTGTCCCATTCCCACATCAGCCAGCTAATGCCTTTTGCAGGGCAGGGCCAGCATCACAATTCCTACAGGAAACGCAGCTGCCACAACCTTCAGATCAGTGTGGAAGCCCCAGATTAAAGGCACATGGAGACAGCAACATCAGCAACAGATACTCATCTCTCTCACCAGTACTATCCTTCCTTTCCCTTCAGGCAGCATCTTTATGAGAGAAGTGTCTTTTTGTGGCTGTGTTGCTTGCTGACCCCTCAAGCTGGTTCCCCAGATGCTGGGATTTTAATGTACTAGTATAAAGTCTCAAAAGTCATTCTGGCAGCAACAGTACTGGACTTTGACAACTGATCAGTTCTATTCCATTACCCCAAAGCCAGTAAATAGCACTGCCTCTTGCATTTAACTTACACCAACAAAGGTGCCTGGAATAAGGATGTAAAATACTGCCCTCTAGATTTACTCCACACCACCTATGGAACATGTTTTGCAATAATTTGATGAGCAGTTCTTTTGTTGTATGCTCAGGGGATACTGAAACCCTTCTACCAATATTCAGTAACACTGAAAATCAAGGAACACCGCAGCAAGATACTTGGAGCTAACAAGTAATACCATTTAGTATCTTACCTGTAACGTCTTCATGAAATCTCGGTCAGAGGCAGATTTTAAATTTTTCCATATGTCTTGTAGAAGGCATTGTCTTCTGACGTAAAAATTCCATGCCTCAGGGATCCACATAAAGGGTGTCTGAGGATTGCAGTAGTTAGTCTGTTAGCAGTGTGTTTATCTCTTCTGAATGGTAACAAAATTGGCTGCACTTACAGTAAGGATCTTGGACAGAGCATGGCATTCTCTAATATGAACGCAAATCTTGTTTTTCCTGTCAAAGATGCATGGGTACTCGCTCAGCTTCCATAGAACTGAAAGGACAGTCTGAAAGGACAAGGAAGAAAGGAAAAGATGTTCATTTTTCCTTGTGAAACCCGAGTTCAGGTGTGAAGCTCCTATGTGAAGACTGAACTGCCAGTCTTTTCCCTGGCAAACTCCTGTGTCTCTGAGATGAACCCTTGTGTTCCCTTATGAACCCAGAGGTTCACATCCTAAAAACAGCTTCTATACACTCATGTGAATGAGAAGCAGAGAGAGGCATCTAACCTTTCTGTGCAGACAGACGCTTGTCTACAGTACTGCCTCAAGAATAAAACAGAGTGATTTTAACAGCACCTTCCATAATCCAGCTAAACCAAAATGTCCTGGATACTCAGGTTATGGTACATTGTTTTTAAAAACTGCTGGGTTTATTATATATAATACCAAAAATAGATACTGGTCTAAAAGTAATCTAATTTAAAGTGTTGCACCTCCAGTGTGATAAGGCAGCAACTTCAGGTAATGTCCTAATTGGAATTTGATTCTATGCTGTTTCTCAAACCTCCTCCTCCACTCTGGCTAATTGGTACAAAATCGGTACTTTAGCAAACAAAAGCTTATGAAAGAATTAGGCAGTTGCCCTACAAATTCCAGTCAAGTTGCCAGAAAGCTTACTTTTTTTTGCCAAAGGAAACCCCTATGCACATTTCCATTCCATACTGCTTCCTCTGACACTGACTGCATTTGGTAGCTAATTTTCACTCTGTGTCATCAGGAAGTGCCACAGATTATTTTTTATTACCACAGCTTTGTTTCAAGATTGAAATGCTCAATAGGATTTCTAAATAAAACTTTAAAGACACCTCAAAATATTTCTCTTAATTAAACATAATAAAATCCAGAGTAACACAAAGCATAGCAACCATCCCTCATGCTGCTATTTCACAGTGATTGCTAGTTCAAAGCAAACAGAGCTGCTTAAGAAGCTGTAGGGCAACTCCAACTCTCAGAACCAAGGATCATCTCAGGAAAGGCTATTATTGTAGCTGCTGGAACACTGGGATGGCAAAGGGCTTGCATAATTTGGAGGACTAGGGGAAATGAAATGTCTTTCAGATGTGTTTGGTTAGTCTCTAGAGCTGACTTCCATATAAATATATATATATGTATGTATATTTAAATAAAAGAAAAAAAAAAGTTTTACACTGCTGGTAAGATTTATACTTACTTCTACATTGAACCACAAACAGAAGCTGATAATATTTCTTACTTCAGGTACAAGGAAGTTGCTTTCAGGTACTCTGAAACCAGTTCTGGAGTTCACCTGCATTGAAACACACAATATATCAGGAGCAGAACTAGTGATCTGTCTGTCTGGCAGGACAGGTCTGACAAGGCTTACTTTAGAAAGGGCTCTGAGACCCTGCAGAGAAGTTAAGGGATAAAAGTGTTACAAGTAGCACAGTGCTCCACAGTGAGAGGTCTTAGAAAGCCATGCATAAACTACCAGGAAAGCAATTTTCATTTACAATTAAGATCCCTTAACAACTCCATCAGAAAAAGTACATTTCCCTTGGAGTGTCTTTCATGTTTCTGTGGTTCCCTATTCGTGTTCCTACTTGTTGCCCGGAAAACATACTTGAAGGGGGACAGTGAATATTTAAAGCTCAAAATCATGTAATCACTTACAGAGGAGTAGGCCTGCTGCATTTTTTGAGTTTATCTATCTGCATAAATACAGATACTCTGAGGCCCAATTCTGCATTCTCAACCAAAAGGATATTCAAGTCTGAACAAAATTTAACAAGTCTCTGATTTATACTGTGCACTTGAGCTCTTAACTTTCATGAACTTTGAAAGTCTCCACAGGAGAAAGTATAGTGGTCCAGAAGAACACAATTATTCCTACCTCTGTTTCCCTTGTTTGTGTGCAGCCAAAGAGGTTCTAATGCTGTTGTCCCAGAGAATTTTGACGCTAACAGGCTCTTAAAGCATCACAGAGCATTACTGTTGTAGCCACAATGTGCCAAGCAGATAGGTTGTCTTGTTTTGAATGCTGTGAGCATTTACTGGGGTGAGGGATCTCACCAGCAGAAAGGGAAATAAGCATGTTGCACAGAGGACACCACATCCATAGCTGTGTAGGCATCAATGGATGCACTCCTGACACCACTGAAAGCATTCTCCCCCTGCCAGGGGCTACTACATGTTTTAGCTCTTCATTTCTACAGAGGCTTAGTTTGGCTCTATACCAAAGCAGTTTTGAAGGAGTCCTGTTTGAGTTGTACCTAAAAGATTCCTGAAGCAGTGTCAAACCCAGAGAATTCAACAAGTGAGGATTAAAATACTCTAAGCTACATTGAGACATCCTGTCTAATCAGGATCCAAGCACTTTCTTACCTGGTAAAGCATCTGCAGTATTTGCAAAGGCATAGTTTCAACTGGGTCCAGTTTGAAGACCCAATTTGTCCCCATTCTTCTGACCTCCATGACAAATTCAAACAGCATTTGCTGGGAAAGCCACTGATACAGAATGACCAGCTCCTTGAAAAAGGATGTCTCTAGATTTGACCATAGGCATTCTGTAAAGAAAACAGCTAATGAGATCACAGGTAACATACGAATCACTGCAATTTGTGGATGAAGCTGCTTTTTCTCTCTTTATCAAATGAATTAAACAAAAAAAAGTTTAAGCTTGCACTACAAAAACTATTAAACCTCAGACAGAATTTTTTAATTCTTCTGCCTTGCTGCATAGTCCCCATGTTTCTTTGTCTATCAAAAGCAATTATTTCAAGCTCTGAAACACATTATTACATCAGTGATAATAACACTTGTTTTGCAGCAGAAAATGACCAAGCATTTAAATCTTTCAATTCTACCATCATAAAACCCTACCAAGAGTTTGCAGGTCCTCTGGCTGGAGCTTCATGATGGCTTGAGTCAAAAGAATCAGAGAAAGTAAAGAGTCTATATCCTTCCTCTGCATAAGGAAAGGCAAGATCAAGTAGACTCTGAAATTTTCAGGTGAGATGGGAGAGGAAGACAATGATGGCAGTAAGTTCCTAATCTCCTTTTGCACCTTTAGAGGAAAAAAAAAAAAAAAAGACAAGAGTTAAAATGCAATTATGTTTTGCCAAAGTAATTAGGTTGGCATGAAATTCCTAAGTTTCATGCACAAATCCAAAGCTCCTCAGTATCTTTGTAGTAAGCATCTTAATACTGAATCCTTACCTCCTGGAGGACTGTTTGGTTTTTACTGATCTTCTTATAAAAACGTTTCACTTCTGACATGTCTATGCCTGAAACTTCTTTGGAAGTTTTGAAATGCTTGTCTCTATCACAACATAAAAAAAAGAACACTGAGTAATTTTTCTACTGAATAATACATCATTGTAATATCAGAAAATACCTGGAAAGTTCAGCCCCAGCTCCCATGGGTATAATTTCATATGTTCTAAGAAGATAGACAACACAAACCACTGTTTTGTGACGTGATTAACATCCTGTCCTTTCTGTCTTGTGT
The DNA here is from genome assembly GCA_018697195.1 of Certhia americana. Taxonomy (NCBI): domain Eukaryota; kingdom Metazoa; phylum Chordata; class Aves; order Passeriformes; family Certhiidae; genus Certhia; species Certhia americana. The sequence continues at coordinate 14,383,481 of CM031860.1, forward strand.
AGCTGTGAACTATTAATCATAGACTCTTGTATTTCACCCTAAAATGACTTCCACTTCAGTGCCAAAAGGAGCTAGCAAGGATCCTTTGAGAGCTGTAATATTGCCTGGAGGGATTATCATCATCTGCCAAATATCACTAAAGGATAATCTTTCAAAATGTGAGCTTCTCTAGCACATTTCAGTAGGACCAGGGCTATAAAAATCTTAATATTAGCTTGAGCTTTGAACAATAAAGACTTGCTTCTTGCAAATTCAGATAAAACTAATCTTTTCTACATATGTGACCTAAAATAACACTTTCTGGTCAGTTTACATGCAGACAATATATTCTATTATGTTTAACTTCAGTGTATGCTACCTTTTGTCCAGGAAGCTTCCATTGATGCAAGCCTCAGATGAAAAGATCAGTTTGATATTCCTGATAAAAAACCAAAAAGTCAGTCTTTTCAATTCAGGTTTTTCACTCTGAAAGAACAAAAAAACGTGTACAAGGGTGTCTGCACCTGACCACACAAAACTGGTTTTAGCACCACTTCTCTCTCTGTCAGTGTTGCAGAAGACATTGTACTCAAGGAGTTACTGATCTTTGGCAAGCCACCTCTACTCTCCGGGGCCTTGTAAGGGAACCTGCCCAAGCGCCCCATACCAGCCAGTGCTCCATTCTGGTGAGTGTTATCATGGAGATTCTTTGGGTCAGAACATTAGCTGCTTTTGTTTGTTAGCAAAATAAAAGGTACTACAACATGGGAGGGAGGAGAATCAGACTTAACTCACTCCTGGTATTCATGGTTCTGTTCTTATTGATGCAGCTATTTTATCAAGCAATTTGCTGTCAGGCCATTCCTGCTGAGATCTGGAAAGAACCCTCTCAACCACCACTTTTCACGTGATCCAAACCATTCTAAAAGTGGTCAGGGAAACATTTAGTTCCAAGTTAGCCAAGCTTTCAAAATGTTCAAAATAAGCAGCTGGAGCCAGACTTTCCCAAAGAAAATAACCTCACATATAAAATCTGAGAAAGACTGTAAGTGTAAGGCATCCTACAGTAGTATATACATACTGCTTTTGAAAATTAAAGAAGTGACCACTAATTTTTAAGTGCTGGTGCAGCATTCCAGTTTGGGTCCTTTGGATTAGGCTCTTTGCACAAGGCCTTGGTCTGCAGGCAGTGTCTTTCACTGATTTAACTCATCTCCTCATCAACTTTGTGCCAAGGTACAAGATTGTGCCTTGGTTAAATTCTTGAACAACAGTTCCTACAATAGCCTCCAAATAATAATAATTTTAGAGAAAATCATGAATCAGGGAAAAAACCCACAAACAAGCCCAAACAGCAAGTTTATGATTTACTTTTTTGTTCTCTCACAAGATGTAGAATTAGAAATCCATGTATCCACATCTATATCCTCCAGAGTGGCAATTCCGTTCAAATATGAATTCTGTGTGAAATATATGAAAACATTGACAAAATTAAAATTGTAGCAGATGGGATTCTTTTTTTTTTTTTCAATCCAATCACTACAAGATTTCAGCCTAAGTATGAACAAAATAATGGTTGTCCAGCATGATCCAGATACATCAACCACAGAACATATATAATTGCAATAAAAGTTAGTCTGCAGGTAAAGCACAAAAAAACCCTGCAATAGACATATATAAATTTGAAGTGCTACGAGCGTGGCGGAAAATCCAAATATTTCCAGCAGTAGTGTGGATAGTGGTAAAATCAGATGCTATGATTGAATGTGCACATACCTTTTTCTCCTCCTTGCAACAGGCAAAACTTTGGTTTACTCCTGCAATAATTTTATTCCCTTTTTTTGATGTATCCTTTTCTGTGAAAGTAAAAAAAGATTGTTGTAGGAACATTTGAAGAGACAGCCATTATCTTCAGAGAGTTAAGTGCACAAAAGTGGAACTGTAAAAACCCTTCAGATAGTTATCTGTTGAAAGCTTGATTCTATGAGGCCATTACCCATGATAATCAAGCAGCAAATGGAATAATTCCTGGGGTAGAATTTGTTGGGATGGCCAAGTAAGCATGAGACATAATGTTTGCCTTTCAGTGTAAGCAAGAAATCAAGAAAGCAAATATCTCCATGGAAGAAACAAATAGAGATGGTATACATCTACAGTGGTCATTACTCTGGCAGGATTTTCCAGTACTCATTGGTGAATTGATGGGAAGTGGTATCAACTGATTTGGCTTCCTCTCATCTTCCCGTTGTCCTTCATCACCAGAACCAAAGAAATAGAATTTGTCCAGGGAAGGGACATAGACCTGAGTGCATTGTCTGTTCAGGGAAAAAAGTCATAATAAGCAAAAACCACAGGGTAAAACAGAATAAAATTTACAAATATATTTTTAGAGTGTAGACCTAAAGCTTAGCTTTAAAAGTCCTGACAGTCCAGATAAAGAATCCCTTTAATCAAAGTATTAGAACTCTTCATTGCATAAACATTCAGCAGCAAAGACACATATGGCCTCAGATTTCGTATACTATCCTCTAATGTTTGTGATTTACCTTGGTTCCACATACAAAAATAGTGTTACATATAAGACAATACAATAGTTGCTTGGTTCACACCCTTCCGTTTTCAAATGTGCAGCTTCTGTGCTGCTGAGCCCCATACCAAGCCCAGATGAGTTGTCAGGAGACTTTTCCTGGCCCAGTTCCAGAGGGCCAAAGTGAAACTGGGTAATTACCACTGCTCTTCAATTCTTATTAGGAACCTACCAGTTTGTCAATCTGGATGGGAATTCAGTGACTCTCCTGATGGAGGCTTTTGACAGTCCTTTGCTCTTTGGAACCCAGTACAAACCCAGTACTTTGTTCATTAAAAGAGAAAAAGACCAAGGGCTTCTGGGTCTGAGCTTTTTGCAGCTCTCTCCCACTGCTCACCAGGGACTGAGGGTTCTGCTTTCACTGGGGCTCTGGCTGGAGGGTGGCTTATACTTGAACAGTGGATGGGTACTCCGAAGTGCTGACCTATTGTGATACAGGGATTTGAACATCTTGGTGACTCCCTTCCCTACTGTTCTTCAGTGATTCCCCTAAGGCATTGACCTTAGAAGATAAGTCATTGGCACTTCCCACCTGCCACAGGCAATGTGTGAAACCCTTGCTCCCCACAGCTCAGCCACCACACGAGGCAGGAGTTCATTCCGGGTGGAGTTGTGACCCAGCTGGCCAGACCCTCCTGCTCCAAAGGTGCACACCAGCCCCTCCTTGAAATGAAGAATCAAACAACAGGATCACTGCATTATTAACAACAATCAAATGGTCACAGCCAAGAATGAGAGCCAGCAATACACAACAAGTTACATGGGACTTGATTCAAAACATCCCTGATTCAAACAAGAGGAGTCTTTACTTTGCATCAAGCCAGATCATACGCTGTAAAGTCCAAACCATTCAGCTCCTGAGAAAAGCTATTTAACTCTCAAAAATAACTCCCTGTTGCTTAAGAATTTTACTTGTATGAGTAAACCCTAGTGAATTAGATGTCATTCACATCTTCTGAAGTCCCCAATGTACTATAAAAAAAAAATCAATAAGTACTGTGAGTTGAACTGCATCTCTTTGCCTCAGGATTCCCATACACCATATCCTCGCAAAAGGTTGCATGCAGGTGACAGGAATTGAGAGAAGACCAGTTTTCCTTAGATAACATCCCTTCGGGACTGCCTTCAGGCTTAAGTAGAAGCAGGCATTACCATCCCAATTTCTCCATGCTGACTTTTAGTAGTGTATCTTTTCTCACAAGGTGAGGTCTCAGATGCTCGCTTTCCATTTCAGACTCACCTTGGAGAGAACTGCAGTATGATCAGCCCCACATGAGATAGATACAGTCTTCCAGTGCTCTAAAGCTCCAACATATGTTGGGTAGTCCCTGTCTGGAAAGAAGATAGTACTGCTAAATTGAAAGAGTACTGGAGGGTCTCATATACAGAAAAAATTAGAAGACAAAAGGATTAAGTGCTTTTCAGCCCTCTTTTAGCAGCTAATGTAATTACAGCTTAGTTTTGAGTCATTTTCCCTCCAGTATAACATATTCTTTTTTTAAATGTTCTGTCTTTTTCATAGTACTTTATTTTCATTTACTTTGGTCTGAAACAAAATGTAGTACTTTCCTATCTGCTTGCCAAATGATACTTGACTTCAAAATATCTGATTCTCAAGGGTGTGGACACACTCAGATTAGATGATCTGTCTGTCCAGGGCAACTCTTCTCAGCATTCTAAGTTTGAAGGCAAGAGGTGATTTAAATTCTTCTCTCACTTTGTGTTTATAGAGAATTAAGATTAAAAAATATGAAATTTATTTCTTTCACTCAAAAATTCCTGGAGAGGAGACAGGAGTGGAAATAGACGTGTAAGACCTCAGAGGTTTTAAAAGCCCATGCTATCCAATTAGCCACATAAGATGATTGCAAGTTCTCTGTTGAAAAACAACCCCTTAAATACACAGTTTCTGCATGCCTTTCCTGGTCAGGAAACAAAGAACATATCCAGATGTACTTTCTTCAAAAGACTTCACTGCTGCTCCACAGGAGCTTGACAATACTGAGGAGCAATCTGGTGAACTCTCTGACCAGGTAAACACCCTCCTGGTGCTCCCCTTCCTTACCTTTCGTGTCTCCAAGTCCCAGCTGTCCAAAACTGTTCTTTCCCCAGGAATACACAGCTCCAGAGAGTGACACGGCAGTACTGTGAACTCCTCCAGCAGCAATCTGAGCAAGTGGGATGCCCTTTAGTCTTTCCACCAGCTGTGGTTTAGGAGTAAGCATGGTTTGGCTCCCCACTCCAAGCTGTCCGTGGATGTTCTCGCCCCAGGTGAAAAGCTCACCCCCTTCATACACAGAACAAAAGAAAACAGCTCAGCCTCACTGCTTCCCTTGAATATTTGCACTTTGGGAGTAGGAGCAAAACACAGTGCTGTTTTCAGGGACCTAGCTCCAAGGCAAGACCATCATGTGTGGCCAAATTTGTTTTCTTCTGACCTCTTTGGGACAGTCCCATGTTGCCATGTGACTCAGAACAGCAAGAACAAAGGCCTCTAAGTCATACTTGCAAGAAGTTCCTGACCACAAAGGTGTTGCAACTTAAGAATGAGCAGGTCTGGTGACCACGGAGTGGGGCAGCAACATCTGCCCTCCACAACACACCTTTATGGAGGGGCAGTGCTCAGGAACTAGAGAGAGACAAGAGACATGCAGGTCCCTGGGTGCTGGGAGGAAGGAGCAGCACTGACAGCCAGTGTACTCTGTGCCCCACTGCTCATTACTCTATAATGCTGTCACCAACTACTGCAAGTAGTACAAACACTGCCTTCTCAGAACAAGTGTGACTCCTGTTTGGAGGAAAAGTGTTCTTGAAAGAGGCTACCTCTGGATAACGCCATGGCATGCTGGTCCCCACACACTATTTGAACAATAATGCGGTTTCCCAGTTCTTGCACCAGCCTACAAAAATGAGGAAAAAAGAAATCAAAATAAATAGATGCTGTGCTGTGAGACAACATAAAGGACAAAGATCCTCTGCTCACCAAACCCTATCACTTTTAGCAGGAAGTATGTGGGAAAATATAAGTCACATGTAAGCTGATTCACCCTTCTCTTATGCTGACTTGCTGTAGCAGGGCTAACTGATTTCATTGTGGTTTGCTCCATGAGAAGCTGGAAAAGAACCTTGCTCAGTCTGGTTCTGTTATCTTGCCCTGGGCAAGAAAGTCACACAGCAAACTGCTAGGTCATTTGTAGATGATGGTTACCTTCACAGCTTGATCAGAAGGTAGTAAGGTTCAGACATGTTTGTGTCTTTCACCTGCAGTTTTCCCAACCCATGGGTGATTTGCAAGCCACCTGCACTGCTCTGGTATGTTCTACTGATCCTTACTAAGTTTGAGAGAAACCTGTCTCATGTGCATCCCAAGCAGCTCAGAGCTTGGTATCATCCTCAAAATCTGTGCACTTCTGGCTGGGTTGAAAAAGAAGATAAAGTTTTAGGTACTAGGAATGTATGTCTTCCAGTTCCCTCTCTACAGCAGGAACATGCCTCAAACTCTTGGATGTTACCTTGGGGAAAAGCAGGCTGCATTTTCTGACCATTGCCATCCATACCTCCACCTTGTGAAAACTTCTTACCTTGTCATCAGGCAGTTTGCTGAAGCTTTAGCACAGTGTTCAGAAAGCTTCACTTTAGGCAAGGGAATGAGTCTATGTGTTGTATCATGGTTTGAGCACTGCACCTCCTCATTCCTCCGTGACTGCTTGCGCCCTGCAGGACACACACAGACAGACACGACGGTCAAGCTATGGCAGCAGGCACCTTAACCCCCTTCCCAAGATCTCAGTGTGCAGAGCTTCTGCTTCTCAGGAGAAAGTGAGACAAGCGTGTTACTTATTTTCTCAGGCCCCTTAAGGTTTCAGTGTCCTGCCTACCCACTGGTTTGTTTCATGCTGGATGACTCTACACTAAAGGACCTTTCTCCATGTCTTAGGCTGCTGTGCCACCAGCTCCCAAGACAACCAGTGAAACATCAGCAGAGGCAAGTCTGTTGCTCTTGTACACCTGTGGAGAGTGTCTGACAGAGACAAAGCATTTCCAGAGGTATCTGGCCTCTCCAGACTTGGGGACAGGATGCCTTCAAGTCAAGCACTTTACAAGGTGCTGGCGAAGCAATGATGAAAAATTCACTCATTGCCTCTTTATAACAAAAGGAAGTACCTCCTTGTCTACAGCTGAGGGGCTGCAGATGCTCTCCACCAGGGACTCAAGTTACTCGCAGTAGCTCTTCTCCAGCACAAGTGTCTGAAACCCAGGATGTTCAAGAGTGAAGGGCAGTCATCAGCAAAGCCTGCCCTAATTTACCTAACACCTCTGGAGATTCGCTGCCCACCCTTCTCACACACCAGACATGGATCTAGAGAGGAAAATACCTGTCTATTGCAGGGCAGGTTCTTCCTCCTTCCACAGTCCCGCCGCTCCGAGTGCTGCGCACTGGGACACGTTTAAGCCCCTCATGCCCTGTCCCCGAGGGGCTGCACAGCAGATTATTGTATTTTCAGCACGGACCCGTCCTCGCCCACGCGCGGACCCATCCCCGGGGGTCTCTCAGCATCCTCCCGCCCCCGCCGGTCCGTACCTCCCGTGCCTCTCCCCCGGCCCCGCCGCCGCCGCCGTCCCGGCGCCATCCTCCGCCCGCCGACAGCTCGGGAGTGCTCGGGCAGCGCCGGCAACCCCGCTCCGGGGAAATGGAAACCGAAACTCATCGGGGCTGCGGCAGCGGGAGGAGGAGCAGGGGGGAAATCCCGATACTCGGGAGCCCGGAGCTAGGAACCTGCGACTCCTGCGGTGAGCTACTGGGCTCCGGTGGGTTCCCGGCAATCCTCAGCCTGCGGAGCTGCTGCTGCCCGAATGGGAGGAGAGGGCAAAGCAGAAGGCGGGTGGAGGGATGCTGGGGTCTTCCATGTGGAGAATGTGCCCTTAGATTTTATTATTCACTTCGGAGAGTGACCCACCCGTGTCCATCCTGTGGACAGTCGACAGACCTACTCTGCTGCTCAGCTGTAACCCAGCTAAGAGCCCACGCAAACCCAGTGGGGCTGCTTGGCTGGGGGAAGTGAAACCGAAAGTGAAACTCTCGGTTTGGAAATACATCAACATCTAAAACCTATCTGCTTCCATTCTCACATAGTGTCTGCTAAATCTCCCCCGCCTTCAAAGACCCTGCGAGCTTCCTCCATCCCAGAAAGACCACCCTGCCTGCTCCACCTCCCACACTGTCTCACTGGAGTGATGCATGCAGGACATTCTTGGTGACGAAATAAGGGATACCCGTGCAAATGATGAAACAGATCAAGACACATAAGTTCACTTTCGTTGTATTCCTAATACCTGCCACTGATTAATTCAATTCAATACATTTATGAGAATTTTATGCTGATGAATATTAAGCAGAGATTTTGGTGGGGTGCTCAACAAAAGTCCCAGAAGCACAACATGAATCTACAGATTCACGCTGGTGTTCACTGCAATTCAGTGGAAAATACATTACTGAGACAGCAGGAGCATCTAATGTAATGTATTTAAATGGAGCAGCCTGTGGTGCACAAAGAGGCACCCGCAGGTGCCTGAGGTGAAGAAAAAAGGAGGAGCCATGGAAGCAAAGCATGGTGAGGCTGGGGCATACGTATTTGACTTCTGCCCAGGGAGGAGCAACTCAGCCTTATCTCTCCCATATCCCTTATTTGCGGATCGTATCTCCTTCCACGGTATGTAGGAAAGTCTTGAGACCAAGAAATACCGAGCTGGAGCAGTGATACCAAAGCATCAGCTGGGAAGGAACACTAGAGGTCCTTCTGCACCAAAGCATGAACTAAGGACTCCTCCCTGTGAGGAAAAACTGCTCTGAGCACTGCCTCCCGCCTGGCATGGAAAGAAAGAGATTTGAGGGGAAGAGAGGAAAAGAAACGTTTTGATGTCCTCCTTTCAGAGCTACGTTCTTCCTTCCACCAGGTGGACTGCTGACAGTGACTGTTTTCATGTCAGAAAGGCTTGCTCTGGTAAGCTACTACAGGTTCCCTGTGGTTCTCTGCCCAAGAGTATCTGGGCTTGTGATAATCTGATGAACAGGAACCTAGGGGCCTGTGAGAGAGATGTGTGGCAACTTGAAGGAGACACCGAAAAGAGGTGAATTGTGCAAAATGGTTTTTGTAGCTAGAACTGACAGATGTGTCCATCTGTACATCTCACCCCTTTCCATCACTCCTCTAGTGAATTTTCCATAAAACCCAAACCAAAGAAAAACACAGCACAGCAACAACCATTATGTGTAAAACTCCTCGAGTCTGGGGTATTGCTTCCTTCCAAGGGCAGCCCTTCTCCCAGGAGAACAGCACGGAGCACTACCAGAGTGAGAGGAATCTGGAAATCCAAGGACATGTATGCAAATACCATGATCCCAAGACAAACGGAGGAATGTCTTACGCTGAGCCCCAGGGAGCCAAGGAAGTGTGGTGGGAGCCTGTTCCCACAGTGTCAGCAGCTGAACAGGCATGAGTGGGTCAATGCCTCCAGAGCAGATTTGTGAGCATGGGGAACTTGCAATCCCTCTCAGCTGGCTTGAGTCACAGCTCCAGCTGCTCTCTTCATGGGAAGGGACACAGTGACTTGGGGGCTACCCAGCAGGACTCAGACATTGGCAACCCAAACTGACAGTGCCAAATCCCTCAGTATCACAGCATGGGACACCAAGTACCTCTGTCCTTCTCCTCCCCAGAGTGCCAAAGCAGCACACACTGTGCACGCCCTGGCAGAACCATCTCAGCCTGGAGTGCCCTGCAGGAGATGGCAGCTCCCACACAGGCAGGCATGAGCAGGGAATGTGCTGCCCTGCTGTCCCTGTCTATGGGGTTTATCAGCACCATGGTGCTTTAGGTTTGGCACTTTCAGGACCCTGTTTTGACAGTAGCATTGCCCAGCATTGCTTGAGGAATATTCCCAGTATCTTCTAGTGGCAATAGCCCCACACTCTAGGTGACTGTTCAGGAGCCACAAGGTAAGGTGAAAGAAGGCAGCAGAAAACAATGTTGTCCCAAGTATGAACAGGAGAAAACAGACAGCTTTCCTTTTCTTCCTTGCCTCTACTCCTGAAGGAACCTGACAGGCTCACCAACACCTTTGGAACCCCCCACAGCCAGTGGCTGTGAGCTGAGTATGGGTGGGTGGCAAGAATCATAGAATCATCAAAGTTGGAAGAGATCTTTAAGATCATCAAGTTCAACCATCTACCCAGCACTGCCACTGTAACCCCTAAACCACTAAATAATCACCCAGCACCAAATTCAGATGCCTTTCAAACACCTCCAGGGATGGTGACTCCACCACTTCTCAGGGTAACCAATTCCAGTACCTTACCACCTTAATTATTTGAAAAATGTTTCAGATATCTAGTCTGAATTTCCTATGCCTCAGCTTAAAGCCTTTCATTCTCTCACTGCAGGCACAGCAGAAGAGACAGACCCCCCACCTTACTACAGCCTCCTTTCAGGGAGTTGTAAAGAGCAATGAGGTGCCCTCTGAACCTTTTAAACAAACTCAGCCCCTCCTCGTAAGACATGTTCTTGATGGACCTTTCACGAGCCTTGCTGCCCTTCTCTGGACATGCTCCAGCACCTCAATGTCCTTGTGACTACAAGAAGGGGCCCAGAACTGAACACAGCACTCCAGGTGCCCAATACAGGGGTACAATCACTGCCCTGGTCCTGCAGGCCACACTTACTGACCCAGGCGAAGATGCCATTGACCTCCTTGCCCCCCCGGGCACAGCTGGCTCGTGTTCAGCCGGCTGTCAGCCCGCTCCCACAGGTCCCCTTCTGCTGGAAGAAGGAGAGGGAACAGACGCGATACCGGAGCTGAGTGCGGGACAGCCGGGAGGGACGGCGCACGAAGGGCCGGGCCGGCGGTGCGGAGTGCCCGGCGGTGCGGAGTGCCCGGCGGTGCGGAGTGCCCCGCGGTGCGGAGTGCCCCGCGGTGCGGAGTGCCCCGCGGTGCGGAGTGCCCCGCGGTGCGGAGTGCCCCGCGGTGCGGAGTGCCCCGCGGTGCGGAGTGCCC